>CM063499.1:87721171-87731171 GCA_032207245.1 Pardosa pseudoannulata | reverse complement strand
AGTTTTCAAATAGGATCTTATCTATAATTTTGTCATTTCGATCGGCATTTTACGATTTTCAAGCTTAGAATAGGAACGTATTATGACCGGTATTCTGAACGTATACCGGTCAAAATCGTGGCGAATAGCCACATCTGTAATAAGTCATCTCTTTTCAGTACTTTTCTCATACATGATAGCAAATAAATCTCTTATCACTTTTTTTTAAATCACTAGATTGCCCGAGATTTCTTGTATACCTATATTGCCCAAAAACAGTCAAAATGACTGCATTGTGAAAAAAATAACAAATATGTAAAGAAATTTGTTTAAAATTAATTTTTAATATTATATAATAAAGGAGGGCGGAAGTAACTACAATTATTCATAAACCCATTTATATGTTATAGAAAAAGTCACCAAATTCTAAGAAATTGTGTCATTATATTTCATAATTGTTTTTCTAATTGAAATTTTAAAAACAGTCAAAATGACTGCCTTGGGCAATCTAGTGTTAAAGACATTATGTTTTAAAATGACACCTCCTCACTAATGATGACTTGATGTCACATTTAAAGTTTTTTGTTTTACTTCCAAGTGTCTATAATAGCTTCTATGTTAGGTATTTACTAATATATAGTCATCAGAAATATCCGGGAGTTAAAGGGTTAATAAGCAGAAGTACGAAAATTTTTATAGTCTTGCACTATTCTGCAGACTATTTTTTACGAGACCCGACTTCCATTGCAGACTGTTTTAAAAATCATTTTTGCCACTGGATGCATAGGTATGTGAGAAAATATGCTATTTCTCTAAGCGGTTTCTCAGTACAATTGCCAAATCGATGATGTCTTAAAGCGTTTTTCACATAAAATTTTAACCTCCAAAACGCTAAAATGGATATAATGTATATTTCTGCCAGTGCTTTCCCCATAGAGTTTCTAGGATTCAGGTCGATTTTAGGAACGCACACCTATTTGACTAATATTTATTGAGATGCACTAGGCACAAAAACTGGTAGCTTTTCATGACTTTCTCAATCTCTATTTTGAAGTATTTTGTTTACGGTACAGATGTATCTAAATTGCATCACTTAAATATCTTGGATGAATTTAAAAAAATATAATATCGTATCTCTCAAAGAATATTTTTATTTGTTCTTTAGAATCTATTATTTCTTATAGACCTTCGAGACTTAAAGAGATTATGTGTATTAAAAAATTAATAATCTATAATATAATTTAAATAACTATTTATAACCAGTAAAGAACAAAAACAATTTCATATTCCATTAAGTCAACAAAGGGGAAGAAAATCCTAGAACGCTTTGGCTACTGACACAGTAACCTTTATCAAATTTTTTGAGACTTTTTCCTATATGTGTTCCATTCGGAGGGTTAATTTCTCTCCAATTGATCGAAATCGCTTCGAAATCCAAGGCAAACTTCATGCCAAGTTTTACGAGTAGCGTTTTTGGTCCTTAAAAATTTCCAGAGTTTATCCCATAAAACAGGTCTGTATTGTATTAATGAAATCGGCTGGAACCTACTATTTCCACACGGCCTGTGATTAGCTTGTAAGTACATTGGCAGCGATTTCTAAAATTGGCGAAATATCTTTGAGATACTTTCCGTGAATTTGTATATTATTTTAACAATCCGAAAAAGACAGGATCGTGCATACAATTTTTCAAAGGGAGGGGCTAGTATATATTTAATTAAAGGCTTACTGATATTTAATTAAAGTTATAGTTTACTGAAATAAGAATTTTATAACAATGATATTAATTTTTTTTTATTAGCCTCGTACGATACATTTAATTACTTATGTGTGTGTGTAGACGTCTCCTTTTTATTTAAAAGTTAAAATTAATTCAGATTCGTTATTAAGTTTTAAAAATACAGGTTTGAGAATTTTTTTAATATTGAATGAAGCTTTTAAATGGTATATATTTATAGTGACATATATTTTTACTGGGGTATTTAAATAGAGGGGGTGGGTAATTTTATAAATTTGATGAAATAAAGAACACACAAAGCATAACAGCATTAAAACAAAATTTTATTTTAAATATCATTTAAATATATTATTAATTATATGATTAAAAATACAATACAAAAATTTATGCACACGTACAATATTTTACCGTCAACATATTATCTTGCTTCGATAATTTCATTCTTTGAAAAATTGTAAGAAAAAACTGATAAATTCTTCAAACACAGGTACACTATTGAAATTCAGTAATATACTACCCAATTTATCTACTTTTTAAATGAAAATATATAATAAGAGATTTGAAAAAAATTTTCAATTTTACAACTCCTCTTCAACCGCTACTCAAAATACAGTTTCTTTTAAGTCAAAGAGTTTTTTGCTGGATGAGATCCCGCCTACCATCCTCTTATTTTAAATTAATTTTACAATTTACACTAAATCACAAATTTGTGATGAAAATCACACTCAGTTTATTTAATTTGTGATTAAGTGAATGTTTCAGTCTATTTAGTATGAATGTTATGTGTTTCCTTTGTGTTTTCTTTGTTAATTCAATTAGATTTTAAATATTCCATTTTTGTAAAATTTTTCCTCAAAATGTTGTTTTTGTTTATGTATCAATTTGTTGAGTTACGATCCCCTCGCCAGATTTCAAACGCCACGCTGCAAGCACGCCAATTTCGCCAAATGTGGTTGAAGCACCAACAAGATCCATGATTAGAAACAGGAGAGTGGGCTAAGAAGAGGAGTTGAAAAATAATGAATAACACTAAATATAAACAATGTTTAATGTGTTTTGTGTGTAAGACATAATTAGTAACTACCTAAATATTCTGAAAGTCTCAGATAAAAAAAATTGGTAAAGTTGCCTAAATTTTAAAAATACCAATCATATATATATCTATATAATATATATATATATATATATATATATATATATATATATATAATATATATATATATATATATATATATATATATAAATATATATACAAATAATATATAAATATATATATATACATATAAATATATATACATATAATATATACATATATAAATATACATATATATATATATAAAATATACATATATATATATATACATATATATATATATATATATTATACATATATATAAATATATATATAAATACATATATATATATACATATAAAAACATATATTTATAAAAATATATATATATATATATATACATAAATTATATATATACATATATATAATATATATATATATACAAAATATATATATTTATATATATATATACATATATATATATATACATATATATATATAAAAATATAAATATTTTATATATATATATACATAACATAATGTTATATATATATATAATATATTTTATATATATAAAATAAACATATATATGTTTCATATATTTTATAATACATATACTTATATTATACATTTATTTGTACATCTAAAATATATATATAAATATATATATATATATATTATATACACATATATATAAATACATAATATATATATATACATATATATATATAAATATATATATACATATAATATATAAATAATATATATCTAATACAATATATAAATATATTATATAACAATATATATATTATACATATATATTTCATAAAAAATATATAATGTAAATATATTAAAAAATTTATACATTTTATACACACATATATATATATATATAAATATAATATATAAATATATATATCTATATAATATATATATATATATATATATATATATATATATATATATATTAGATAATAAATAAATTAGATAAGAAACTAATCGTGGAAAGCTTCGCCAAGATATTTCGCCAATTTTAGAAATAGCTGCCAATGTACTTAGCAGCCAATCACAGGCCGAGTGGAATACCAGGTTCCAGACGCCTGTGTTTGGAACAGGCTTTAAACAGTAGTCTCTGGTCTCATCAACCCTCGTAGCGTTCCAATCCAAACTACCGACAGTTTCTAAGCTATTATAAATAGTGATAGCTATCTTAATATAAATTAAACTAGCCTATAGTCCATCATGTAACGGAATCATTAAAACTGTTAATTTTCCAGAATTGTAAAGTACCCTATGATGCAGGTAAAAAAAATGGTTTGTTTTTTTTGGCTGAGAATGATCTTGCAACAAAAAATAATCGATGATTTAATTTAATAGGATCCCATATGTACCTAATCTATTATTTAAGCTAAATATAAAAGAAAATTATTGACGTCCTATCTAAATTCAGTGATAAAATTCATGAAAATAATGCAGACGATATTTAAATAATTTAAAATAAGAAAAGATTAAATGGGATGGAGTGAAGTCATAATGCTAGAAGAAAAATGTTATTTTTACCTATTTATTATGTGACAAATTGATAAATTGGATCGCCTGATCTTAACCGGGGAAAACAGGCCTTGAAATAATGGTATTAAACGCTCGAAAAGTTGGAAGGGGTGGATTTCGAACGTTTTATTAGTATTTTTCTATGCGATATGAAGTATATTTATACCAATTTATTTTAGAATGGGATTAAGAGAAGATAAACTTTACTTGCTTTGAATTTTTCTAACCCAAGCTTACCAAGAATCCACTATGGATGCTTCAATCCATTCCAGGTCCAAATGATTTATAAATGCGAGGACAGGCGGACAGATAACTTAAGATATTATTATACAGAAGATTCCAATATTGTGAAAACGTATAATATTTATTGTATACGTGATCCATTTCGAAGTTCATAAGATACAATGAAAACAATCAATGTTTTGCCAACGAAAAGTTGAGTTGTAGTCAGCACTCGTATTTGTTTACAAACATGCATTTTCTCTATTCCTCATTACTTTAAGTTTTCTCTCTTTTTTTCCCCAAAATACATGACATTACCTTAAAAAAAATCCCCATCCAAACAATAAGCAAAAACAAACAGCAAATCAATTCCTCAAAAAACCTACACCTGGCAACCGAGCCGGCATTCGTCAATTAGGAAATTCTCTCCTCCCCCTCCATCTTTTCCCTCTTTTATTTTTATTTTTTTTTTTTTCGAGAGGGAGGAAGAGGACGGGAGAGGATGAGGGAAGAGTAAAAAGAAGAGTGATGTAGTGTCTTCGGACTCGAATTCACGGCAGCTCTATAAATCGGACTTTAGCGCCCCTGACAGCGACATAAATTTGAGAACGAAGTTCGCGCTGCCTCCCCTGGCTTTGAAAATCAAGGGCGGTCTGTCCCGGATGCCATTTTTAACCACGAACTTTCATTATTCCAGGTTAACCCCTTCCCTGTTTTGCCCGTACGACGTACGGGCTTTGCTTTCAGGCCTTTACTGATTTGCCCGTACGGCGTACGGGCAATTTGATTTATATTTCACTTGCACTGTTTCGGCCGTATTTTTTCCAATTTTAGTAACAAATTATTTGTTTTGATGTCATCCAGTAAATGATAGTTCGAAATTTAGTGTATTTTCTATTCTGATTGGTTCAAAAGCGCGTGTTTTTTCGCATGTTTTGTACCAGAAGACGAATTGTTATCTTTCAATGTATAGCTTTCTTGTTATATTTTAATAACCGCCTGATAATTTTATTGATGTAAGAGTTAAATAATATATTTTTACTTTTAAATAATGGATAATTCAGAGCGTATGGAGCTCATTTCTTGCGATTCGAACTGTGACTCGGAATCAGAAACTGAATTATCTGTAAATGATAGTAGCGAAAGTTTACTAGATGACCTGGATAGTAGTGACTCTGATAGTAGTACAGATGGAACCAGTCAAGCAAGACAATTTTTTTAAATTAATTGTGGTAATCCTTCGGATCCGCCTCCTAGATTTGCTTTCACTGGAATTCCAAAAATGAACTTGGATGTCGATGAGACTAAAGGTAAACTTCAGTTCTATGATGCTTTCATAGAAAGAAAAAAAGTTGTAATAAATGCTTAAAAATATTAGAAATGTCAATTTTAATGACATATCTTTACTTAAAAATGTAAAATGAACAAAAAAAAATGCAATAAAAAAATGTGGCATTTTTTTTGACCGAATTCTGGAAAAAAAATGAAACTGTCAAAGGGTTAAATCACTTCAAGACTAGGTTTATAAACTTACAAACAAATCGGAAAACGAAAATTTGAATTTCGATGTACCAGCTATTCTTTTTCTAGAGATCCAACTTAAACTTTTGAATTACAAGTGAAACCGAATTTCATGCATCCGAATAATATTTAATTTCGTTGGACTGAACAGTCACGTGATATCTGACGTGATATCACGTGACTCCGCTTAATATAATCGCGGTTAATGTTATAAACTTAACGATCCTTTCGACGTAGCTAAGAAAACTTTGAATTATCTTTCTAAATGAATTCAACGTGATTTTAAACTGCATTCACAGTATCGGGAGATTTTAGAGGAGTACAAAGATAAACAAATAATTGAGCACGTACCAAATAATTCTTAGGGTAAAAACAAACCATTTTTTTACCTGCCGCATAGAGTACTTTAAAATTCTGGAAAATTAAAAATTTTACTGATCCCTTCATGTGACAGGCTATATGCTAGTTTTAAATAGGTGTCTAATTTTAAAAGGTTCCACTTTTTTATTCTGTAAATGCTATATACAGTAGAAGCTCAATTATCCGAATTAAAGGAGACCGAACCTTTTTCGAATAATCGAGAATTCATCAATTATCATCGAGTTTCATATGTAGTCATATGACGGGTTATATATATGCTAGTATTATATAACAATCCAAATTTCAAAATAAAACGTTATACAGTGGATACAGTGTATATATATATATATATATATATATATATATATATATATATATATATATATATATATATATATATATATATATATATATATATATATATAGTTGCTATGTATTTCTAAATGTTCGATCAATATTCACGAAAATTTGCTTGAGGATTAAGGTAAATCGTGGCAAAGTTTCTAACAGGTCAAATGGATATAAGTTCAAGATCATGTTAGAGATAGAATGCGTTATATGTGTTATATAAGGCGGGTGACTATATATTGCTTATATTTTTTATTAATACAGTGGATTCTGCTTAATGTTGATAATAATAAACGATATGCAAAATTAAATAAATTTACCTTCCCTTTTTAATTCATGCGCACTGAATTTCAAAACTAAATGACAAAAACTCCCCTTATATTTATGTACTGTATATTACCCTTTAAAACATAAGAATTGTATACATGATTAGAAAAATCAATTGTTGACTGTCTACAATTTTTTTCTATGAAACTCAATGATAATTTGTTCGCAATCATGTTTTTTAAAGTCATCGGAACGGAGTTGTACTTTACGTTTCGACATTTTCAATACAATTTAATGGCTGAGAAATGTTTAACTGCGCTGCAGAATTGCGCAGACTCATTTCTGGTAAAATGTCAGAAGGATTTAAAAATATATTTATGTACTTATATTATTATGAACTGTATATTTATGTACTGCATATTATCCTTTAAAACAGAAGAATTGTATACATAATTAAAAAAATGATCAATAGTTGACTGTCTACAATTTTTTCTAAAAAGCTCATTGATAAATTTTTCATCATCGTAATCAGCCTGTCATATCGATTTAAAATTTCGATCTTTTGTTTTAACGTTCAATCATTTCGCTTTCTGGCTTCCACATCGACAAGCTGCACGTAAGCGAGCAAGGCATAAAATGGGAACACGCTCCTTCTCAGTTCCGATAAGAATGTGTTGCCTTCTGCTTATCTGACAACCACTGACCACCAGCAGGGTGTGCGTATTTCTGAAAAATTCCAAGTAACGTGTAACTCCCCATTCCTCTGATTATTCCCCTTTTCCCTAGGTGGAAGAGGGAGAATTCTCGGAAATTCAAACAACATCGAAGGGAAAGAAGAGAACTGGTTTCTTCTGAAGACACTGTGAATATTCCTTTGCCAGTTAAAATGAGGTTCGAAAACGGATTCCATTAACCGATGTAACGATCCCATAAAGCGATCATTTTAACATAGAATTGAACGGAGAAAATCGGGAACAAGTGATTTCGATAACAATAAGCGATTGATAGCATTAACCGCGATCACATTAAGCAGAGTCCACTGTAAAATATTCAATTGATATAACATAGTCATTTTTGTTTTTTGTTATAATAGTTGAGTCTAAGAGTCTTATATATTGACTAGTTCTGCATTGAAGAGCAATTGTCGAATGAAAGAGCGCCGCTCTTCAGAACTGGAGTTATCTGTTTCAAATCTCGCAGTAAGCATGGATGTTCGTAGACGTTCGGAGTCGGCTTTAAGCAGTAGGTCCCAGTCTAAATAACCCTTGTGTGCAAAATTGTAGGCCAGTGATTCTCAACCTTTTTTAATCTACCTACACTGAAATTTGCTCAACGCCTCCCTGTAGAGCCGACATTTGTTGAACGCTCCTCCCCCACCCTATCTAAAAATCCCGTAATATAAATTGTAGGGTAGGAAAAGTACTCAATTATAAGAAGCAAAATCTTTAAGTAATTTTCTTCAATAGAATTACAAATCAAATTTTTGTTACTGAAAAGTGCTGAAGCAACGCTCAAACGAATGATGATTGCACTGACATTCAGTTCCGGAGTTTATGGGTTCGAATCCCACTGGGGCAAACATGTTCGTAGCCGTTCGGAATCGGCTTTAGGCAGTTGGTCCCGGTCTCACAAACATTCGTGTGCAAAACTGTAAGCCAGTGATTCTCAACCTATTTTAAAATACCGACACCAAAATTGGCTCAACGCTTCCCTGTAGAGCCGACATGTGTGCAACGCCTCCCCCCTATGTAAAAATCTTGTAATTTAAAGTTCAGGTTCGGAAACGTACTCAATTATAAGAAGCAAAATGTATAAGTAATTTTCTTCAATAGAATTATAAATCAAATTTTTGTTGCTGAGAAGCTCTGAAGCAACGCTAAAACGAATGGTTATAGCGCTGACCTACAGTTCCGGAGTTCGTAGGTTCGAATTCTACTAAAGAGATAGATGTTCGTAGCCGTTCGTAATTGCCTTTAAATAGTAGGTGCCGGTCTCAGTAGCTCTGGTGTTTTTCAAAAGTGTACGCCGTAGTGTTCCAAACCAAAACAAACGGTTGCTGCTGATTAAACATATTTTTCTGAAAGTTGATTTAATTTCCCACAGAACATACGGAATGAAAATAATTGGTTCTGGTACCACCGCATAAGTTTGTTTTATTTGTTTGTTTTATAAATGGATTACATCAAGCGAAGTCCACTGTATTAAAAGAAAATTTAAGTAATATATAGCCACCAGGCCTTATATGAGACAAATAACGCATTCTATCTCCATCTTGACCTTGAACTTCTATCCATTTGACCTGTTAGAAACTTCACCAGGATTTACCTTAATCCTCAAGCAAATTTTCGTGAATATTGATCGAGCCTTTTAGGAATACATATATACAGAGGATTTTATACAGAGACTAGCATATAACCCGTCATAAGACGGGAGGAGTAAAATTTTTAATTTTCTAGAAATGTAAAGTACCCTAAATGGCAGGTAAAAAAATGATTTGTTTTTGGCTGAAAATTATCTGGTACACGCTCCTTAATTTGTTTATCTTTACTGACCGCATGTTAGTTGCCAACTTTAATTTATCTTGTAATATCACGTGATAGGATGGACATCAGAGGTTTTAATATGGACATCGATTATTTGGCAGTATATAGGAACGATGTCCACAATGGAGCGAATCGATGGCGAACCGTGTGGTGATGCATAAAAACAAACACACAAACGAACAAACTTCTTAGTTTTCAAAGATATATAACTTAAACGCTAGATATTTATGAGTCCGCGAAATAGACTCCTAGATTTTTAGGAAAAGAATTTGTTGTTAATACCGGTGACGAAATCTTCATGGCAACAAAAAATAATCGATGATTCAATTTAAAGTTATCGCCAATGTACCTAATCTATTATTTAAACCAAATAGAAAAGAAAATTATTGACGTCATATC
>CM063499.1:87691171-87713671 GCA_032207245.1 Pardosa pseudoannulata | reverse complement strand
CATCAATAATGGATTCTTGACGAGTTAGGGCTAGCAAAATTTAAAGCGAGTAAAGTTTAGCTTTTCCTAAACTATCGATACATTCTAAAATAAATTGGTACAAATAAGCTTCATATCACACCAAAAAATGCCGTCGTCTTAAAAACGTTTTAAATCCACTGCTTACCCCCCCTTTTAAAGCTTTTATTGCCATTATTTCAAGCTTTATTTTCTCCGGTTAATAGCAGGCGATTAACCCCCTTCCGGTATGATTTAATAATGAAAAACTGTGCATGAAATAACCATTTAATTTTTATTTAAAAAACTTGTTTCAATTTACAATTCTTACATATTCTTAATTAAAATCCGCATTTTACATAGTGTTAAATAATATCAGAAACAGTAAAATTAAGAAAATGTCAAAGCAAAACATTAATAAGGTATACAGATAATAGTCTTCAAGCTAGTGGTACTTTTCAAAACAAAATGCAAAGGAATTCTTAATTGTTTACACCGCCAAGTAGTCTCACTTCTAATTGGATTCTTGTAACACACACGGCATTTCTTAGTAGGTTTTCTTTTATTCTGACTCATTCATTTGGCAATGACTTGTACCAAGTAAACAATATGCAAGAGTGACTTGTGATTTTCACGAGTGATAAAAGTGTTGCCAAATTCAGTACACTAGAAATTTTAAACTAAATTAATTATCACATTTAACAGTAACTTTAATCGCATGACGAGTGTAGCTCGTCATTGTGCGGTATGGAATGAAAAACTAATGACAAGCTAGACTCGTCATTTTACCGGAAGGGCTTAAATTTATCACATAAGTAAAAATTCCATTTTTTTTTTCTAGCACTATGACGTCATTCTATCTCATTGAATCATTTCTTCTTTTAAATTACCTAAATATCGTGTGCATTACTTTCATACGTTTTATCACTGAGCGTTCCTTTACTTCCATTCATTACTGTGGGGAAAAAAATGGGAAGAATTTAACGATAGTTTCGACGTAGCTAAGAAAAATTTGAATTATCTTTCTTAATGAATTCAACGCGATTCTAAACTACATTCACAGTAACGGAAGACTTTAGAGGAGGATGAAGATAAACAAATTATTGAGCGCATACCAGATAAATCTCAACCAATGAAAATCTGCAATGAAAATTTTATCACCGGTATTAACAACAAAATCTTTTCGTAAAAGTCTAGGATTCTATTTCACGGACTAGTAAATATCTATCGTTTAATTTGTATATCTTTTGAAAATGAAGAAGTTTGTTTGTGTTTGTTTTTTATACATAACCACACGGTTTGCCATCGATTGGCCAAATTTTGGACATGGTTCCTATATACCGCCAAATAATCCCTGTCAATATTAAAACCTCTGCTGTCCATCCTATCACGTAATATTACAAGATAAATTAAAGTTGGCAACTAACATGCGGTCAGTGAAGATAAACAAATTATTGAGCGTGTACCAGATAATTCTCAGCCAAAAAACAAACCATTTTTTTATCTGCCTCATAGGGTAGTTTACAATTCTGGAAAATCAAAAATTTTATTGGTATTAGCATATAACATATTAGCATACAGCCCGTCATGTGACGGGCTGTATGCTAGTATCTCAATAACTACATTCATTAAAAGGATGGGTGAAGGTCAAAACCAAAAAATCCTCTTGCCTCTCATTCTTTGTTGTAATTTATAGTTTATTGGAGCGTGTACGAAATAATTCTCTACCAAGAAACAAACCATTTTATTTTACCTGCCTCATAGGGTACTTTACAATTCTGGAAAATTAAAAATTTTACTGATTCCGTCATATGACGGGTTATGTGCTGGTTTTAGAAGACTGAATTCAGTGTGTTTCCTAAAGGCAACACATGGGATTTAATAGTTAAATAGTATTATTTTTGGAATGCATGACGCTGCGTCTAATTTGTATTTCAAAGACGTTAAAAACTGAGAATCTAAACAAAAAAATGCTTGTTATAGATGAATAAATACGTCAAAGCCCCAGCAATTGACCCAAAAATTCCAAACATATCCCAACCTGTCATGACAAATGGCTCTCTTGCCACCAGACCAAAATTAACTTCCCGGCATTTGTTTACCCTCCACGTGACACCATAGTTTCTCTTCCCCCCTCTGCATATCACTCTCCTCTCTAATTGGGCGTACCCACAACTCCGACATCTGGAGGTGACGAAAGTCGGGTGACGGTCCCCCGACGCGCACCCCCAAGGGTCGTGTCGCGATACCAACCCTCTCTCATTAATGCTCCATTCTTTGCTCGTTCTATTAGCTTGTACCGGGCTTTTGTGAGGTGTTGAATCGTGCGTTATGGGGCGTTCGATTTATGAACCCCGGGTGTTATTTATACGACACCTGTAGTCACTAGTCAGCGGAGCATGTTCCGCTCCGATTGGGTTTTTAATATCCAGATTTATGGGGCTGCGCGATCACTGGAACGTTCCTGTTCGATACCGCTATTTATTATCCGGGACGGCGAATTTATGTTTCGATTTCGAATGTGTTTGGATATCGGAAAAATAATGCTCTTTAATTTCGATTATATATTTCGAATGGATACCGGGTCAGGTGCGCGTTAACGTTTCAGTGAAATATTATGCGCCATAAATTAGCGAGGGTAGGGGAAATGAATTTAAGTGAATTTTTTTTAAGGTTTTGCACGATAAAAAGCTGGTTGATCCCGCTACATACAAATAAAAGAGAATTCGAAGCGTCCCAAAAATACTAGTTAATTTGGATCAGTTGTAGGCAAGTTTAATTAAGCCAGTAATTAAGGCAAGTAAAAAATGGTTTGTTTTTTGGCTGAGAATTATCTGGTACACGCTCAATAATACGTTTATCTTCATACTCCTCTAAAGTCTCCCGGAACGGCGAATGCAGATTAGAATCATGTTGAATTCATTTAGAAAGATAATTCAAAGTTTGCTTAGCTACGTCGAAATGATCATTAAGTTCGTCCCAATTTTATGCCACCGTAATTAATGAAAGTAAAGGAATGAAACTAGCATTTCTACTACACCCTGGAAGTAGATAGAATTTGTTGTCAATACCAGTGATAAAATTTTCATTTCAACAAAAAATAATCGATGATTCAATTTAAAATGATCACATATGTACCTAATCTATTATTTAAGCCAAATATAAAAGAAAATTATTTGAGTCATATCTAAATTTAGTGATAAAACGTATGAAAATAATGCAGATGACATTTAAATAATTTAAAATAAGAAATGATTCAGTGAGATGGTTAAAGGACTGACGTCATAACGCTAGAAATAAATGTTATTTTTACCTATTTATTATGTGATAAATTGATAAATTGAATCTCCTGCTGTTAACCGGGAAAAATAGTGCTGGAAATGATGGCATTAAAGGCTCGAAAAGGGGGGAAGGAGTAGATTTCGAACGCTTTAAAGATGACAGTACTTTCACTGTGATATGAAGTATATTTAAACCAATTTATTTTAAAATCGGAACGGCAATTTAGGAGAAACTAAACTTTACTCGCTTTGAGTTTTGCTGATATGACGGGATATATGCTAGTTATGTAGAATTTGTTAAAATTATTATGGAAAGCATGCCATAATATTTATTATATACATATATTTAATAATACATGAAATTATTTCATCTCCTATATAAAAATAGCCTAAGTTATCTGTACGTCTGTCCTCGATTTAATGAAGTGGTTGGACCTGGAATAGATAGAGGCATCCATAGTTAGCAAAATTCAAATAGAGTAATGTTTATCTTCTCCTAAACTATAGATCCGATTCTAAAATACATTGGTATAAATAGGCTTCATATCACAGCGAAAAATACTGCCTCCTTTAAAACGTTCGAAATCCACCCCTTCTCTCTTTTCGAGCTTTTAATGTCATTATTTCAACTCCTATTTTCCCCGGTTAAGAGCAGGCGATTAAATTTATCAATTTATCACATAATAAATAGGAAAAAATAACATTTTTCTAGCATTATGACGTCATTCCTTTAACCATCTCATTGAATCATTTCTTACTATAAATTATTTAAATTATGCATTATTTTCATACGTTTTATCATTGATCTTAGATATTAAGTAAATAATTTTATTTTATATTTGGCTTAAATAATAAGGCAATTTGTCGCAACGTCACGAACTACTATAATGCCCTTCCCATTCATTTTCATGTTTACAACAGCCAATAGACAAACAATAAACTGCCCTTCCGTTTGAAACTAAAGCCAGAATTGTCATAATTTGAGAATTTGCCCTACTGCGTGAAATCGCCTTATAGATTAGGTACATATGGGATAATTTTAAATTGAATCATCGATTATTTTTTGTTGCAAGATAATTCTCAGACAAAAAACAAACCATTTATTTACCTGACTCATAAGGTACTTTACAATTTTGGAAAATTAAAAATTTTACTGATCCCGTCATATGACGGTCTATATGCTAGTTTTTAATATGTGTGATATATAATATTTCGATCCTTGGACTAAAAAAGGGTGACTTAGCCTTCATCCCTTCGGTAGTATACTGACCAAACGCGTGGGAAACTAAACACTGGAGGTTCCGGGTAAGGTTGACCACCTAACCGGGACATATATTTCACCACACCCCAAGCTCCTGACCTCATGAACGGGATACGCACCGTAGTCCATTGCCCCAAAGTGAACTGTATGACAGAAAGTTTACTTTTATAATATATAATATAAAATTAAGTTAAATTTTCCTATTTATGAATTATGTAGAAATTGTATAAATTATGTGCGAGTTTGCTGAGCTTGTTCCTTTGCCTGTGGTTACGGTAGATAGTTGTTATAGTTGTCCAGTGTATCATCCATAAACTTTTCTATAGGGTTAGGTTTGGTGTCTTCCTCCTCTTTTTCTTAACCACTCCCAGTTTAAGAACCGCGGTAATATTACGTACGGTGTTTTGCCAGGCTTGTGCTCACGCCAGTAGTTATAGATGTCCAGTCCACCTTGGCCTGTAACATCCATGAACCGTCTGTGGGGTTGAATTTTGTATCAGGTATTCGGTTTCTTTTTCTGCACCGCACCCAGTTTGAGAACCGCGGCAATATTTTTTTCGGTTTTGCCAGGCTTGTTTTCACGCCAGTGGGTATGGATGTCGAGCAGACCTTAGCTAATAGCATCCATAAACTCTTCTGTGGTAAAAAGTTTGGTGTCTAGCGTTCCTCCTCTTTTTCTTAACCGCTCCCAGTTTGAGGACCACGTAAATATTAAGTACGTTTTGTTTTGCCAGTCTTGTGTCCACGCTGGTGGTGTGGTTATGGATGTCCACCCCACCTTGGCTTGTTTTATCCATAAAGCCTTCTGTGGAGTTGGACTTGGTGTCTGGTGTTCCTTTTTTTTTCTGTACCGCACTCAGTTTGAGAACCGCAGCAATATTATGTACGGTGTTTTGCCAGGCTTGTGACCACATAGATGTCTGGCCTACCTTGGCTTGTAACATCCTTAAACTCTACTCTGTGGTTGGATTTAGTGTCTGGTGTTTTTTCGCTTTTTCTGCACCTCACCCAGTTTGAGAACCGTGATAATGTTATGTACGTTGTTGCCAAGTTTGTTCCCATGCAGTGGTTATGGATATCCAGCCCACTTTGGTTTGTAGAAGGCATAAACTCTTCTGTGGGGTTAGGTTTGGTGTCTGGTGTTCCTCCTTTTTTCATGCACTGCACCCAGTTTGAGAACCGCGCAATATTATGTACGGTGTTTTGCCAGGCTTGTGCCCACGCTAATGGTTATGGATGTCCAACCCACCTTGGCTTGTTTCATCCGTAAAGTCTTCTATGGTTTTTTTTTCTTGCACCGCACACAGATTGAGAACCGCTGCAATATTATGTACGATGTTGCTAGGCTTGTTCCCAAGCCAGTGATTATATAGATGTCCAGCCCACTTTGACTTGTAATATCCATAAACCCTTCTGTGGGGTTTGATTTGGTGTCGGGTGTTCTTTCTCTTTTTCTGTACCTCACCCAGTTTGAGAACCGCGACAATATTATATACGTTGTTACCAGGCTTGTTCCCACAGCAGTGGTTGTAGATGTCCAGCCTACTTTGGCTTGTAGCATCCATAAACCATTCTGTGGGATAGGGTTTAGTGTTTGGTGTCCCTTCTCTTTTTCTACTCGGCACCCAGTTTGAGAACCGCGGCAATATGTACCGTTTGGCCATGCTTGTCCCTAAGCCAGTGGTTACAAATGTCCAGCCCATCTTGGCTTGTAACATCCTTAAACCCTTCTGTAAGGTAGGGTTTAATGTCAGATTTCCCTCTCTTTTTCTGCACTGTACCCAGTTTGAGAACCGCAGCAATATTATGTATGGAGTTGCCTGACTTGTTTGCACGCCACTGGTTATGGATGTGTAGCCTACTTTGACTTGTAGCATCCGTAAACCCGTAGCGTTTGGTGTCTGGTGTTTTTTCTGATTTTCTGCACCGCACCCAGTTTGAGAACCGCTGAAATATTATGTACAGTGTTGCCAGGCTTGTTCCCACGGGAGTGGTTATGGATATCCATCCTACTGAGGCTTGTAGCATCCATAAACGTTCTGTTGGGTTGGATTTGGTGCCTGGTGCCCTTGCTCATTTACTACTCTGCACCCAGTTTGAGAACCACGGCAATATGTACCGTTTAGCCAGGCTTGTTCCCACGCCAGTGTTTATAGATGTCCAGCCCACCTTAGCTTATAACATCCATAAACCCTTCTGTGGGTTGAATATGGTGTCTGGTGTTTTTTCTGATTTTCTGCACCGCACCCAGTTTGAGAACAGTGGCAATATTAATTCCATATTCTGACTCTTCCTGTGACTTTCACTGCTTTTCAGCACCCCACTGTGACTCTATGGGGACGAACCCGGGATATGGGGAACTCGGTATAGATGTATATTGAACTTACATTAAAATGGATTATTCTAGAATGTGTATATACATATATATACATTTTTTTTCACACTCTGACCACCTGACACACAGACATCAGTCCACCCTGCAAATATAATCTGGAGATTAACTTTTTCGAACGGCCAACAACCCGAGCGGGGGGTAACGGAGGGGGCAACAAAATCACGACCATATTGCCGCTGTCCCGCCACATACTGTGAAGGGACATCAGATATCATCTCTCCATAAACCGAGCGGTCGCGATATCCGATTATTTTTCCTCTCCCTTTTTTTCTCTTCTTTTTACGGCCGGACGTTTTTCCCGCCAATAACCGTCTCGGCGGGTGGTGCCTCCCTCCACCTTCGCACGTGTCCGCGCGTCCAATCATCGGCCGTTTCCAATAACGCCGGTGCCATTTATCACGGCGTCACTTCTAATCAAAAGTTAATATTTTTTTCCTGGTCGCCACCGAGAGAGAGACGCGGTGACGCACTGGCGATTCTAGCGTGCGTTGGCTAGATTTGGCGACGTCAGCGCCCGTTTTGTCTTCTTATCTTTTGAGACTAGCATATAACCCGTCATGTGAAGGGATCAGTAAAATTTTTAATTTTCTAGAATTGTAAAGTACCCTATGAAGCAGGTAAAAAAAAAAAAAAAATTGTTATTTAGCTAAGAATTATCTTGAAACAAAAATAATCGATCATTCAATTTAAAATTAACACATATCTACCCAATCTATTATTTAAGCCAAATATAAAAGAAAATTATTGACGTGGTATCTAAGTTCAGTAATAAAATGTATGAAAATAATGCAGACGATATTTAAATAATTTAAGATAAGAGATGATCAGATGAGGTTGTTAAAGGAATGACGTCATAATGATAGAGAAAAAATAAAATTTTTACCTATTTATTATTTCACCTATTTATTTTCTAGAATTGTAAAGTACCCTATGAAGCAGATAAAAAAAAATTAGTTTGTGTTTTGACTGAAAATTATCTGGTACACGCTCAATAATTCGTTTACCTTGACTGACCACATGTTAGTTGCCAACTTTAATTTATCTTGTCATATTACTTGATAGGATGGACAACACAGGTTTTAATATTGACAGTGATTATTTTGTGGTATATATGAATGATGTACAAAATGAAGCGAATCCATTATAAACCGTGTGGTTATGTATAAAAAACAAACGAACAAACTTCTTAATTTTCAAAGATATATAACTTAAACGCTAGATATTTATGACTCCGTGATATAGACTACTAGACTTTTATGAAAAGAATTTGTTGTGAATACCTTTGATAAATTTTTCATTGCAACAAAATATAATCGAAAATTAAATTTAAAATCAGTACATATGTACCTAATCTATTGTTTAAGCCCAATATAAAAGAAAACTACTGACGTCATATCTAAGTTGAGTGATAAAACGGATGAAAATAATGCTGACGATATTTAAATAATTTAAAATAAGAAATGATTCAATGAGATGGTTAAAGGAATGACTTCATAATGCTAGAAAAAAATTAAATTTTTACCTATTTATTATTTCACCTATTTATTTTCTAGAATTGTTAAGTACGCTATGAAGCAGATAAAAAAAAATTAGTTTGTATTTTGGCTGAGAATTATCTGCTACATGCTCAATAATTCGTTTATCTTTACTGACCGCATGTTAGTTGCCAACTTTAATTTATCTTGCCATATTACGTGATAGAATGGACAGCAGAGGTTTTAATATTGACAGGGATTATTTGGTGGTATATACGAATGATGTACAAAATGAAGCGAATCCATTATAAACCGTGTGGTTATGTATAAAAAACAAACGAACAAACGAACAAACTTCTTAATTTTCAAAGATATATAACTTAAACGCGAGATATTTATGAGTCCGTGAAATAGACTCCGAGACTTTTGTGAAAAGAATTTGTTGTTAATACCGGTGATAAAATTTTCACTGCAACCAAAAATAATCGATGATTGAATTTAAAATCAATATATATGTACCTAATCTATTGTTTAAGCCCAATATAAAAAAAAACTACTGACGTCATATCTAAGTTGAGTGATAAAACGGATGAAAATAATGCTGACGATATTTAAATAATTTAAAATAAGAAATGATTCAATGAGATGGTTAAAGGAATGACGTCATAACGGTAGAAAAAAATGTTCTTTTTACCTATTTATTATTTCACCTATTTATTTTCTAGAATTGTTAAGTACGCTATGAAGCAGATAAAAAAAATTAGTTTGTATTTTGGCTGACAATTATCTGGTACACGCGCAATAATTCGTTTATCTTTACTGACCGCATGTTAGTTGCCAACTTTAATTTATCTTATCAAATTACGGGATAGGATGGACAGCAGAGGTTTCAATATTGACAAGTATTATTTGGCTGTATATAGGAATAATATCCACAATTGAGCGAATTGATTACAAACAGTACGTATGTATAAAAAACACACAAACAAACTTCTTTATTTTCAAAGATATATATGTAACTTAAACGCTAGAAATTTATGACTCCGTGAAATAGATTCCTAGGCTTTTATGAATAGAATTTGTTGTTAATACCAGTGATAAAATTTTCATTACTTCAAAACATAATCGTGATTCAATTTAAAATGATCGCATACGTACCTAATCTATTATTGAAGCCAAATATAAAAGAAAATTACTGACGTCATATCTAAGTGATAAAACGGATGAAAATAATGCTGACGATATTTAAATAATTTAAATTAAGAAATGATTCAATGAGATGGTTAAAAGAATGACTTCATAATGCTAGAAAAAAAATTAAATTTTTACCTATTTATTATTACTATTTATTATTTCACCTATTTATTTTCTAGAATTGTTAAATACCCTATGAAGCAGATAAAAAAAATTAGTTTGTATTTTTGCTGAGAATTATCTGATACACGCTCAATTATTTGTTTATCTTTACTGACCGCTTGTTTGTTGCCACCTTTAATTTATGTTGTCTTATTACGTGATAGGATGGACAGCAGAGGTTTTAATATTGACAATGATTATTTGGCGGTATAAAAGAATGATGTCCAAAATGGAGCGAGTCGATTTCAAACAGTGTGGTTATGAATAAAAAACAAACACACAAACGAACAAACTTCTTAATTTTCAAAGATACATAACTTAAATGCTAAATATTTATTAGTCCTTTAAATACTAAATAGTAGACTCCTAGAATTTTATGAAAATTTGTTGTTAATACAGGCGATAAAATTTTCATTGCAACAAAATATAATCGATGATTCAATTTAAAATTATTACATTTGTATGTAATCTATTATTTAAGCCAAATATAAAACAAAATTATTGACGTCATATCTAAGTTCAGTAAAAACGGGTGAAAATAATGCCGAAGATATATAAATAATTAAAAGTAAGAAATGATTAAAGGAGATGGTTAAATGAATGACGTCATAATCAGTAAAATTTATATATACACATACACGTGTGTGTGTACGCGTTTGTAAACATTTGAAAGTACTACCATATAGCCCTCATATGACGGGATCAGTAAAATATTTTATTTTCCAGAATTTTCCAGTACCCTATGAGGCAGGTAAAAAAAAAATGGTTTGTTTTATTGACTGAGAATTATCTGTACACGCTCCATAATTTATCTTTACTGAACGCATGTTAGTTGCCAACTTTAATTTATCTTGTCCTGTCACGTGATAGGATGGGCAGCAGTGGTTTTAATATTGACAGTGATTATTTAGCGGTATATATGAATGATGTCCAAAATGGCGAGAATCGATGGCAAACCGTGTGGTTATATATAAATAACAAACACACAAACGAAAAAAAACTTCTTAATTTTCAAAGATATATAACTTTAAAAGCTATATATTTACTAGTCCATGAAAATAGACTCCTAGACTTTTATGAAAAGAATTTATTGTTTAATACCGGTGATAACATTTCCATTGCAAAACAAAAAAATAATCGATGATTCAATTGAAAATTATCACATTTGTGCCAAATCTATTATTTAAGCCAAATATAAAAGAATATTATTTACGTCACGTAAGCTACTTAAATCCTAACAGCTCCGTCCATCCGGGCCAAAAGCGAAATTCGAACTCGCGAACTCCGGTACCGAAAAGCAGCGTTCTACCGCTCGGTCATTGTTATGCATAAGGACTATCATGAATTCAACACTGAGATATTAGAAATTTTCACCATATTAGAATTTAATTTAATACATTGTATGTGGAACACCTACTAGTACGTTTTCTGACGATTGATACTCGAGCGCGGGTCACGTACTAGTACGGGTGAGTGTAACAACACGGTTTGTTTGTGGATACAAAAATAACGGTATATACAGGAAAACGAAGCCGAACGTTCTGGTCTACTACATAGATTCTGGAAAAATGGAGACCAATAAAAACTAGTTTTTACACCAGTCGATGCGGAACCATAGAACGGGAAGGTGGATTAAAAAAAAACAATTTAGAAGTAAAATTAACTTTTTATTTATCCTTGCTATAGTGATATTATATATATGTATATTTATATATTATATATATATATATATATATATATATATATATATATATATTTGTAATCATATAATATATATATATATATATATATATATATATATATATATATATATTTGTTTATTTATCTATTTATATATTTGTTTCTATATTTCAATATAAAATAAGAAAAGTGGGTTAAAAAATGAAATAATTTTCGATATATTGACTCATAAAAACTAATTTTTACATTATTAGTTTCATGATTGTTCTTTTCATTATTTTATAATGTCAAAATGTTTATATATAACATAATTCGAAAAAATGAAAACTATATACTACTATTTCTATTTGAATTTTCATATTTACGATACTATTATAAATTTATCCACTAAAAAATATATATTTTTTTTTTTGCTTACAAAAATCTTATGGTTGTTATTTATATATTTCTATTTATATATTTGTTCATATAATTCAATATAAAATACGGAAAGTGAGTTAAAAAAATGAAATAATTTTCGATCTATTGATATTGAACTGAATACCTCAATGGACGCACAAAACGCCCTCTCCCGGTACAATTCCGCTGCGAAATGTACCCGCACATTAAGGTGTTAAGATAGAGTTTTAGTTCGAAAAATGGGTGAGTATCTCTGTCGCAAACAGGTGTCGATTTAAGACTCTAGATTTTTTACTTTTCTGAGTAGGTTAGAATTAAAAAAAAATAGTAATAAAAACAAAACAAAATCCTCTCCGATGAAATTTGTAGGATTTTGAGTAAAAGTAAATATAAACAGAAATTCGAAAGTTTTTGGGTTAATTACATAATATAATATTCATCTCTCTCTTTTTTGTAAAGTAGATTTCTAAACAAAGACCCGTTGTACATAAATATTATCAGTATCATTAATGCTACACTAATGGGTTTTATTACTTTAAAATGATACTTGAATCTATGGTTTCTTAAATATTTTCAAATTTACTTTTCCTGCATTTTAATTAGATATTTTTTAGATGTTTCGTAAAATGTTTCAGATTTTCTTTTTTTAGTATTTTGTCAGTCAAAAAAGGTTGAGAATCACGAGTTTATGCATTTGATGTATGAATTTTTGGTTTCATGCGTAATTTATTGTTCAGGCCTATGTTCAGCCCACCACGGCTAATTAGTAATGTAACGTAAATTCTTTCCCCCCAAAAAATTAACACATTTTCAACACCTGTTTATTATCTTGCAACAATTATCATAAAACATCAATTAAATTTAATTATTTACCAAAATTCATCTCAGTACACAGGTAGGAATTACGGCTTTGTAAAGATATGATCTGCGTTATAATAATGACTCTAATTTCAAATATCTTTTTTTCAATCTCGCCAAAATTAATTTACCCAATTTATACAGCTATTTAATTATTTTGCCACGAGTACAATGCCATACCAAGTAAATTTAACTATTTAAATTCACCACGGCACACAGGTTGAGAATCATTGCTTGTTGAAGATAAGTAACACGCTACAACAAATGCACTTTACTCTTAAAACTATTTAAAAAACTACAATAAAAATGAATACAATTTTAACACCTAATTAATTATCTTGACACGTGTACGGTACAATACCAAGTGAATTTAATTATTTACCAAAATTCATCACACCACACAGGTTGAGAATCACTACTTTATAAAGATAAGAAATGCGCTGGAATAATGTTACCTTATTCTTAAACAATATTTAAAAAATCACGATAAAAATGAACACAAGTCCAATTAGTTATTTATCTTGCCACGACTGTGATACAATACCAAATAAACTTAATTATTTACCAAAATTCATCACACCACACAGGTTGAGAATCACTGCTTTATAAAGATAAGAAATAAGCTGAAATAGTGTTACCTTATTCTTAAACAATAATTAAAAAACTCACGGCAAAAATGATTACAAGTCCAATTAGTTATTTATCTTGCCACGAATGTTTTACAATACGGAATGAATTTATTTACAAAACCATCATGGCACACAGGTTGAGAATCTGCCTTATAGAGATAAGAAATACGCTGCTATGATGTCACTTTATTCTCAAATGATTTGTTTAAAAAATCACGCCAAAAATTAACACAATTTCAACAGTTATTTAATTATCTTGGCATGAGTGCCAGACAACACGAAGTGAATTTAATTATATCCCAAAATTCACTGCGGCATACAGGTTGAGAATCACTGCTTTATAAGGATGAGAAATATGCTATCACTTTATTCATAAACAATATTTAAAAAATATCACTTCCAAAATGAACAGTTTCAACACCTATTTAATTATCTTTCCACGAGTACTATACAAAATAGATTTAATTATTTACCAAAATTCATCACAGCACACAGATTGAGAATCAATGTTTTATAAAGATAAGAAAGATGTTAGAATAATGTCACTTTATTCTTAAGCAATATTTAAAAAAACCGCGACAACAATGAACAGTTTAAACACCTACTTAATTATCTTGCCACTAATACTATGCAATACAAAATGATCTAATTATTTACCAAAATTCATCACAGCATACAGGTTGAGAATCACTGGTTTATAAAGATAAGAAATACATTAGAATAAAGTCACTTTATTCTTCAGCAATATTTAAAAAACCAAGACAAAAATGAACAGTTTCAACACCTACTTAATTATCTTGCCATGAGTGCGAGATAACACTAGTTAAACTTAATTATTTATCAAAATTCATCCTAAGACACAGGTTGAGAATCGCTGCTTTTTAGAGATAAGAAATAAACTAGAATAATGCCACTTTATTCATAAATAATATTTAAAACACCACTCCAAAAATGAACAGTTTTAACACCTATTTAATTATCTTGCCGAGATTGTTATATAATGCAAAATGAACTTAATTATTTGCCAGAATTAATCACAGCACATAGGTTGAAAACCACTGCTTCATAAAGATAAGAAATAGGTTAGAATAAAGTCACTTTATTCTTAAACAATATTTAAAACAAACCACGCCAAAAATGAGTGGTTTCAACACCTATTTAACTATCTTGCCACGAGTACTACGCAATACAAAATGGATTTAATTATTTACCAAAATTCATCACAGCACACAGGTTGAGAATAATTGGTTTATAAAGATAAGAAATACGTGAGAATAAAATCACTTTATTCATAAACAATATTTAAAACACCAGGCCAAAAATGAACAGTTTCAACATCTATTTAATTATCTTGCAACGAGTGCGGAATAACACCAGTTGAAATTCATCATAGCACACAGGTTGAGAATCACCGCTTTTTCGAGATAAGAAATACACTAAAATAATGTCACTTTATTCTTTAACGATATTTAAAACATTGCATCAAAAAAGAACAGTTTTAACACCTATTTAATTATCTTTCCACGAGTACTATACAAAATAGATTTAATTATTTACCAAAATTCCTCGCAGCACACAGGTTGAGAACCACTGCTTTATAACGATAAGAAATACGTCAGAATAAAGTCACTTTATTCTTAAACAACACTTAAAAAACAAGTCCAAAAATGAACAGTCTTAACACCTATTTAATTATCTTGCCACGAGTACTATACAATACAACATTGATTTATTTATTTACCAAAATTCATCACAGCACACAGGTTGAGAATCACTGCATTTTAGAGATAAGAAGTACACTAGAAAAATGTCACTTTATTCTCAAACAATATTTAAAAAATCACGACAAAAATGAACCGTTTCAACACCTATTTAATTATCTTGCCCCAGTGCAAGATAACACCAGTTGTTACCAAAATTCATCACAGCACACAGGTTGAGAATCACTGCATTTTAGAGATAAGAAGTACACTAGAAAAATGTCACTTTATTCTCAAACAATATTTAAAAAATCACGACAAAAATGAACCGTTTCAACACCTATTTAATTATCTTGCTTCGAGGGCAAGATAACACCAGTTGAACTTCATTATTTTCTAAAATTCATCCTAACACAGGTTGAGAATCAATGCTTTTTATAGATAAGAAATACTCTAAAATAATGTCACTTTATTCTTAAACAATATTTAAAACACCACGCCAAAAATGAACAGTTTTAACATCTATTTAATTATCTTGCCACGGGTACTATACAATACAAAATGAATTTAATTATTTACCAAAATTCCTCAGAGCACAAGGTTGAGAATCATTGCTTTAAAAAGATAATAAATACGTTGGAATAAAGTCACTTTATTCTTAAACAATATTTAAAAAACTATGCCAAAAAATGAACAGTTTAAACATCTATTTAATTATCTTGCCACTAGTAATATACAATACAATATAGATCTAATTATTTACCAAAATTCATCACAGCACACAGGTTGAGAATCACTGCTTTATGAAGGTAAAAAATACGTTACAATAAAGTCACTTTATTCTTAAACAATATTTAAAAATTCCAGGTCAAAAATGAACAGTTTCAACACTTATTAATTTTATCTTGCCCCGAATGCAAGATAACACCAGTTGAACTTAATTATTTACCAAAATTCATCCTAACACACAGGTTGAGAATCGCTGCTTTTTAGAGATAAGAAATACACTAGAATAATGTCACTTTATTCTTAAACAATATTTAAAAACCCACGCAAAGATTGAACAGTTTCAACACCTATTTAATTATTTTACCATGAGTACTACACAATACAAAATAAATTTAATTATTTAACAAAATTCAAGGTTGAGAATCACACTTTTATAAAGGTAAAAAATACACTAGAATAATGTCACTTTATTTTCAAACAATATTTAAAAAAGCATGACAAAAATGAACAGTTTTAACATCTATTTAATTATCTTGCCACGAGTACTATACAATACAAAATAGATTTAATTATTTACCAAAATTCATCACATCATACAGATTGAGAATCACTGCTTTATAAAGATAAAAATACGTTAAAATAAAGTCACTTTATTCGTAAACAATATTTAAAACACCACTCCAAAAATGAACAGTTTCAACACCTATTTAATTATCTTGACACGGGTACTACACAATACAAAATGGATTTAATTATTTACCAGAATTCATCACACCACACAGGTTGAGAATCACTGCTTTATAAAGATAAGAAATACGTTCGAATAAAGTCACTTTATTTTTAAACAATATTTAAAAAACCACTCCAAAAATGAACAGTTTTAACACCTATTTAGTTATCTTGCCAGTACAAGATAACAATGAATTTAATTATTTACCAAAATTCATCTTAACACACAGGTTGAGAGTCACTTGTTTTTAGAGATAAGAAATAAACTAGAATAATGTCACTTTATTCTCAAACAATATTTAAAAAAAATCACGAAAAAAGGAACAGTTTAACACCTATTTAGTTATCTTGCCACGAGTACTATGAAATACAAAATGGATTTAATTATGTACCAAAATTCATCACTCCACAGAGGTTGAGAATCACTGCTTTAAATACGTTGGAATAAAGTCATTTTATTCTTAAACAATATCTAAAAACTACGCCAAAATTGAACAGTTTCAACACCTATTTAATTATCTTGCCACGAGTACTATACAATACAAAATGAATTTGATTATTTTCCAAAATTCAAGGTTGAGATTCACAGCTTTATAAAGGTAAGAATAATATTTTATTCCTGAACAATTTTTTCAAAAATCACGATAAAAATAAACGTTGTTTCAACTCCTATTTAATTATCTTGCCACGAGTACAAAAACAGACATATAACAACAACAACAAAAAAAAACAATATTAACAATCTGCGGGAGTTAGAACACAAACCACCTTGGCGACAAATTTGACCTCTGAGGCAACCCTTTCCCCCTTTGGGTTCCGCCAAACGCAAAGGGACATCCTCCCCCCCCCTTACCAGTACACAATGCGAGTTTCCGAAATGAATGGCACCCACTATATTACAGACATCGCCCTGGGGAATTCTAGAACACGTTGTCCGGTACACAATCAAAATTGTTCTTTTTTTTGTTCTCTTTTCTATCCGATGTCTCCCTTTAAATCAAACAGGGAGGTGATATTGATGAACTCCGACACAATACCGAGTTTGAAGAACACAAAAGACATATATAAGGGGGAGGGGACAATATTTTTCTGCAGCAATAAATGAGCATATATATATATATCTTCCTGTTATATATATACATATAGTACGAACTTTTCTCTGTCCCAGGTCCCCTGGTCTCAAAGCTGTCGCCTTGAATCTTGCCTTGCTTTGTCGATCTTTAATCCACGAGTGTTGTTCTTTTTTGTCCCTTATGGGACATCGACGAGATTTCTTCGGGACCGTTCGATTTTTCTTTCATTCGCGACCCTCGAAACTGGACGCTGGTCAGCGAGTTGAAGAGCTTTTTTTTCAGACAGTAAAAGAAATTTCCGGTTGTATACTTTTATTTATTTCGTCTTTTGAAGTGAGATTTTGGGTTTTATTTTCCGTCGTTCCTAAAAAGATTGCCCCAGCGCGTTTCCGTAGACTTTTATTCCAATTTCGAACGCGCTTATGGACGGGATAAATTTATCTGACGGTTTATTGTTTATGTCTAGTTTAAATACGTTCTAGAATTTTGTAAGCGGTTAAAGTCTGAAAGAGAAGTTCTATGGAGTTTTAAGATAAATTTCGAGTTGCATTCTTGTTATAAGATATATTCCAAACAGCTGATTTATTTAGATCACAAAGAATGGAATTACGGATTCTTTTTCTCTTGTGAATTCTTTTATAATTCTATGGGCTGGTATAGATTGATTTATTCTTTTTACCAATAAAATTGGTAAATGAACTCTATATTTCAATAGTAATTGCAGTGAGCAGGATTCTGACGATTGATACTTGAGCGCGGGACACTTACTAGTACGTTTATATTCTGGAACGTCTATACGTCATATTCTGGAATGTAAACATGTTTATATATAATATAATTCGAAAGAATTAAAACTATATACTACTATTTCTGTTTGATTTTTCATCGTTTACGATACTATTATTAATTTATCGACTAAAATATATATTTTTTGTTTAAAAAATCCCATGGCTGATATATATATATATATATATATATATATATATATATATATATATATATATTTGTATTTATATGTTATTCATACATATCTCTACGATTAACGGCTGAGTTAAAGCTCATTTCTTTTAACAAGCCCATCAAGTAGTGTGACTTGAAGAGATAACTATTTAAGATAAATCTATTTTATTGAAGTAATTGCTAAATATCTGTCAAGTTTCTGTATAACATTTCGCTATTTTCATTTTTCATAGTCTGAATTAACATATCATGCTATTCATACATATCTCTACGATTAACAGCTCAATTTAATTGTTAGATCAGTCCAAATTTTGTTTAATATTTTGCTATTTTCATTTTTCATAGAGTATGAATTAACATATGCTATTCATGCATATCTCTACAATAAAACGCTCAGTTTAATTTTAATTTTTCATAGAGTATGAATTAACATATCATGCTATTTATATATATCTCTACGATAAAGAGCTCAGTTTAATTGCTAAAACAGTCAAATTTCTGTTTGATATTTTGCTATTTTCATTTTTCATAGAGTATGAATTATTATATGTTATTCATACATATCTCTACGATTAACGGCTGAGTTAAAGCTCATTTCTTTTAACAGCCCATCAAGTAGTGTGACTTGAAGAGATAACTATTTAAGATAAATCTATTTTATTGAAGTAATTGCTAAATATCTGTCAAGTTTCTGTATAACATTTCTCTATTCTCATTTTCCATAGTCTGAATTTACATATCATGCTATTCATACATCTACGATTAACAGCTCAATTTAATTGTTAAATCTGTCAAATTTGTTTAATATTTTGCTATTTTCATTTTTCATAGAGTATGAATTAGCATATCATGCTATTCATACATATCTCTACGATAAACAGCTCAGTTTAATTGTTCATTTTTCATAGAGTATGAATTAGCATATCATGCTATTCATACATATCTCTACGATAAACAGCTCAGTTTAATTGTTAAATCAGTCAAATATCTGTTTAATATTTTACTATTCTCATTTTTCATAGAGTATGAATTAACATATCATGCTATTCATACATATTTCTTCGATTAACAGCTCAGTTAGAGCTCATTTCGTTTAACAGCCCCTCTAGTGACCTGAAGAGATAACAAACTATTTAAGATAAATCTATTTTATAGACGTAATTGCTAAATCAGTCAAATTTCTGTTTAATATTTCGCTATTCTCATTTTCCATAGTCTGAATTTACATATCGTGCAATTCATATCTATACGACAGAGAGCTTGTGTTAACAGCCCATCTAGTAGTGTGACCTGAAGAGATAACAAACTATTTAAGATAAATCTGTTTTATAGAAATAATTGCTAAATCAGTCAAATATTTCTTTTTTTTTTTAGTATTTCACTATTTTTATTTTTTCTAGACTGAATTTACATGTCATGCAATTCATATCTCTATGATAGAGAGCTTGTATTAACAGCCCATCTAGTAGTGTGACCTGAAGAGATAACAAACTATTTAATATGAATCCATTTTATAGAAGTAATTGTTAACAATTACTTCTATAAAATCAATCAAATCAAATCAGTTAAATCAGTCAAATTTCTGTTTAATATTCCTCTATTCTCATTTTTCATAGAGTATGAATTTACATACCATGCTATTCATACATACCTCTACGATAAAGAGCTCAGTTTAACTGTTAAATCAGTCAAATTTCGGTTTAATATTCCACTATTCTCATTTTTCGTAGAGTATGAATTAACATATCATGCTATTCATACATATATCTACAATTAACAGCTCAGTTAAAGCTCATTTCTTTTAACAGCTCATCAAGTAGTGTTACCTGAACAGATAACTATTTAAGATAAATCTATTTTATAGAAGTAATTGCTAAATATCAGTCAGATTTCTGTTTAATATTTCGTTATTCTCATTTTCCATAGTCTGAGTTACATGCCATGCTATTCATACATCTCTACGATTAACAGCTCAATTTAATTGTTAAATCAGTCAAATTTCTGTTTAATATTTCGCTATTTTCATTTTTTATACAGTCTGAATTTACATATCATGCTATTCATACATATTTCTACGATAAAGAGCTCAGTTTAATTTTCATTTTTCATAGAGTATGAATTAACATATCAGGCTATTTATACATATATCTACGATAAAGAGCTCAGTGTAATTTTTAAACCAGTCAAATTTCTGTTTAATATTTCGCTATTTTCATTTTTCATAGAATATGAATTACCATATCATGCTATTCATACATATATCTACGATAAAGAGCCCAGTTTAATTGTTAGATCAAATTTCTGTTTAATATTTCACTATTTTCATTTTTCATAGAGTATGAATTAACATATCAGGCTATTAAGACATATCTCTACGATAAAGATCTCAGTTTAATTGTTAGATCAGTCAAATTTCTGTTTAATATTTCGCTATTTTCATTTTTCATAGAGTATGAATTAACATATCATGCTATTCATACATATCTCTACGATAAAGAGCTCAGTTTAATTGCTAAACCAGTCAAATTTCTGTTTAATATTTCGCTATTTTCATTTTTCATAGAGTATGAATTAACATATCAGGCTATTCATACATATATCTACGATAAAGAGCTCAGTTTAATTTTCATTTTTTATAGAGTATAAGTTAACATATCATGCTATTCCTACATATCTCTACGATTAACAACTCAGTTAGAACTCATTTCGTTTAACAGCCCATCTAGTAGAGTGACCTGAGGAGATAACAAACTATTTAAGATAAATCTATTTTATAGACGTAATTGCTAAATCAGTCAAATTTCTGTTTAATATTCCACTATTCTCATTTTTCATCGAGTCAGAATTCACATATCGCGCAATTCGTATCTCTACGATAGAGAGCTTAGTTAACATCCCATTTATTTATTCGAAGCAAAACCAGAAACCGAATCTTGAGTGTTCCGAGATGATTCTTTAATACCCCAAATTCAACAGATTGAGAACTCTCGCGGTTAAAGATCCCGAGAATTTTCCCAAGCACATTTAAAACACCCTCCGTGACCGCACTGCCGGAATGGGAGCTCAAGAAAATACCAGCTTTGGAAACACGCTTTCCTTAAAAGAAAATTTATATTTTGACTGCGGTTTAAAATTCCTCAAAACTGTTGGCAGCATTCATTATCTCGCGGGTGAAACGTGCCCGGGTATTTTCCCAGCGAAATCCGCCCCCGAAACAAATAGCGCGTCGACAAACCTCGCGGTCCCCAAGCAACTTCTCCGACCACACAATTGCTAATTCTCCGCGACAAGACGTTCCCCAAAATATGCGGCAAATAAACAACTCCACTCCACTTAAAAGAGCGTCCGGTCATCCGGGAGGATTACTCCTTTCTTCTCCCATTCCGCTGCCTGGGAGTCTAAATATTTATGAACGCCGTGAGACAAAAGGGGGGAAGGAAGGCGGGCCCAAAGGGGTTGGCCACCGTTCTCCCGACACCCCCCCCTCACGCACGCACTTCCCGTCTGCGCTGACCCCTGTAAAGGATCTATCTGCCTTCCCTTCCCGAATAAAGCAAGATAAATTGGGATACCTCGTCGTTGCCACCGCGAAAGAGCGGAGGATAAATAATGAACAGTGGCTTGCTAAATCACGGCCGCCGCACTATGGTGATTTCGAAATCATTAGGCTCTTCTCCCCACCCCCCCTCGCATGCCGCGGTGCACTGTGGGCCATATATTACAAGAGAGGACTAATGCTTTAAACGCGGCTGACATAAGGGCCCGACTGACTTCGCGCTTTGTAATTGGCTGAGCGGCGCGGAGCGTTTGTCACCTCGGAGAAGAGTTTTCCTCAGGAATCTTATAAAGTGTTTGCCTTTGAGAAGGGGGTGGCGCGGGATCTGTGTCTCCCCTTTTATGTGAAGAGGAAGTGCCCATTCGAATGTCGGAAAAGAAAAGCGAGTCCCCAATTCCGTAGCGGTGTGTTCTTAGCATTAT
>CM063499.1:87673671-87683671 GCA_032207245.1 Pardosa pseudoannulata | reverse complement strand
TTCTCATTTTTAAGCCTTCAAGTTTATATTTTCATATTCTGAAATTCCTCATCCAAGCACCTCATACCTCCTCATTCCTAAGCCTCCAAGTTTATATTTTCATATTCTGAAATTCCTCATGCCTCATCATTCCTGAACATCCCCGTTTATATTTCCCTATTCTTTAATTCAATGAGTCTTTGACACAATAAAGCGTTATATTGCATTTAATTATAATAGCATAAATACATCCCTGGTAAACAGAGACTATGAAATAGGTTTATAATATATAGCTAGGATGTAATAGCAAACATATATAGCTATGATGTAACAAAAAAGTTATAAGTATGATAGTTTGCAATGTAACTCGTTTAAAGTAGTATTAACTACGAAAACGTCCAAAACTAAATTTAGAAGTTTAATGAACAGCTGCAAGCATCCAACTTCTTATCTCCAAGTACTGCACTTTAATTCGTCTATGATACAATAAACCATCAAATTGCATTTAATTATAATCGCATAAATATATCCAGAGACCATTAAAAAGGTTTTAAAGAAAAAATCAGAAACAGAAATCAAGAGTTGCTTGGTACAAACATATATAACTGTGATGTAACAAAAAAGTTATAAGCATGATAGTTTACTGCGCAACCCACTCAAAACAGTATCTAATTCTGAGAGTATTCAAACCTAATTTTGCATGTTTAATGAACAGTTTATATTCAAGTTTAGCAATTATCCAAGTTTATATTTCCATATACTGAAATTCAATATAACGATGGCACATAAATCGTTAAATTGCATTTAATTATAATAACTTAAAGATATCCCTGGTAGAGAGAAACCATTAAAAAGATTTAAAACAACCAGTAACAGAAAGTAAAAGTTGCTTTTTACAAACATATATAACTATGGTGTAACAAAAAAGTATAACAGTTTGCAGTGTAACTCGCTTAAGATATCCGTCTATGTTGTGAGAACTTTTTTCTTTAAACGTAGAAACTAGTTCATGTTTTTACATTTTTAGATTTATTTTTAATATTATTATACATAATTGCACTTAAAAAAATTTATTCCTGACGAAGTTTATATAAAATTTCTAATAAATGAAGAAAATTTAGTAAAAAAATCGTTATATTTCAAAAGGTCTAATTTTTTAATAAATTAAATTATTTCAATATTTTTATGCAACACATTTCTTATACACTGGACTAGTGAATCTTTGACTAGTGAAATCTTTGCTTAATTTGTATTTGGTAAAATATGTGGGTCCTTCAAAATCATACACATCGCATTTTTAACGAATTTTCATTACCTTTAAATCTAACTATGAGTGTAACATCATTAAAAATGATCCAAATTTAAAGCTTTTAGGTCATTTACTAGTAAATACTATCAAAAGCATTCATAATAATTTTCAACAAAATATTTTAAGAACTTTTTGAGAAATCACATTTCAAGTTTCAACATTTTATTAAAAATACCGTTTTGAGAAAAACGCATTTGAAGTTTATGAAAGCAACTTTAACTATTAAAAAATTAAAATACATGTTTAAAATTCCCCACACTTTCTTGCTTCAAAACTTTCTAATTGCTAAGTTGCTAATTATTAAAAATACTAGAAAAATGTTTAAACTAATCTTCATGAAAATTTAAAAAGTTTTGTCCAAAAAATGCTCTTTAAAAGGCTTTAAATTCACAACTTCCGGTTCTGAAGTCGCTACTTCCGTTTTGTTTTGACAGCTGTCACTGATGTTTAAACAGCTGTCACTTTTCTTTAAAATGCCGTAGAGACAAAACAAAAACAGATTTAGAAGCCTAAAAGTTGAAATTTTACAATAGAGAAATAAAAAAAATTATGATTTTTGGCAAAAAATGACGTTTTTAACGTAGACATTAAAGCAGTATTTAGTATGAGAACATTCAAAACTAAATTTAGAAGTTTAATGAACAGTTTCAAGCATTCAACTTCATATCTCGAAGTACTGAACTTTAATGCGTGTATGACACAATAAACCGTTAAATTGCATTTAATTATAATCGCATAAATATATCCAGAGACCATTAAAAAGGTTTTAAAAGAAAAAATCCGAATCAGAAATCAAGAGTTGCTCGTTCCAAAGCCATTTGCGTCTCATTGCATTTGCCGCGAGATCCATTGCCGTAAAAATCAATTGCCCAAGACAGACACGCGCTGAAAAATCAGAGTTGCTATTGATCATGAAAAACACGTCTCGCTTAATTAGCCATAGTAATGTGCTTAAGCCTGGCAGGCATTAGCAGGGCTCTCCCAAAAAGGAAGCTCCTCTGCCTAATTACTGCAGCCAAGGTATCATTGGTGCGGATTACTGGGATCTCACCCGTCAAATCCCTCGCGGATCACAGCTTGCTTAAGGAGGATGACGTCTGACTCTTTTGTTTTTGCTCAGCTATTTTTTTTCCTCCATGGTTATTATTATTACAATTCCGGAATTTCTGTTTCTAGAAGTCGTTTGACAACTGATTGTCAGTGAGAAGAATTTGTTGCTTAATTCATCATTGAGTGAAATTTGCCATTTTGATTGATACGATTTTACATTTGTGTTGAATTTCTCCTGGAGAAATAAGAAAGTTAATGAAACTAATGCAAGTTAATAAATAAGAAAGTAATGGAAAATGCATGCTTGTTACTATATATTTGATTACTCAGACAAGATCTTTAAAATTTATTTATTCTTAACCTTCTGTTTTTCTACGTTTAAAAAAAATCTACATTTAAAAAAAATCATTTGGAATTTTTTTATTACTCAAATGAGAAATTATATATTCCATTGATATTTCCAATAAAAGTTTCAATAACAGTTTTTGCTGAGGCAATTTTTCTCAATTATTACTAAAATTTATTACTACAATTCCAGAAGTTATGTTTCTGAAAGACGTTTGGCAAGAGATTGTCAATAAGAAAAATTTGTTATTATTTCTCCGATAAGTAATTTTTCTCTATTATTATTATATTTTTATTATTATTACTACAATTCCAGAATTTCTGTTTCTGAAAAACGTTTGGCAACAGATTGTCAGTGAAAAGAATTTGTTGATTAATTCATCATTAGTGAAATTTGCCATTTTGACTGATGTGGTATTATATTTATAAGTGATTTCTCCTGAAGAAATAAGAAAGTTAATGAAACTAATGAAACTTAATAAATAAGAAAGTAATGGAAAATGCATGTTTGTTACTATAAATTTGATTACTCAGACAAGATATGTATGATCTTTAAAATTTATTTATTCTTAACCTTCTGTTTTTCTACATTTAAAAAAAATTCATCTGTAATTTTTTTATTACTCAAATGAGAAATTATATATTCTATTGATATTTCCAATAAAAGTTTCAATAACAGATTTTGCTGAGGCAATTTTTCCAGAAGTTATGTTTCTGAAAGACGTTTAGCAGCAGATTGACAATAAGAAAAATTTGTTGTTTTTTCACCGATAAGTAATTTTTCTCTAGTATCATTATTATTATTTTTATTATTATTACTACAATTCCAGAATTTCTGTTTCTGAAAAAAGTTTGGCAATTTGTTGTCAGTGAGAAGAATTTGTTGCTTAGTTCATCATTGAGGGAAATTTATGATTTTACATTTGTGTTGGATTTCTCCAGAAGAAATAAGAAAATTGATGAAATATTAAGAAGAAAATGCGTGCTTGTTTCTTAAAATTTCATTATTTAGACACGATTTGTACGATCTTTAAAATTTTTCTATTTCGACCGTTTTGATTTTATTTTTTTTTAAATCTACATTTTTAAAGAAAATTATTATTATTATTATTCCCACAATTCTGGAGTTTCAATTTCTGAAAGACGTTTTCAAACAGTTTTTGATGAGGCAATTTTTTAATTCTATTACTACTAAAATTTATTACCACAATTCCAGAAGTTATGTTTCTGAAAGACGTTTGGCAACAGATTGTCATAAGAAAAATGCTTGTTTCTATAATTTCTTCGATAAGTAATTTTTCTCTGTACCATTAAAATTATTAACAGTTATTATTATTATTATTATTATTATTATTATTATTATTACAATTCCGGAATTTCTGTTCCTGAAAGACGTTTGGCAACTGATTGTCAGCGAGAAGTTTGCTGCTTAATTCATCATTGAGTGAAATTTGCCATTTTGATTGATACGATTTTACATTTGTGATGAATTTCTCCTGGAGAAATAAGAAAGTTAATGAAACTAATGCATATTAATAAATAAGAAAGTAATGGAAAATGTATGCTTGTTACTATATATTTGATTACTCAGACAAGATCTTTAAAATTTATTTATTCTTAACCTTCTATTTTTCTACATTTAAAAAAATCTACATTTAAAAATATCATTTGATATTTTTTTATTACTCAAATGAGAAATTATATATTCCATTGATATTTCCAATAAAAGTTTCAATAACAGTTTTTGCTGAGGCAATTTTTCTCTATTATTACTAAAATTTATTACCACAATTCCAGAAGTTATGTTTCTGAAAGACATTTGGCAACAGATTGTCAATAAGAAATATTTGTTGTTTTTTCTCCGATAAGCAATTTTTTTCTAGTACCATTATTATTATTATTATTATTATTATTATTATTATTATTATTATTATTATTATTATTATTATTACAATTCCGGCATTTCTGTTTCTGGAAGACGTTTGGCAACCGATTGTCAGTGAGAAGAATTTGTTGCTTAATTCATCATTGAGTGAAATTTACCATTTTGATTGATATGATTTTACATTTGTGTTGGATTTCTCCAAAAGAAATAAGAAAATTGATGAAATATTCAGAGGAAAATGCGTGCTTGTTTCTTAAAATTTAATTATTTAGACACAATTTGTATGATCTTTAAAAATTTTCTAGTTCGACCATTTTTATTTTATTTATTTTTTTAATCTATATTTTTAAAGAAAATTACTATTATACCTACAATTCTGGAGTTTCAATTTCTAAAAGACGTTTTGCAACCGATTGTCAGTAAGAAGAATTTGCTGATTTATTCATCATCGTTTGAAATTTACCATTTTGACTGATATAACTTTATATTTATAAGTGATTTCTCCAGAAGAAATTAGATAAAACATTAAAAGGAAAATAGATGCTTGTTTCTATAAATTTGATTAATTAGACATGGAATTTATATGTTCCATTGTTTTTTCTAATAAAAGTTTCAATAACAGTTTTTGCTCAGGCATTTTTTTTTCTCCATGATTATTATTATTACAATTCCGGAATTTCTGTTTCTGGAAGATGTTTGGCAACTGATTGTCAGCGAAAAGAATTTGTTGCTTAATTCATCATTGAGTGAAATTTACCATTTTGATTGATATTATTTTACATTTGTGTTGGATTTCTCCAGAAGAAATAAGAAAATTGATAAAATATTAAGAGGAAAATGCATGCTTGTTTCTTAAAATTTGACTATCTAGACACGATTTGTATGATCTTTAAAATTTATTTATTCTTAACCTTCTGTTTTTCTACATTTAAAAAAATCATTTGGAATTTTTTTATTACTCAAATGGAAAATTATATATTTCATTGATATTGCCAATAAAAGTTTCAATAACAGTTTTTGATGAGGCAATTTTTTTCTATTACTACTAAAATTTATTACCACAATTCCAGAAGTTATGTTTCTGAAAGACGTTTGGCAACAGATTGTCAATAAGAAAAATTTGTTATAATTTCTACGATAAGTAATTTTTCTCTAGTACCATTATTATTATTATTATTATTATTATTATTATTATTATTATTACAATTCCAGAATTTCTGTTTCTGTAAAACGTTTGGCAACTTGTTGTCAGTGAGAAGAATTTGTTGCTTAATTCATCATTGAGGGAAATTTACCATTTTGATTGATATGATTTTACATTTGTGTTGGATTTCTCCAGAAGAAATAAGAAAATTGATAAAATATTAAGAGGAAAATGCATGCTTGTTTCTTAAAATTTGACTATCTAGACACGATTTGTATGATCTTTAAAATTTATTTATTCTTAACCTTCTGTTTTTCTACATTTAAAAAAAATCATTTGGAATTTTTTTATTACTCAAATGGAAAATTATATATTCCATTGATATTGCCAATAAAAGTTTCAATAACAGTTTTTGATGAGGCAATTTTTTCTATTACTACTAAAATTTATTACCACAATTCCAGAAGTTATGTTTCTGAAAGACGTTTGGCAACAGATTGTCAATAAGAAAAATTTGTTATAATTTCTTCGATAAGTAATTTTTCTCTAGTACCATTATTATTATTATTATTATTATTATTATTATTATTATTATTATTATTATTATTATTATTACAATTCCAGAATTTCTGTTTCTGTAAAACGTTTGGCAACTTGTTATCAGTGAGAAGAATTTGTTGCTTAATTCATCATTGAGGGAAATTTACCATTTTGATTGATATGATTTTACATTTGTGTTGGATTTCTCCAGAAGAAATAAGAAAATTGATGAAATATTAAGAGGAAAATGCGTGCTTGTTTCTTAAAATTTCATTATTTAGACACGATTTGTACGATCTTTAAAATTTTTCTATTTCGACCGTTTTGATTTTATTTTTTTTTAAATCTACATTTTTAAAGAAAATTATTATTATTCCCACAATTCTGGAATTTCAATTTCTGAAAGACGTTTTGCAACCGATTGTCAGTAAGAAGAATTTGCTGATTAATTCATCATTGGTTGAAATTTACCATTTTGACTGATATAACTTTATATTTATAAGGGATTTCTCCAGAAGAAATTAGATAACACATTAAAAGGAAAATAGATGATTGTTTCTATAAATTTGATTAATTAGACATGGAATTTATGTGTTCCATTCTTATTTCCAATAAAAGTTTCAATAAAAGTTTTTGCTCAGGCATTTTTTTTAATCCATGATTATTATTACTACAATTCCGGAATTTCTGTTTCTGAAAGTCGTTTGGCAACCGATTGTCAGAAAGAAGAATTTGTTGCTTAATTCATCATTGGATGAAATTTGCCATTTTGACTGATACGATTTTACATTTATAAGTGATTTATCCAGAAAAAATAAGGTAAAACATTAAAAGGAAAATGCATGCTTGTTTCTATAAATTTGATTACTTAGACATGGAATTTATATGTTCCATAGTTATTTCCAATAAAAGTTTCAATAACAGTTTTTGGTCAGGCATTTTTTTCTCCATGATTATTATTACTGCAATTCCGGAATTTCTGTTTCTGGAAGACGTTTGGCAACCGATTGTCAGTAAAAAGAATTTGTTGCTTCATTCATCATTGGGTGAAATTTGCTATTTTGATTGATACGATTTTACATTTATAAGTGATTTCTCCAGAAGAAATTAGATAAACATTAAAAGGAAAATAGATGCTTGTTTCTATAAATTTAATTACTTAGACATGGAATTTATATGTTCCATAGTTATTTCCAATAAGAGTTTCAGTAACAGGTTTTGCTCAGGCATTTGTTTTCTTCATGAATATTATTACTGCAATTCCGGAATTTGTTTATGAAAGACGTTTGGCAACTGATTGTCAGTGAGAAAAATTTGTTGCTTATTTCATCATTAGTTGACATTTGCCATTTTGACTGATACGATTTTACACACATAAGTGATTTCTCCAGAAGAAATAAGATAAAATATTAAAAGGAAAATGCATGGTTGTTTCTATAAATTTAGTTACTTAGACATGATATATACAATCTTTTAAAATTTATTTATTTCGACTATTCTGTTTTTTTTATATCCACATTTAACGAAATATCATTTGGAATTTTTTATCACTCAAATGGAAATTATATGTTTCATTGATAATTCCAATAAAAGTTTCAATAACAGTTTTTGCTAAGGCATTTTTTCTCCATGATTATTATTATTACAATTCTGGAATTTCTGTTTCTAAAAGACGTTTGGCAACCGCTTGTCAATGAAAAGAATTTGTTGCTTAATTCATCTTTAAGTAAAGTTTGCCATTTTGACTAATAGGATTTTTATTTATAAGTTATTTCTTCACGAGATAAAAGAAAGCTGATGAAACATGAGGAATAAAAAAATGTATGCTTCTTTCTTAAAATTTGATTACTTAGACACGATATGTACGATGTTTTAAAATTTATTTATTCTGCAAATTCTATTTGTTTTTTTAAATATCCACATTTTAAAATAATTCATTTGGAATTTTTTTTATTTAAATGGTAAATCATATATTCTATTCCTGTTTCCAATAAAAGCTTTTGCTGCGGCTATTTTTCTCTTTTATTATTATTATTATTATTATTATTATTATTATTATTATTACGATTCCTGAATTTCTGTTTCTGAAAGACATTTGGCAACTGATTGTCAGTACAAAGAATTTGTTGCTTAATTCATCATTGGGTTAAATTTACCATTTTTACTGATAGTGTTTTTCATTTATAAGTGGTTTCTCCAGAACAAATAAGATAAAACATTAAAAGGAAAATCCATGCTTGTTTCTATACATTTGATTACTTACACACAATATGTTCAATCTTTAAAATTAGTTTATTCTGACCACTCTGTTTTTTTTTTTTTTTTTAATATCCACATTAGAAAAAATTCATTTGGAATTTTTTCTTACTCAAATTTGAAATTAAATATTATATTCATATTTAAAATACAAGTTTTTGCTAAAGCATTTTTTCCATTATTACTATTATTACAATTCCGAAACGATTGGCAACCGACTGTCAGAAAGAAGAATTTGTTGCTTAATTCATCATTGGGGGAAATTTGCCATTTTGACTGATATGATTTTTATTTAAATAATTTATAAAAAAATCATCGTGAATATAAAACATTTTCTTTAAACAGTCATGTTGTTTCAGGCCTCTAAAAAAGGCCACTGCAGTCTTTCTCGAAAAACTGAGAACATATCTCTCCCCCCCCCCCGTGCACGTAGAACCATATCTTGTTCAAGTTGTCATAAGAGTCAGATTAACAAACAATTTAGTTGTATAGCATGGAATTATGTTAAGTCTTATACAGTAAATTTTTGCCTAAATTACATGAAGTCTTATTCTTAGATCCAAGCTGTTACGGTAGAATCTGTTGCCAGTACACGTTTTTAAAAGTGTGATAAATAATTAATTACCCAACAGTTCATCCGGGCTTCTGCTTGATGTCACAAAAACGTCTCTTAAACGAGATTGAAATTTAAAACTTCGGAATATACAACACTGATCTGTTCATGCTGTCAACTTAATTGAAAACGGAGCAATAATTCTATCATAATTTCGAATTGTCGTCAGCGAAACACCCCCGGATCCATTCGAAATCGACTCAAGATCCTCAAAAAGAATTTCAATATCTAAATATTTATTGTTCATCTCTGGAAACAGAAGTCTTCCCTATTGCCTTAAGCCCGCAGAACGCCTATCGGCAAATGTGGAATTTTAATCACGACTTTCCAGTCAAAATTTCGGCATAAATTTTCATAGATCCGCAAAAGATAATCTCATATTTATGCGCACCATTGAGCATGAGAATAATGTGGAGAAGCACAAAAGACTGTCTCGCCCAGCCCTGAAAATGAAAATCCTAATCATTCCCGAAGAATTACAGAAGGAGCAGGTTCGCGCCGGAACAAATTTCCGATTCGTGGACTTTCGGGCTTGCTGCCACCTTTTCCCCATCTTTAATTATTTAAATCAACTGCGAAGTTGAATATGTATTAGTATATATACACATAGATACAGACGTGTGATTGTTCTTGGAAGTCTTTTTGAAATCGTACAGATTGTTAATCCATAGGCTTCAATAGGGGATTAGGCCGGGCAGAAAAGAGTTTTAATCAGTGAATTTGCCTCTTGGAGTCTTAAGTTGCTAATTACGTTTGTCGAGCTGCGAAATATTTTGGCGCGGAATTGTCTTTAATTTTCGTAGGAGTGTTAATTGACATGCACCACTGCGATGGAGAGAAGGAGAGTGAGAGAAAAGGGAGAGAGAGAGGTTTGCACCG
>CM063499.1:87623671-87666171 GCA_032207245.1 Pardosa pseudoannulata | reverse complement strand
CGCCTTAATTGCCATGTCTAACCAACTTCGTTAAGCATTCGTTCTGCTGAAAGTAGCTAGTTATTTACCAACTAGCATATAGCCCATCCTATGACGAGATCAGAAAAGTTTTTAATTTTCCAGTATTCTAAAGTACCATGTGAGGAAGGTAAAAAAAATATTTAACACAGTCTATGCGGGTACATTTGGCAGCGGAATTGTACCGGGAGCGGAAAATTGGCTCGTCAATTTAGTTATTCAGTTAAATCTCGATAGAACAAACTTCGTTAAGCATTCGTTCTGCTGAAAGTAGCTAGTTATTTACCAACTAGTATATAGTCCGTCACATGACGGAATCACAAAAGTTTTTAATTTTTCAGTAATCTAAAGTACCATGTGAGGAAGGTTTAAAACAATAGATATTAAAACACACTGTGTGCTGGTACATTTTGCAGCGGAATACCAGCTAGCATATACCCCGTCATATGACAGGCCCAGAAAATCTTTTAAACAACTAGGGGTGTCAGTTTGGTTTAAGTTTATATTCACCTTGAGATATAGAGAAGTAAGAAATTAGCAATAAATGATACTATGTTAGCAACATGTTATGAAAAGAAAAATTGAAACTTGTTACTTTTAGCACAAAGCACAAAATATATTTCTTTGGCGAAGCTCATTAAAAATTGCTCTTTTGGTAACAATTATTTAGCAATTCTGGCTTAGCACAAGTTGATCAGGGAGTAGCAGAGTGATAATAGTGATTATTATTATTGATGCACAGTACCTTAAATACTGTGCTCCTGTAAACAACTGTCTAAGAATGTCAGTTTCGTTTAAGTTTGGATTCACCTTCCGATATGGAGAAGTAAGCAATTAGCAGTAAATGATACCATGTTAGCAGCAAAAAAAAAATTGAAACTTGTTACTTTTAGCAGAAAGCGCAAAATATATTTCTCTAGCAAAGCTTATTAAGAATTCTTAACAATTATTTGGTAATTTTAGATTTTAGATTAGCACGATTTTGTTATGGAGTAGCAGAATGATAATATTGATTATTAATCACGATGCACAGTATATTAAATATTGTGCTCCTTTAAACAACTGTCTAGGGGTGTTAGTTTGTTTTAACTTTGTATTCACCTTCAGATATGGCCGAACGATTTCCGATTGGTTAGGGTGCTGCCCTTCGGAACCGGAGTTCGTGGGTTCGAATCCCACAGTAGCATGGATGTTCGTAGCCGTTCGGAATCGGCTTTAAGCTGTAGGTCCCGGTCTCATTAGCCCTCGTGTTGCAAAAAACAGACCGTAGCACTCCAAACCAAACCAAACCAATCACCTTCAGATATGGAGAAGTAAGTAGCTAGGAGTAAATGATTGTATATTTGGCTTAAATAATAGATGAGTTACATATGGGATCATTTTGAATTTAATCATCGATTATTTTTTGTTGCAATAAAAATGTAATTACCGGTATTAATCACAAATTCTATCAACCTCCAGGGTGTAGTGAAAATGATCGTTTCATTCCTTTACTTCCATTAATTACTGAGGCAAAATAAAATGGGAAGAACTTCGAAGTAGCTAAGAAAACTTTGAATTATCTTTTTAAATAAATTAGACATGATTCTAAACTGCATTCATAGTATCGGGAGACTTTAGAGGAGTAGGAAGATAAACAAATTATTGAGCATGTACCAGATAATTCTCATCCAAAAAACAAACTATTTTTACCTGCCTCATAGGGTACTATACAATTCTGGAAAATTGAAAGTTTTACTGATCCCGTCATATGACGGGCTATGTGCTAGTTTAGAATAGTTTTGAAGCTCTATGGTATACTTTTTTCTGCACGAAGGCTAATGATTAACTTACTGTAAAAAACCTTTGTCGAACATCTACGGCCGAACAATGGCCAAATGGTGAAGCGTTGCTCTTCGATACCTGAATTCGTGGGTTCGAATTTCGGTGTTCGCATGGATGTTCATAGCCGTTCAGAATCTGCTTTAAACTGAAAGTGCCGGTTTCACCAGCCTTCGAGCAGCAAAACAGTAGACGGTAGCTCTCCAAATCGAACTGAACGTCTTCGAACATTCATATCAGCCGTGAATCGAACGTCTGTACCGTAGAACAGCACCCTTCCCATTTATTCCATCCCCACTGGATTTAAAGAATTAAATATGCGTGTCTCATTAAGAGTCACGTACGAACACACTAATATGTATTCACTGGCATATGCAAGAACTGTATAGACAAACATGCGCACAGAGAAATGTAGCGAATTTCGAAACCTATTTGTAAAATGTTACCTTTTCGTAACAACCTGAATCGATGTTGGGAGGGGGGTTGGAATCACGATGGAATGCAGAAAAATCATATCTACTTTTTCCTACGTCTGCTAACATTCATGTCGTCTGTACCGTAGAACAGCACCCTACCCATTTACTCCACCCTGCTGGATTTCAAGAATTAAATGTTTGTGCCTCATTAACCCTCCGAGTGGAACACACCGATTAAAAATAGTCTCCAAAAAATATGCTAAAGTTTTGTGTCAATGGCCAAAGCGTTCTATGATTATTTACTTCACCCTTTGTCGACTAGAATGGAATACGGGAAACCCACCCTCGTTATTGTTCCTTTAGTTCCGGTTATAAATAGATATATAAATAGTATTATATACTGTTAATTTTTAATACACATAAAGCTCGTCAAGTCTCGAAGATCATCCCATAAGAAATAATGGATTGTAAAAGTACAAGTAAAAATATTCTTTAAGAGAATTATTTATATTTTTTTACGAAAGTTATCCAAGATATTTAAGTGGTGCAATTAGAGATACATCTGTTACCGCAAATGAAATGCTTCAAAATAGAGATTTACAAAGCCATGAAAAGCTATCAGCGTCTTTGTGCCTCAAGGATTAGGGGTGCATCCCTCAATAAATGTCAGTCAAAGAGGGATGCAGTTTCTAAACAATCGACCTGACCCTCCTACCTAAAACACTGGCAGAAATGTACATTACATCCATTTTCGGAACGTCTTTGGGTGTCGATAATTGTACGTGACAACCGCTTTGAAGACATCATCAGTTTAGCGGAATTATAATTGCGAACCGCTTTGAGGGTTAATATTCAAGTACGAACTTTCCAATATGTATTCATTGGCATATGCAAGAACTGTATAAGCAAACATGCGCATAGAGAAATGTAGCGAATTTCGAAACCTATTTGTGAAATGTTACCTTTTCGTAACAACCTATATCGAATTTTGTTTTTCGTGGGGGGAGGGGAGGTTGGAATGCAGAAAAATCATATCTACTTTTTCCTCCTACCACCAAGTCTATCTTCTCCCGAAACCCCCCACCCCCACACCCAAAAATGAAACACGTAGGTTAAAACAAAGAACAAAAATAGAAAAACACAGTGCAAAGCGACGGAGCAAAAACCCTGAGCACTCCAAAAATCCTTTTATCGAATTTTCCGTCCAGTATCAGGAGCATCTCAATCAAAAGAACGACAGGAAAAGGGGGGTTGCCCAAAAATCGATGTTCTATCGGATCCGCGTTACCATAGAAACCATCGCCGGCGTGACTGGGCTTATCGGAATAATTTACGATAGCGCCCCCCTCTCTCTAGCTTCCCTTATTTTTTTTTCTTCCCCTTGCTTTATTCCTCGCTACTTTGCTAACCGCTTTATAGAGATAGAGATGTGTGCAAGGGAGATACGGAGATAACGTTTCACACACACACGCGGAGCATCTGCGCTTTTGCGCTCAGAAAGAAACTGTTTATTTAGCGGATCATTAAACATAATATTTTTGATGCGCTAACACGACTCAGCCTGCAAGATATGCTTTATGCCTTTTTATTTTTTCAGCTTTTTTTTTTCATTCTTTTCTTTTTGCCTCTGCTCTTTTTCGTTCTTGGAGCTCAAGGATCCAAATGACAGCGTTTGACGTGTTTGATGTTGGGCAAACGCACGAGCGCACGTTGGGAAGCTAATATCCCAGTGAGGCGACAGGATTGTACTTGCGTATGGAAATAAGTTTAGAATGTTTTCTTGTGCACGGAGAAATAAGTTAACCCTCTGGCTGCTCAATTTATAAACCGAGATCTCTTTAAAAGTTGCCTATTTTTTATGTATAGTTTAACCCCTTCCCTGTTTTGCCCGTACGCCGTACGGGCACAGCTTTCGGGCCTTTACAGATTTGCCCTAAATTACTGATTTACCGATTTGAATATATTTATATTCATAACAACCATAAGATTTTTGTAAACAAAAAGTATATTTTTAGTGGATAAATTTATAATAGTATCGTAAATATGAAGAATCAAATAGAAATAGTAGTATATAGTTTTAATTTTTTCGAATTGTGTTATATTTAAACATTTTTACATTATAAAAAATGAAAGACAAGAATATTCGGCTTCGTGTTCCTGTCTATACCGTTATTTTTTTGTATCCACAAATAAACCATGTTGTTACACTAACCCGTACTAGTACGTGACCCGCGTATCAATCAAGTATCAACCAAGTATCAATCGTCAGAAAACGTACTAGTACGTGTCCCGCATACAATGTGTTAATAAATATTTAATTACAATGTATCTATTAAAATGTCATATCTGATAAATATCTTCAAAGATTAATCACCGAATTTGGTAAGCAGAACTTTTACCTCAATCCAAACCAAATTCTTACATTAGAATGACCTGTCATTTTACCATTACAGTCTTTTACGCGCAGTTAATTGATTACTAAATTGCTTACCTCATATCGATTCATCTTGAATGTATATTATATTTTCTGGTACTAAGTGTAATATTTATTATCGAAATATATAATTTCATGAAGCTTGAAAATAAATTAACTGTGAAATTTTAAATTAAAATCTTTGCATTACATTTTAATAAATATTTAATTTGCAACAATACATTAAAATGCGGTATCATATCTGGTAAATATCTTCAAAGATTTATCTCCGGATTTGGTAAGCAGAAATTTTACCTCAAACAAAATCAAATTCTTACCTTAGAATGACCTGTCATTTTACCATTACAGTCTGTTACGTGCAGTTTTTCGATTACTAAAGTACTTACTTCATATAAATTCATCTTGAAGCATACATTAAAATGCGATATCATATCTGATAAATATCTTTAAAGATTAATCAACGGATTTGTTAAGCATAACTTTTATTTTAATCCAAACAAAATTCTTACCTTAGAATGGTCCGTCATTTTACCATTACCGTCTGTTACGTGCAGTTAATCGATTAATAATGTGCTTACCTCATATCGATTTATCTTCAACGTATATCATATTTTCTAGTACTATAAATATTAATTTCCGAAATATACATTTGCATGAAATATGAAATAGAATGAACTGTGAAATTTTAAATTAAAATCTTTGCATTACATTTTAATAAATATTTAATTACAACATTACATTAAAATGCCGTATCATATCTGATACATATCTTGAAGGATTAATCAATGGATTTGGTAAGCGGAATACCTCCGTTTTCGAAACTGATAATATCTCTACTTTAAGAATACAAACCGAGACCCATCTTTATACGTTATAAAAAATGCAACGCGTTCAATATACAGTTAAAAAAAAAACTCTATGTTGCCCAACAAGATTCTGAAGTATGGCTTCCTGCCTATAGCGCGGTTGATACATAATTTAGAATCTTTCACCATCTTAATGCGTTACACGGCGTAACGACTTCCCAAAAGTAATCGAATGCTAACTTGGAAGTAATAAATGCAATTTATTACCCGAATTACCAGCGAGGGCCCGCCGGAACAAAAGGGTGCAGCGGCGGATAAATCTGCTTAAAACGGAGTAATCGAAAGTGAACGCGGGATAAATTTTTCATGCGTCGCAGAACGATACATTTTAATTAGTTGGCGGTTGTAAAACGAATTTGGCGTCCGGAGGTATGAATATTTGAAGAGCCACTGAAAAGGGAACAGTGTTTGTTGAATTTAATATTCGAATTAATGGTTTATTTAAAGGGGGAGAAGGGGTGATTGGGTAAAGGGGGGAAAACCGAAAACGAGTTTTGGGGGATATTTTACTGCAGACTGTTCTGCAGTTGTGAAACATTTTTTTTTTTTTAACTTTCAAATCTAAATTTGGTCTTAACACTTGGCATGCAAGTATACTTCAACGCCAACTTACGCTTGCAGCAGGCGTTTTTTCGTGAATTGCGCGTAGTTATTCCCAAAAATCGCAGTAAATCGAAAACTACTTTATTTTTATGAACGACACTTCTTTATTTTACAATTTAATATATACTGTATGATTATTTAACAAAAAAAAAATACTTTTACCAAATCCCAAAATTAAACGATTTTTATAATTAAAGTCCGATAATCTGTCAGCTCCTTTGTCTTCATCACTCTCTTTGTCACGACGGCTCATTTTTATCAATTTTGTATTCAACAATAAAAAAAAAACCAAGCTTCAAATTGACAAAACACGACTTGTACGTTCTGGATCTAGGAATTCGATTGAGGAAGAAATAACGAAACAAAAGACCGAGTCACTCGACAATCCTAACTTGTGGAAAGAAAAAATGCAAAGCGTTGCATAGCAACGCAAACAACACGAGTATAATGTCACACATACATATAATTATACATATTTAGTAGATTTGTAGTGGTTAGCGGGTATCCACCACAAATCTACTAAATACGTATTTTCACGTGACCTGCTCTCCGGTGACATACTGCAAAAAACGTAAAAATACGTTGCCTGCACTCACAAGTGTTCAGCAGCAATGTCTGTGATTTTTTCTAGCTGCTGGGCGAAATAATCGAACATAGTCTATTCTACAGATCTCAACAGCAGACTTTTTTTTTTCTTTTTTGCATATAATTGTACAGTAGTGTCACTTATGATGGAAATTATTCCGGCTATATGATCATCATACTATCATATGGTCCGTCATATGACGGTATCAGTAAGTTTTTTAATTTTCCAGAATTATAACGTACCCTATGAGGCAGGTAAAAAAAATGGTTTGTTATTTTGCCGAGAATTATCTGGTACACGCTCGATAATTTGTTTATCTTCATACTTTTCTAAAGTCTCCCTATACTGAGAATGCAGTTTAGTGTCCAAGTGTCTGGTTTGGTTTGGTTTGGAGTGCTACGGTCTGCTTTTTGCAACACGAGGGCTAATGAGACCGGGACCTACAGCTTAAATCCGATTCCGAACGGCTACGAACATGCATGCCACTGTGGGAATCGAACCCACGAACTCCGGTTCCGAAGGTCAGCACCCTAACCAATCGGCCATCGTTCGGCCTGAGTGTCTGAGCTATAGGTTAGTATTGGTCAAATTAAGGTTTTATATAGCAAAACTTTTGATTTTATTGATAGTAGAATTAAAAAGACGTTTTAGTCCACGAAAAGCTTTATTTGCATACATATGGCTATATCAACCAAATGTTCTTAATGGAACGCCACATCAGTCTCTGTAGCTTTGGGTGGTCAGATCATTACACGTTCGGCTAGCATTTGGCGGATGTTCTACTTCGTACATTCTGTTCCATAAGAGCGATAAATCCTTTGTAATACCTCATTGATAAATCGTTCGTCATCATAATGTTTTTTAAAGTCACCGGAGCGGTGTTGTACTCCACGGTTCAACACTTTCAATGCATTTCAGAAGCCGAGAAATGTTTAACTGCGCTGTGGCCAGGGACTTCCGTAAAGCAATACGTGAATTTAATAGAATAAAAATAATAAAAATTATAAAAAGTTGAAAAAAATAGTAAAAATTTATTTTAAAAGTAATAAAACAACTTTCGGATTAAGAATTTAAAAGAAAAAGCAGAAAATATTAAATTTATTAGACATTAAAGAAATTAGCTGCGTCGGGGATAGAACCGTCAACTCGAGAAGTACGACTATCAAGTGAGCGGACATTCTATCAAACGTACAACACCTGCACATTGCGAGCTAACTAATTAGAGTATATGAAGGTTCAAGTAGAAACAGTCCAGAAATTTAAATATTACTCTCCGCTTTTGCCATCCTATCAAGAATGATTTTCGTATAGAATAGGAGGAAGGATAAGGCTTGAAATAATAGCATTAAACGCTCGAAAAGGGGGGATGGGGTGGATTTCGAACTCGCTTTCAATTTTGCTAACCCTAACTCATGAAAAATCCAATATGGATGCATGTATCCATTCCAGGTACAACCGCTTCAGAAATTCGCAGACAGACAACTTAAGCTATTTTTATATAGGGGATTCGAAATTGGCTTCAAAAAATGTAGGTCCTAGATTATTTAGTCTATGTTGCAAAAAATTTATCGTCAAACAAAAACAAACTAGAAACTAATATAGTTCGACAAGTGATGGCGCAGGACTTTGTGTTTTTTCTATTGGTTTAAATCCTACAGCTAAAATAGATATTTGACAAATATTTGAAATCGACTTTAGACACTATATTACCGTTTAATTAGCTCTTGTGATTAAAAAAAATTATTGGAAGTTCTAAAGTCAAACCAAACGAAAATCAATACTAATTAATTTAACTTTATTAATATTTCATGAGATTTTTAATTACCCAAAATTGTTAGAGTGGTACGCTGTTAATACACTTGCAAAAAAAATTGTACTTATTAGTATCTATCAAAACGCACCAATAAACGTGCCCCAATCAAATCACGTGACTCAAAACTGCTTCCAAATGGAGAAAGGCACTTTCAGCACTGCTTTTGTAAACATTAATGTCCAGTAAACCCCTTTCCCCGTTCTCAAAACTGTCACTTTTTATTATCATTACTCCCAGAGGAATTTCCGTTTTTATTTGTGGCATCACGCGTAACGCAAATTGGGAACAACTTGACTCTCAAATGCAGCTATAAAAGAATAAAAAAAAGTAACTATTTCCTTCTTTCTGCTGTTAAAATGGCAGCAATAATATCGGCAAAAGCACCGGTAAATAGCCTCGTAGCCCGATAATGCGAAAACTTTTACTATCGATTAAGGCCATCATGTCATCGATAATAGTTTCCTGAACTGCGGCGTGCATCAAGGAAAGGGCATTAAAAATCAGCATCGAAAACTTTTAGAGGGGTAGGGGGGGACCAGTGAGTTTCTCGTCTGCATAATGATTTCCCCCCCTCCTCTTTCTCCATTCCACAAACAAGCAGACGATAGCTCATCACTTCCGAATCGAACGGGATTCCCGCCTTTTCGTCGCAGCACGATATCGTCTGCGTAAATCATCGCGAATGCAGATCGGTTCAAAGAAAAACGAAACACAAGATTATTCGAATAGTCGATCGAAACATAGCGTATAATAATAATAATCCAAAATAATGCGTGGAACATTCCGGGAAGATTATTCGAAAAGAGCGTTCCCGAACACCTTCCCCCTTCCCTTCCTTTTCCGAATCAATGACAGATGGCTGCTGAGATGCGCCATTTATATATCCTTTCTATTTCCCCCTTTTAGCCATTATTCGAAACTATTGGTTCCTTAAGCCTCCGCCCCGAACGAAAAGAGACCATTATATATTCCACTACTGGGCGAGCCTTTAAGTTGTTCCTTCTTATTTTCCCTTCCCCACACACTCCACTTCCCCTTTTCCCGCTCGCAAATCTCGAAGTCGGGGGATCTGGCAACTGCTCTGCCGTAATGACGTCACACCCGCTCCGGCGTTCTAATGAGAATTTAAGTCGCGTTCTTTCTGTCTATCAATTGTGTTCGATGCCTTCCAACGAACGGCGGGATTTAAAAGTATTTTAGGGGACAGGACGTGAAATAAATAAACAAAAAAAAAATAAAATAAAACAGAGAGATCGTCCCTTTTTTCGGGGGTAGAGGGGTGAGAGAGAAGGAGGGATGAATAAATATTTAAAAAAAAAAAAAAGAGATAATTCTGGAAAAGAGCTGCCGACATTTTTGTCTGTGATGGACGACCTGAACTCTACGGGTGGCAAGGAAATTTTTTCTCCCTCTTGATAAATACAAAACTTTAAAAATAAGAGAGATCGGTAAAAATTTCTCAGAACACAATTTTTAGAGAGTTCCTGCTTATTTAATTTTTATTTGCAGCCCAGCAGCTTGAGAAATTGAGATAAATCAGATTTTCTTCTTTTCTCTTGCCAGTTGCTTCAAACTTACCACATATTTAAGCAAAATTCTGAACCCAGCTTACCATGTTCTGAGTATTACTGTTGCAAATATATTTTACTTAACTAAAGAGAATATCTACGTTCTATATTGTGTAGTACGTATTGCGTTGTTTATAGCTTAAGAAAAAAAATAACATTATACCTGCTCAACCCACTAGCTTACAAATAAAATAGAATTTAATGCTTCCGATAGATGCAGTTTAATTTGAATCAGGTGAGCGGTCAGATGAAGTTTGCAAAAGAAGAGGTTTTACTTTATAATTTGGATTAAAGACACATAATTTAATGTGTCCGATAAATGCTATTTAATAATTGGGTTCAGCTGAACGGTCAGATGCAGACTGCAAAAGGAGACGTTTTATTTTGAAATTTGGATTGTTAAGGAGACACATCATTTAATGCGTCCGATAAATGCTGTTTAATTTGGTTCAGCTGAATGCTCAGATGCAAGCTGCAAAAGAAGACATTTTATTTTGGAATTTGGATTGTTAAGGAGACACACCATTTAATGCGTCCGATAAATGCTATTTAATAATTGGGTTCAGCTGAATGCTCAGATGCAAGCTGCAAAAGAAGACGTTTCATTTTGGAATTTGGATTGTTAAGGAGACACACCATTTAATGCGTCCGATAAATGCTATTTAATAATTGGGTTCAGCTGAATGCTCAGATGCAAGCTGCAAAAGAAAACGTTTCATTTTGGAATTTGGATTGTTAAGGAGACACGTTTAATTCTTCCGTTAATTTAATTTGGTTCAGCTGAACTGTCAGATGCAGGTTGCAAAAGGATACTTTTCATTTTGGAATTTGGATTGTTAAGGAGACACATCATTTAATGTGTCCGTTAATTTAATTTGGTTAAGCTGAATGGTTGTTTGCAAGCTGCAAAAGAAGACATTTTATTTTGGAATTTGGATTGTTCAGGAGATACATCATTTAATGCGTCCGATAAATGCCATTTAGTTTGGTCCAGATGAAGGGTCATATGCAAGCCGCAAAAGAAATCGTTTTATTTTTGAATTTGGATTGTTAAGAAGACGCATCATTTAATGCGTCCGATAAATGCTGTTTAATTTGGTTTACCTGAACGGTCATCTGCAAGCTACAAAAGAAGACGTTTTATTTTGGAATTTGGATTAAAGAGACATAATTTAATGCGTCCGATAAATGCTATTTAATAAATTGGTTCAACTGAACAGTCAGATGCAGACTGCAAAAGGAGACGTTTTATTTTGGAATTTGGATTGCTAAGGAACACATCGTTTAATGAATCTGATAAATGCTATTTAATTTAGTTCAGCTGAACGATCAGATTCAAGCTGCAAAAGCAGACGTTTTATTTTGGAATTCGGATTGTTAAGAAGTCACATAATTTAATGCGTTCAATAATTTCATCTGATTCTGCTGAACGATCATATGCAAGCTGTAAAAGAAGTCGTTTTATTTTTGAATTTGGATTTTTAAGGAGACACATCATTTAAGGCGTACGATAAATGCTGTTTAATTTGGTTCAGCTGAACGGTTATATGCAAGATGCAAAAGAAGACGTTTTAATTTGGTATTTGGGTTGTTAAGGAGACACATCATTTAATGCGTCCGATAATTTAATTTGGTTCAACTGACCGGTCATATGCAAGCTGCAAAAGAAGACGTTTTAATTTGGTATTTGGGTTGTAAAGGACACACCATTTAATGCGTCAGATAAATGCTGTTTAATTTGGTTCAGCTGAAAGGTCATATGCAAGCTGTAGAAGAAGACGTTTTGTTTAGGTATTTGGGTTGTTAAGGACACACATCATTTAATGCGTCTGATAAATGCTATTTAATTTGGTTCAGCTGAGCGGTCAGATGCAGGCTGCAAAAGAAGACGTTTTATTTTGGTATTTGTTAATTAGTTAAACAATTATTTTTATGGGGGAGGGGATGTAACAAGAGGGGTTAATACTCAGGGACCTTTCTTTATAATCGTGTACTCATCATTTTTTATTTCTTTACCTCCGTGGTAACCTATGAAGAACTTATTTCTACCAATGGATACTGTACATTGAAAAAAAAATCTTTTTTTTTTTTATACAGCAAAAAAAAAAAAAAGAAAAAAAGAAAAAAAAAAATCATTGTGTGACACAGAGGTAAAATCTGTACGTCAATGCTTTTTATATCAACTAAATACTAATGTTACTTTTATATCAACGTTTCTTTTACATGGTGCTTCAAAAATGACCGGTATATTTGAAAAATCAATAAAAACTAAGCGGACAGTGATAGAAATTCACAGTTTATTGCAATATGCTTGGGACAATATTAAATTTTCAGGCAGACAAACTTTCAAAATTAGTTACAATGTTCCACAACAGATGTCGCTGCAGTCTGGAAATATCTAAACTACGATATTTGTCTGTGGGAACTCTTAAAAGACCATGTATACCGCCACTATCCAGAAACAATTGAATAACTGGAACAATACATCTGTTCTGCATGTAAAGGCATCCCGCCTAAGACGTTTACACGTGTTTCTGATAATTTCGATCTGAGAATAAGCCATGTTATTGCTACTCATGGTGGATATCTGGAAAATATCGTAGTTTAGATTTTTTTCCAGACTGTAGCGCCATCTGTTGGGGAACATTGTAACTAATTTTGAAAGTTTGTCTGCCTAAAAATTTAATACTGTCCCAAGCATATGGCAATAAAATGTGTATTTCTATCACTGTTCGTTTAGTTTTTGTTGATTTTTCAAATATACCGGTCATTTTTGAAACAACCTGTATATAAACCATATACCAATGTTTCATTTAAGAAACAATATGCCAAAATATTTCACGGGTTATTTAAAATGAAACCTCATTTTCTTTTGCACTCTTTTTAACCCCTTCCGGTATGATTTAATAATGAAAAACTGTGCATGAAATAACCATTTAATTTTTATTTAAAAAACTTGTTTCATTTTACAATTCTTACATATTCTTAATTAAAATCCACTTTTTACATAGTGTTAAATAATATCAGAAACAGTAAAATTAAGAAAATATCAAAGCAAAACGTTAATAAGGTATAATATACAGATAATAGTCTTCAAGCTAGTGGTACTTTTCAAACCAAACTTCAAAGGAATTCTTAATTGTTTACACCGCCAAGTAGTCTCACTTTTAATTTGATTCTTGTAACACACACTGCATTTCTTAGTAGGTTTTCTTTTATTCTGACTCATTCATTTGGCAATGACTTGTAGATAGTAAACAATATGCAATAGTGACTTGTGATAAAAGTGTTGCCAAATTCAGTACACTAGAAATTTTAAACTAAATTAATTATCATATTTAACAGTAACTTTAATCGCATGACGAATGTAGCTCGTCATTGTGCGGTATGGAATGAAAAACTAATGACGAGCTAGACTCGTCATTTTACCGGAAGGGGTTAAAATAGCATCAGTCGTTGCCCTAAAATATTTTCTCTCCAGTCGTGTGGTGTTGGTTTAAGTTTAGTCTAGAACGGTAGGGGACTGTTTTGAAGACGGTATAGGACAGCTTATTAAACCGGTCCTTGATGCGTTGAGGGGATTTATAACAGTTAGGAACAAAGCTCAGAATCCAAACAACTCCACAAATTTATGGAGGACTTAAGGGTATAGTGATCTGAATGAGCTGTATCAATTCACAGCGGAAGCAATAGCCAGAGTAACGTTCCTGGCTCACCCCCAAGAAAAGAAAACTAAAACCTTCTTAAACCTTCTTGTGGGCAACCCTTACAAAAGGTGAAATCGAACTAACGGACATCTGCGACGAAATATGCAGCGCCTTAAATTTTCAGCCATCATCTAGCAAATGTTAGATGAAGATTCAAAGCCCACAGATTTGAATTTCGATACTTGTATTTATATTTGTAACCGTCTGGAATCGACTTAAGTCAGTAGGGTTTGGTGTCACCACTCGGGAGACAAAAAGTTCGAATAGTTTCTTGGATTTACTTCACGCTCTAAGCAAATCCAAGCAAAATTTACTGTTCTGTTTATTTAGCTCTCAGCTAGGGTTGATCATTTTGCCAGCAAAATGGTATTTTTGCCAGGACAGCGGCAAAAACCGGCAAAAATGGCAAAATCTAGAAAAATTGGCTGGATTTTAAAAATTTACAAAATAATAATGAATAAATAACAAAATAATAAATAATTTTGTACATAACGCAATTGGGACTTAAATCAGAATATTAATTAGGTATTTCATTAGTATTAATTTGACAATTTAAACAATTTAAAATAATTTTCACTGATGTTAGCAATGTAAATACAATATTCTATTTTTGTAATTAAATTTATATGAGGGAGGCATGGGATAAAAATGTTTTCTTTATTTATCAGTTTAATATAGTAATGGTGTCTTTAATTGTATTGTGTATGTAATTGTATTGTAATTGTATTGTGTATACATATATAAGATATGTATATTATATAAGTACTAAAAACGATTAAACCTACAGTTTGTATTGGAAATAAGCTAATAATTACATTAAAAACAGCATTGCACTTAAAAACTTGCAAAATCAATTTTCATTTTATTTATTTATTTATTTATTTTATTTTTTTATTTTTATTTTATTTTATTTTATTTTTTTTTTTTTTGTATCTTTAGGTAGAATAACCTTAGATTAGTGTTTCAATAACGCATTGAATATTCTATGTTAAAAAAACATTATATTGTGTATTTTTAGATTAGAGTTAAGATTAGTAAAAGTTAAAATAGTTACATCCCATTAAATTGACAAACATATCCATTTTTGCCACTTGGCAAAAAGTGGCAAAAATGTATTTTTGCCAGGACGGTTTTTACCGGTTTTTTTCCACCTTTGGCAAAAACATGTCAACCCTACTCTCTCTATATAAATAGATCAATAATAATGATGCTTGAAGCTAAATTTCATAACTGAGAATATATTCTTACAAGAAAAACAGAAGAACATAGAGATCAAATGTAGTACCAACATAAGATTCTATCATAAATGTAAAAATTAAAAACCCTACTCTCTCAACAACCCTACTATAAATAGATCAATAATAATGATGCTTGAAACTAAATTTTATAACTGAGAATATATTCTTACAAGAAAAACAGAAGAACATAGAGATCAAATGTAGTACCAACATAAGATTCTATCATAAATGTAAAAATTAAAAACCCTACTCTCTCAACAACCCTACTATAAATAGATCAATAATAATGATGCTTGAAGTTAAATTTCATAACTGAGAATATATTCTTACAAGAAAAACAGAAGAACATAGAGATCAAATGTAGTACCAACATAAGATTCTATCATAAATGTAAAAATTAAAAACCCTACTCTCTCAACAACCCTACTATAAATAGATCAATAATAATGATGCTTGAAACTAAATTTTATAACTGAGAATATATTCTTACAAGAAAAACAGAAGAACATAGAGATCAAATGTAGTACCAACATAAGATTCTATCATAAATGTAAAAATTAAAAACAGATATAGGCTAATACAGATGTAGTATAATCCTATTTTTGTTGATGGCATATTTTGGCAATAATTTATGGAGGCCTTAAAAGTATAGTGATCTGAATGAGCTGTATTAACTCACAGCGGAAGCAATGGCCAGGGTAACGTTCCTGCCTCACCCCCAAGAAGAGAAAACTGAAACTTTCTTAAACCTTCTTGTGGGCAACTCTTACAAAAGGTGAAATCGAACTAACGGACATCCGCAACGAAATATGACTCGCCTTAAGTTTTCAGCCCTCATCTAGCAATTGTTTAGATGAAGATTCAAATCCCACAGATTTGAATTTCGTTGGTTGTATGGATATTTGTAACCATCTGGAATTGATTTAAGTTAGTAAGCCACTCGGGAGAAAAAAAGTTCGAATCTTTCTAAAAGTTCGAATCGTTTCTTGGTTTTGCTTCGTGCTCTAAGCAAATCCAAGCAAAATTTACTGTTCTGATTATTTAAATGTCAGTTTATGCTAATGATTTCGTTTGTTTCTTTTCTAGGTGTGGTTTAAGAATCGGCGGGCAAAATGGCGAAAACGAGAAAGGAACGCTGCGGCAGAACTGAAGAACGGCTTCAGCACCCAGTTCAACGGATTGATGCAGCCTTTAGAGGACACCTTTTATTCCGGATACCCCACCTACAACAACTGGGCTGCCAAAGTTCCGAGCCCACTGGGCGCCAAGAGCTTTCCGTGGTCAGTGAACGTCAACCCCTTGGTCACGCCGACCCAAGGCATGGGTTGCTTCAACGCTCCCTCACCGCAAGGTATCACTAGTTCCAGTATAGTGCCCAGCGTCAGCAACAGTCTCAGCAACGCCACGCCTCCCTGCCCTTACGCCACGCCTACGCCCCCGTACGTTTACCGCGAACAGTGTTCAACCATGACTTCAAGCATCGCAACGCTCCGGCTGAAGGCGAAACAGCACACAGCGGCGGGGTTCGGATCCTACGCACCTATGTCGCCCAGGCAGACGCCTACGCTGTCGCCATGCCAGTATGCTACGGTGGACAGGTCGACGGTGTAGCTACTTACTGTCAGAACACTTGAAAAAAAAAGATGAAAAAACGGACTTAAGGTTTTCGATCTGTGACAATCTTCATGATGTTTCTGTACTTGTAAGATAAAAAAAATTGTTGGAAACCATCGTTTTTACGAACAATTGTAGTTCCAGAAGTAACTGGGGCACGTGTACTAACTAAAATCTCCAGAACTGGAAAAGCTGTTTCGAAAAAAAAAAAAATCTTCATAGTTTTCTAAAAATTGCTAGTCATTTTCGGCAGAGAGGATGGCATTTCTGTAAAATGGACAGTTAGAAAGGTAAATTGAACTGGACAATTCAAAAGGAATATGCAGAACTGTAACTTTCGTTCCTTCTGTTGAAACGTCGCGCTTTTAATCGAAGCTGATGAAAAATAACCGTTCAACAGTCCAAATGTGTTTCACAAATGCACCGAACATTCTGGTATAGGTCTGGCAAATATTGGGAAGCATTGTTATTGAATTTCATTGCTGGTGCTTAAATATATTTCACTGTCCTCGTTTTAACAGGTTTTACTTTAGTTGCTGTTATAACTGCTGGTGTAAGTTGAAAAATTTTACGAACTTTCATCATTGGATATTATTTCATTGTACAATAGATTACTTGGAAATTAAGTAAACAGTTAACACTTCGCGTGCGGGCAACGTATTTTTACGTTTTTTGCAGTCTGTCACTGGAGCGCGGGTCACGTAAAAATACGTATTTAGTAGATTTGTGCTGGATAACCGCTAACCACCACAAATCTACTAAATACGTATAATTATATGTATGTGTGACATTACATGCGTGTTCTTTGCTTTGCTATTCAACGCTTTGTATTTTTCTATCCACAAGTTATGATTGTCGAGTGACTCGGTCTTTTGTTGCGTTATTTCGTCTTCAATCGAATTCCTAGATCCAGAAAGTACAAATCGTGTTTTGTCAATTAGAAGCTTGGTTTTTTATTGTTGAATAAAAAATTGACAAAAATGAGCCGTCGTGACAACGATAGTCATGAAGAAATAGGCGATGAAAAATTATCGGACTTTAAATTTAAAAATCGTTTATTTTTGTGATTTCGTAAAAATATTGTTTTTTTTTCTGTTAAATAATCATAGAGTATATATTAAAGTGTACAATAAAAAAAAGTTTCGTTCATAAAAACAAAGTAGTTTTCGATTGACTGCGGTTTTTTCTGAATAACTAAACTTTCGCGCGATTCACGAAAAAACGCCCCTGCACGCGTAAATTGGCGATGAAGTATACCCGCATGCCAAGTGTTAACAGAAAAACTAATTATTTAAAAGGTTACACTTTATGAAATCCTACCACGGTAAACAAAATATGACAATAAGCAAACGTCAAACTTAATTTTGCATCAACAGTAGCAAAAACTTTGCAAATGTTGCAGAGATGTGCGGAAAAAATTACATTTTACACCAATTGCTAAATTATCAGACAATCTCACCATGAAAGATAATTTTATTGAGTCATATGCATTAAATATGTTCCTACCAGTATATAAAAAGGAAATTTCTTTGAGGTACTTCAAAGTATTGCAAATGATTTTATTTTTTATTTAAATATGTTATTCACAATATTCATTGAACTTTTCTTTCAGAAATTCAATTTGTATCTAATTGAGCAAAATCAAATATTTTTCCTTAAATTTTTCTTTATGTATTTGACATGCCTCTTTGTATTGAGTTGTTCGGAAAGTAATTTCTTTTTTTTTTTCTTTTGTGGAAATGAAAGACAGTTTTCGTATAATAAACAAATACTTTATTAAATTATATATTGGCCGTTCTGGTCTAACACCTTTTGCCATCTTTCTGGTAGTAGCATAATTCCAAGCTCATAAACTTTTTGGTCTTTGCTGGCAAAAAAACATCTTTATTAGCTTCCCGAACGTGGTGCATCTTCGACATCAAAATTTCCGAATCGAAATTTAGCGAATTAGTTCTGGCACTGGCGTACTGTCAACTCACCTTTTTCATACACATTGGTCATTTTCTTGCTGGCTTAAACAGCATTTTTACCCTTTCTGTAGTAAAAGAGTAAGATATGTCGAAAATGCTGCTTATCGCTCTCCATATTTAAAAGGGCACCAACCAAAAACTACTGCGTAGAATTAATTGGAATTTTTCACACACAAGCCTTGCTATATGAGCTGTCAAATCATATAAAAATTATACGGCTTAAATGTGAAGTTGGGTGCAAAAAAATACAATTAAATCCTCTGTCGGGAAAAAACGAAATTACTTTCCGAACAACCCAATATATATTATTTAAGTGAACAATGTAATTTTTTAAGTTTGCATTAATTTAAAAAAAATTTTTTTTTTAATTCTGTTTGATTTAATATCAGTGTGTATAAAGTAATATAGTACGAAGAAAAATTAAGTTCCAATGAAAAGTATACTGAAAATTGTAACTATAAAACAAAAATAAATGCAATATAAAACAGTTTACAGATTAAAAAATATTATTTGTAAACAGTAATAAAAGATATCCTTAAATTCAATCTTATTTTTTCTCAATTTAACTTTGTTTTTATAGAAAATTTGAAATAATTTAATAATAATTTAATTTAAAAAAAAACTCTAAACAAAGATTAATTTTGTAAAATTAAATATAAAAAGAATATATGTGGCCATAAGGGTATTTTCAGTAAATAAATGATAATTTTACGTAATTTTTTCTAATAAATTCGAATCACTCAAATATGATCTTGAGTTACATTTTACTGCAGTTTATTAATAGACTGTTAAAATAAATATTTCAATTTAAGTCCGCTGGCAATTTATGTATCTAGTAGCTATTATATGTAGTTACAACAAATGTGAAATAAGAAAGCAAATACGAGGAAAATTTTGTAATATTTTAATGCTGTACTATTTATATATTCACTCTAAAAATCATAAAAGAAAAAAAATAATGGTATACACCTTTCGAAAATTTTATTTAAATTGAATTCAAAATTTTCTATTTCCTATGAATTTTATTTCATTTTATCGTGTAAATATTTTCTAATTTTACCAGATTTTTATGAAATCAATCAGTAATTTTATATTTTATTAACCAAAATTTTAATGCTCTAGTATTCACTTTCAAAATTACAAGGAAAAAATTAACATATCTCATTAGAAAATTTTATCTAAATCAAATTCAAAATTTTCTATTTCGTCTTAATTTTGTTTCATTTTAGCATGCAAATATTTTTCTGATTTCACCAGATTTTCATAAAATAAATCAGTCATTTTGGCTGTTATTAACCAAAATTTTATTCATCTACTATTCACTTTCAAAGTCCCAAGGAAAAAATAAATAGCATACATCTTTAGAAAATTTTATTAAAAGTGAATTTGAAATTTTTCATTTCGTCTAAATTTAGTTTCCTTTTTTCTTCCAAATATTTTACTGATTTCAGCATATTTTCATCAAATAAATCAGTTATTTTGGCGATAATTAACCAAAATTTTAATGCTCTAGTATTCACTTTCAAAATTACAAGGAAAAAATTAACATGTCCCATTAGAAAATTTTATCTAAATCAAATTCAAAATTTTCTATTTCGTCTTAATTCTGTTTCATTTTAGCATGCAAATATTTTTCTGATTTCACCAGATTTTCATAAAATAAATCAGTCATTTTGGATTTTATTAACTTAAATTTTATTGATCTACTATTCACTTTCAAAATCACAAGGGAAAAATAAATAGCATGTATCATTAGAAAATTTTATTTAAATCGAATTCAAATTTTCTATTTCGTCTTAATTTTGTTTCATTTTATCATTAAAATATTTTACTAATTTCACCATATTTTTGTGAAATAAATTAGCTCTGTCCGATAACATATTATGTTTCAACATATATGTGATATGACAGCCTATTTAAATATTCAAGTAGAAGTTCGATTTCTAAAGAGAGATTAAAGAAGTATTCTAGAAATATCATTAGGCAAAGCAGGAGAACAAATATTCAGTCGAACCTCTATTTTTCGAACTTTTCCTTGGAACCTAGAACATTTTTCGAACTTTTTTGTAAAATAGCTTCTTAATAGTGAAGTTTATTCTCTAATAAACTTCTCATTTTTATTCTAATTTGTATTTTTTAACCTTTTTTCTCAAAATATTTCTAAATATTACTTATTACAAAAAATATGAAACTTATTACAAACTTTTTCTTTCTTTTAACATATTTACTTCTTATAATAAATAAGATAAATTAAAATTCATTAAATTATCGTATCCTTATATGCCCTATGTTTGTAAACATTAACATATATTATAAAATTGTTTTTTATATAAATTTCTATTAAGCTAACCTGAAACTACAGTGTCTTCTCGGACAATGTTTTGCTCTATACTTTTCTCACCGATTTTGTTTTACTCGGTAAAATAGAGCAAAATATATTAATTTAAACAAAATGTCTGATTAACCTTTTAGCGCCAATGTTCCCATATAGGAACATGCAATTTAAAATTTAAATTATTAACGAAGTTTCTGTAAAATTGCACTGTATAACTTTTTGATCACGAAGAGTCATGTTTGATTTTGTTTTGGTTTGGTTTTGGAGCGCTACGGTCTACATTTTGCAACACGAGAGCTAATGAGGCCGGGACCTAGTGCTTAAAGCCGATTCCGAACGGCTACGAAAATCCATGCCTTAGTGGTATTCGAACCCACGAATTCCGGTTCCGAAGGGCTGCACCCTACCTATTCGGTCATTGTTCAGCATTTGTATTTTCTAAATTTTGATTTTGTATTTTCTTAAAATGAATTCTTTGGTTTACAAAAATTAAGAAATAAACCGGTTTTTTTAGCATAGTATTATTTAAAAATTAAGAAAATACAGAAAATTCAATCAGATTTATTTAAATATCACATATTTCTATTTAACTTTAACTGAGAACTTACATATGAGAATATAGAGAAAATACTTTAAGGAAATAAATCTGAATGTTCCCAAAAGGGAACATTGGCTTGTTTCCCTGTACAAAATTACATTTTTATTCAATCTTCCATAATACTTCAATGTTCCAATGGAAAATGCTTGAAATACTGATTTTTTTCAACCTTTTTCTCAAAATTAATTACATTACTTATTACAAAAAATATGAAACTTATTACAAACTTTTTCTTTCTTTTAACATATTTACTTCTTATAATAAATAAGATAAATTAAAATTCATTAAATTATCGTATCCTTATATGCCCTATGTTTGTAAACATTAACATATATTATAAAGTTGTTTTTATATAAATTTCTATTACACTGAAACCATCCGGATAATGTTTTGCTTTATACCTGCTTCCCTGGCTGATTTCGTTTTACTCTATAAAATAAAGTAAAATATATTAACTTAAACAAAAAGTCTGATTAACCTTTTGCACACCAATGTTCCCTTATGGGAATATGTAATTTAAAAATTCGATTATAAACGAAGTTTCTCTAAAATTGCACTGTAAAACTTTTTAATTACGAATAGACATGCTTGATTTTGAATTTTCTAAAAATGAATTCTTTGGTTTACAGTAATTAAGAAATAAACCAGCTTTTTGTAAAACGTTTTACATAGTATTGCTTAAAAATTTACGAAACGTAGAAAAACAAATCAGATTTATTTAAATATCACATATTTCTATTTAAACTTTAACTGAGAACTTAGATATGAGAATATAGAGAAAATATTTAAGGAAAAAATCTGAATGTTCCCAAAAGGGAACATTGACGTGTTTCCCTGTGCAAAATTACATTTTTATTCAATCTTCCATAACTCTCCAATATTTCAATAGAAAATGCGAAACATTTTTAGTATTCTACTACCTTTACCGGAAATTTTCTTTGCTATAGTCTCCATAATTGCAAATAATGGAATTTTAATAAATATTAGTTCTTGAATTTAGATTATAATGCAACGTTTAAAGGGTTAATTATATTTTTTAATAATATTTAGTATTTCTGAAATTAGAATTAGTTATATATATATACTTTAAAAGGTAAATCACCATTCAAGGAATTTTCCTTATAAGGAACTTTTGAAACGTTAAATAGAGGTCCGGCTGTATATAATTTGTAATGAATGAACCGTCAAGTCACATACAATTGCCAACTGAACTGTGTGTTATGTGTTTGTAAATATGCTAAACATTTTTTGGCAACGGAGAGTTAAATGTTGTGTGACATTTGTAATTATGTTTTTTTGACATTGTTATATGGTGATGTATTACATTCTCATTTCGCACAATGATTTTTCATTGAAGATTTATTCCCGCATGCTTTAAGAAACGGTTCGTCTAAATTTCAAAAGACGATGAAATAAGTTAAATAGTAAAAGAGGCTGAAATATTACAAAATAGACAAATATTCAGATGTTTAATTTGTTTTACACAATGTTTTTTCATCGATGATTTTTGCCACCTGCGATGAGAAATGATTCATCTAAATTTCAAAAGACGATGAAATAAGTTAAATAGTAAAAGAGGCTGAAATATTACAAAATAGACAACATTCAGATGTTTAATTTCATTCCTTTACATCCATTAATTACTGTGGAAAAAAAAAATAGGAAAAACTTAACGATAATTTCGACGTAGCTAAGAAAACTTTGAATTATCTTTCTAATTGAATAATCAACGTGATTCTAAACTGCATTCACAGTATCGGAAGACTTTAGAGGAGTATGAAGATAAACAAATTATTGAGAGTGTACTAGATAATTCTCAGCGAAAAAATAAATCATTATTTTATGCAAGTTAAAAAATAGCGCGTAACTTGCACTCCTTTCCAGCAATTTATCTTAATACTAAAAGGAATTTAACCGGAAGTTTTTCCTGGGGATATCGATAATTTGTGTTGAATGATAATCGATACGTCACCATAGAATCTGCATATCTCGATTTTACACATATCTCATTTCCACTGCACTAAGATAATCGTATCTAGACTTCATCTCAAGAATCTTTGATTTGTTGTGACTCACAACAAATCAACGTTATTTCATGTACTCTTTTTGCGAATTATTAATTAACTTTGTATTGTAAAGATCCATTGTCATAATTTTTTTAACATTAAAAATTACTCCTTTTCAATCAGTAGCTCACCTATAAAATAAAAACTAGAACCTGTGTTAATCATTCACAAATCTGCCTAAATTGAAATAACGTTGATTTGTTGCGATTTTTTTACGAATTATTAATTAACTTTGTAATGTAAAGATCAATTTTCGAAATTTTTTTAAAAATATTTCTTTTAAAAATTATACCTTTTCAATCAATAGCTCACCTTTAAAATAAAAATTAGAACCTGTGTTAATCATTCACAAATCTGCCTAAATTGAAATAACGTTGATTTGTTGTGATTTTTTTTAGAATTATTAATTTACTTTGTAATATTAAGTTCTTCAATTGTCATATTTTTTTAATAATTCTTTTAAAAATTATTCCTTTCCAATCAATAGCCAACCTTCAAAATAAAAACTAGAACCTGTGTTAATCATTCACAAATCTGCTTAAATTGAAATAACGTTGATTTGTTCTGAGTTTTTTATGAATTATTAACTAACTTTGTAATGTAAAAATTCATTGTTGTAATTTTTTTAAAATATTTCTTTTAAAAATTATTCCTATTCAATCAATAGCTCATTTTTAAAATAAAAACTATAATCTGTGTTAATCATTCACAAATCTGCCTAAATGGAAATAACTGATTTGATGTGATTTTTTTACGAATTATTAATTAACTTTATAAAGATCTATTGTTGTAATTTTTTTAATATTTCGTTTAAAAATTATTTCTTTTCATTGAATAGCTCACCTTTAAAATAAAAACTATAATCTGTGTTAATCATACACAAATCTGCCTAAATTGAAATAACGTTGATTTGTTGTGTTTTTTACGAATTATTAATTAACTTTGTAATGTAAAGATCAATTTCCGTATTTTTTTTAACATTTCTTAAAAAAATTATTCCTTTTAAATGACTAGCTCACCTATAAAATAAAAACTAAAACCTGTGTTAATCATTCACAAATCTGCCTAAATTGAAATAACGTTGATTCAATCTGAGTTTTTTACGAACTTATATATATTCATTGAATATTAAGTAAACATTAAATATTAGTTTTTATTACTGAATCTGACTATAAAAATTATGTTATATTAGTTAGGATAGTAGTTATAAATTTGATTACATAAATAATTATATAACTAATTATATATAATTGTAATTATAAATTAATTAGAATTACTATATCATACGAACTTAAAATGTTAAATATTTCAATTGCATATTAAATTATCTTTTTTTGTGGGAATTATTTTCGTACTAGATAAGTTATAAAACAACAAATATAAATTATACAAAAAAATTGTTCATTTAAGTATTTTTACTTCATAAATATCTGATAATATAAATATGGAAATTCTAGTCACAGAGTGCAATTTTTATCTTCCAATTTAAAGTGTAATGTTTAAGAAAGCAATGTATTTTGCGTACTGTTAGTTTTTAAAGTTTGTTTTGTCTCTTAATATTTATTTATCGTATCATTTGTCATTTATTAATAAACATACAGAGTGAAATTTTTAAAACTCAGCTTAAAATAACACATAAAATATTAGTTATATGTATTTAACGAACATTTGGCTAGTTTTTTTTATCGGGAAAAAGGTAATCAAATTCCACCATGCAAAACTAATTACGCTGTGACTTACTGCCTAAAGCTGATTTCAAATGGCTATAAAGATCCATGCAAGCTGTGAGATTCAAACCCTAGACCCCCACCGAAAAGTTATCCCCTGCGTTTTATTGGTCTATACTTTAGTTATTTAATAAGGAATTTAATTTAATTTGCATAAAATCTAAACCAAAAGACAAAGTTGGTTCTATCATAAGACAAAACTGTAGTTATAATATGCTACATTGTGTTAATGATTATTAAAACAGGATAAAAATTTCAGAATGATTATTATATAATGATAAAAATCAGAATGATTATTACATAATGATAAAAATCAGAATGATTATTATATAATGATAAAAATCAGAATGATTATTATATAATGATAAAAATCAGAATGATTATTATGTGATGAAAAAATCAGAATCATTTTATATACACATTTTTTTTAATTCGTAAATAAAAAATATCGGTTATTTTATCTAACCAAATGTGCAATGTTTACTTTGATTCACATTTTAGAATATTTCAATCTTGATAAAGAATGATAAATATTCTTATTTAATCACAATTTTCGTTTTTATACATGTATAAAAATTGTTCCAAGGGAAATACTGAACTTTCAACTGTTAAAAATTTAGTATATCGTACTCAGTTAATTATTAAATATCGTACAACTAAAAATCAGAAGTACGATAAACTTTCGGATTTTCTCGCCTAATAATTAGTAATAATTATCTGTAATAGTTAAATTAATTTGAAATAGAATTTAGAAATGATTTTTTTTAAAGTCTCGTTCAATCTTATTCATTTAATTTAATATTGTAGCAAGTAAATCATTAATAGCTTTAGAAATATTATTTTTCCTTCAATATTTATCTAACCTTAGTCATACTAAAAGTTTATTAACGCTTCGCGTGTGGGCAACGTATTTTTACGTTTTTTGCAGTCTGTCACAGGAGCGCGGGTCACGTAAAAATACGTATTTAGTAGATTTGTTGTGGATACCCGCTAACCACCACAAATATACTAAATACGTATAATTATATGTATGTACGACATTATATGCGTGTTGTTTACGTTGCTAGGCAACGCTTTGCATTTTTTCTTTCCACAAGTTAGGGTTGTCGGGTGACTCGGTCTTTTGTTGCGTTATTTCGTCTTCCATCGAATTCCTAGCTCCAGAGCGTACAAGTCGTGTTTTGTCAATTTGAAGCTTGGTTTTTTTATTGTTGAATATAAAATTAATAAAATGAGACGTCGTGACAAAGATAGTGATGAAAAAATAGGCGCTGACAGATTATCGGACTCGTTTATTTTTGTGATTTCGTAAAATTATTGTTTTTTCTTTTTGTTAAATAATCATACAGTATATATTAAAGTGTAAAATAAAAAAAAAATTTTACTTTCATAAAAACAAAGTAGTTTTCGATTGACTGCGATTTTTCTGAACAACTAAACTTTCGCGTGATTCAACGAAAAAACGCCTGCTGCAAGCATAAATTGGCTGTGAAGTACACCCGCATGCTAAGTGTTAACAGCTTTAGACATATTATTTTGCTTTCAATCTTTATCTAACCTTAGTCATCCTAAAAGCTTATTAATGACATAAAATGTTCTAGCATATGAATTACAAGACAAAAAAAAAATCACTTTGAAAGTTCATTATTACCTTCAGCACAAAAGAACTGTTATGTTACAAAGTATATTCCTTATATGTACACAAAGATGCAAAAAGAATGGTGAAAATTACTCGAGTGTTTCACGATTTTGCAAAGAAATATGTGAGAAAACATATCAGCACCTGTTTGAATTATTTATGATTTTCCTGAATGTAAATATTACTATAATTTTAGTCATGTAACCAAAGAACACCCTTTGTTTGTTTAACTGTTGAGATATGGGCGTTGCATATGTGTTTGGAAGTGCGACCCCCAAAAGAATTTCTTGTGTGTAAAAAAATTAATAAAATATTCGTTTAGAAATTTTTAAACAGTGTTTAATTTATTTGTCTTCTATGTTGTTTCTGGTGACATTTGGTTAAACCAATCACGTTTGATTTATATGCTAGTCGTATTGTAACGATCCGTTACATATCCCGAACGAAATAAGAACGGAATATAACCTTTCGCAGAGGACAATGCGGAATTTTCACGTTTTCTAATTTTAAATTTAAACAATAGAAGTCAAAAAAGTAAGCAGGACAGTACCTATTTTTCTTTCATTTGGAGGCCTAATGAGTGATTTCTGATGTCTTTTATAGCGGACTCTTTAACGTCTCTCAAAAACGATACTTTTCCTCCGCCGAGTTTGTGACGTCATCGTTCACGAAGACACCGACCGCCTATGTTGTTTACATGTTAACCCTTAAAGGGGCACCCTTAGTAACTATTTGGGATTCAATGAAATTCATAGATTATAAATGTTATCTATGAACCTTTTAATTAGGAAGTGTATGAAAAATAAACTATATTGCTTGAAGAATAAGCAGGAGTTAATTTGATTGCTTTATCACCAATACAATTTGTACAGCATGAAATTTGTACAGCATGAAAATTTTGTACATTTTTGTATATTTTTTTTAATATTGTAAAAATAATTATATAAAATAATATATGTATATGTATTACATATACATCATACGTAATACATATACACAAATAATACATATATATATACATACATATATTATTGTATAATACATAAACACATGGATCTTATACACATGTATAACACATATACATATATATAAATACATACTATATATATATATATATATTGATATAAATATATATACATATATATATATATATATATATATATATATATATATATATATATATATATATATATATATATATATATATATATATATATATATATATATATATATATATATATATGTCGTGGTCCCAGTAAACACACTAGAGTCCTGACATCAGCTTCATATCTTTATTAATCCACTTCACACGCTACTCAACAATGGCGTCTCATATTGGCGCCCAACTGCTAACAAAGGCAGTTTTCACTGCTTCGAAGAGCCACAGATTCTGACCGTGGACAGTGCATACTGCTCTCTCTCTGCCCATATCACTGCGCGTGAGCCGTATTTATGTGACTAATAACGCGAGGCGCGTTACTCCCATTAAAATAATCCCTAATTAAAATCTCTTAAATTACTCTATATTTTAAATCCTGACATATATATATATATATATATATATATATATATATATATATATATATATATATATTTAAAGGGTTTATAAATCAAATAGACAAGAAATTTGTAAGCAAAGTTTTAATACGTACTTTTATTTTAAAGTCTTTGAAAAATCGAATTTTTGCTTTTAGAATCTAGTTTTAATAGAACCTGATTCTAAAAACAGGTTTTGACAGGAATATTTAAAAAGAAGGAAAAAATTAACTGTCTATAGTTTGATGTATCAAAAACATTAGAAATCAAAAACATTTTTTCTTTGTAAATCAGAGAAAAAAAAATTAACAGCCGGTATATTATATATACCACTGCCCTTCAAAAGATTAAAAAGGTGACTTTTAAAGTTGTTTCTGTGTAAAGTATCGCATATAATAGAAATTTCTTTACTATGTCTGGCATTAAATAATCATATTATAAATATTGTATAGGACCGCACTGTAAAAATACAACAACTAATTGCAATGAAAAGATATTTTTCAGCGTTCCCAAAGATCCACATACACGTAAAATCTGGACAAATGCGATGAAAAGGGATGAGAAATTAAACCCCAAATAATAATATAATGGGTTTGTGAAGACCATTTTTCGGTAAATAAATGCTTGTTTTTTTTAATATTACTAATTTAGAACAATTAAAGTATATAAAAATACATCTGTACATTTGAAAGGACTGTTGATTAACCAGTGCTATTTAACTTTTAAAACTCCTAATTTTCGTGTATTATCACAGAGTTCAAGTACAATAAATGTTCGATAAAGCATATAAATATCGTAAAACATATAACTAAAGCATATAATTATCTAATAAATAACTCGGGGGAGGGGAAGGTTAGGTATTTTCAAGGCATTATAAATATTTTCTTCAGAGATGCATACTTTTTTAAGTGTATCAATTCACAGTGATATTTTTCGATGAAATTGGTGACTAATTTGAAAAAAGTATAATTTTTTTAAATACTTAATAATGATATTACTTTAAAAATTGAATTTAATTTCAGTAACTTTATATATTTTTTAATTTAACTTTAATATTAAAGGCAATAAAATTGTATTGCTATTTAAAAAAGGTATAAATAATTAAGTAAAGCCTTTTAAAGATTTTAAATTTCTTTTCATCAAATTTAAAATATCTAAGAATTGGTTTGGTTTTGGAGCTCTACCGTCTACTTTTTGCAACACGAGGGCTAATGAGACCGGTCTCACAATAAATACCTCCTATAATTTTTATTTTAATATTACATCCATCTCTATTTATAAAAAGCGATGCTACTACAAATGTGTGTGTGTATGATATATGTATATTTATTTGACTTATCTATGTTTGCAATCAGAATAGCTGTGATTAGCATGAATAAAATATCAATACATGTTAAGTAAAATTAGATAAATATATAAATGATTTTACATACCTTTGGGTTTTAATTCCCCGTATTTTTGTTCCCATAAAATCCGAGTTTTTTTTCACAAGAACGAAAATATTGACATGATGTCAATTTTGAAAGGTTGACCGACTGTCCTTTGGTAAATCCAGGTAAAAGAGGCATTTATAACAAATTAAGATCATTAAGCTATCGATATCGATAAAATAAACCTTCAGGTTTAAATAAAAATAAATTTTGATAGCTAGAAAATTCCAAGATCTTGTAAAAACAAAATCGGAAAATAGTGCGTGCTTACAAGCAATAAGAAAATATTGGATGTCGTGAACGACCAATCACAGACCCATCACAACCAATCACAGAGCATTTTGATGTCGCGTGATTTTTTCTTAACTTTAAAATTAATTTTTAAAATGATGGACCCAGTTTTTTACATTTTTGAGAACATTTTTGGAATTTACGAGTCTGGAATTATCAGAAAAATACTAAGTTGTTCGAATCCCACACATGTGCAAATTTCTCATTATTGTTAATGGTAGGTAGAAACGCGTGGTCCGAACAAAGCCGTTTGTCTATCAGGTTTCCTACACAAAACAGAGACAGTTGCTTAAGTGGAGGTAATTTAAAAACTGTCAGTACGCAGGACATTTTTAGACTTCTCAAAATCACAGTTTGAATTAATAACTGCTACGTGTGGCTTGGACTTACGCTTGTTCTAAACCAGATGTCAAGTCACACAGAAAAAAACTTAGAAGCTTATGAATTCGCATGCCACAGATTGCACATTTTTGGGAGTACGGTGTTTGTTCAGCCCAAGCAAAACCGCTACCTAAGTTCCTCTACCATAAAAAGATAGGTCACGTGATTGATCACTCTCGAGTACCATATTATCACTGCAAAACATAGTGACTTTTGAAAGCGACGTGTTCTGCGCTTTTCTACATACGTGATTCAGAAGAAAAAAAATGATTTTTTAAACATTTCGCTCGGACTTGAATGCTGAGAGAATGCTGCTCTAGGCATGATCGCATAGTCACCATGCATTGTTAAGCAAGTCCTGGAATGTCAGGGATATTTATGGTGTGATCGATGAAAAGAATTTTACCGGATACAGTCAAACACATGCACATACACATGTATGTGTCTGTAATGCATAAAAAATTATTGTAACGAGAAACTTTCTTAAAATTTTCCAAATTCCGTTCTTAATCTTTAATTTCCCTTCCACCAAAAATAAGAACGGAAGTAATTAACTGAGATTAAATTCTTTTCACGATTCTCATAACCATTTAGGGATTCGTGGATTCGAATTCCGCTGCTGACATGGATATTTGTAGCCGTTCGGAATCGGCTTTAAGCTGTAGGTCCCGATCTCATTCGCCCTCGTGTAGCAAAACAGTATTTGATCAGACTTTCTATGAAGGTAAGAGGTGCTGACATATTCTATTCACCCTTTGAGCACGAGCGTATCATATATGCAACATCATTTAAATTAGTTCAGACGATGATTGTAGTATGTATGATATTTTGAATAGAACACTTTATTGATATTTCACATAACCAATAGATGTAGCCTTATATCTGATGTAGTGGAATTTGTCAATGCTAGAAAATCAACTGACAGAATTTAAAAGGTGGTACACCCTACCGGAAATAGTTGATGTTGGTTTTTGCTGTTTGTTTGGAATTTAAACGTCATTTTGTTAAAGATTAGTTCTTATAACTAATAGATGTAGCTTTATGTCTGATATAGTGGAATTTGTCAATGATAGAAAATCAAGTGAGAGAATTTGAAAGGTGATACTCCCTTCTGGAAATAGTTGATGTTGGTTTTTGCTGTTTGTTTGGAATTTAAACGTCATTTTGTTAAAGATTAGTTCTTATAACTAATAGATGTAGCTTTATGTCTGATATAGTGGAATTTGTCAATGATAGAAAATCAAGTGAGAGAATTTAAAAGGTGATACTCCCTTCTGGAAATAGTTGATGTTGGTTTTTGCTGTTTGTTTGGAATTTAAACGTCATTTTGTTAAAGATTAGTTCTTATAACCAATAGATGTAGCTTTATGTGTGATATAGTGGAATTTGTCAATGCTAGAAAATCAACTGAGAGAATTTAAAAGGTGATACGCCTTTCCGGAAATAGTTGATGTTGGTTTTTGCTGTTTGTTTGGAATTTAAACGTCATTTTGTTAAAGATTAGTTCTTATAACCAATAGATGTAGCTTTATGTCTGATATAGTGGAATTTGTCAATGCTAGAAAATCAACTGAGAGAATTTAAAAGGTGATACGCCTTTCCGGAAATAGTTGATGTTGGTTTTTGCTGTTTGTTTGGAATTTAAACGTCATTTTGTTAAAGATTAGTTCTTATAACTAATAGATGTAGCTTTATGTCTGATATAGTGGAATTTGTCAATGATAGAAAATCAACTGACAGAATTTAAAAGGTGATACACCCTACCGGAAATAGTTGGTGTTGGTTTTTGCTGTTTGTTTGGAATTTAAACGTCATTTTGTTAAAGATGCAAATATGACGTCCTCTTATAACTTAGGAAAATTTGATATTTATTTTACCTTTGCCTGCGATACTTTGTTTTGTTTCATGAATGAAAGCTACTTACTTGCAGCATTTTGTGTTAATCAAATCCATTTTTTTCATCTTTTACGGCTCCGTGTTTTAATTTTGGAAAGAATTAGGTATTCTGGAATGGCAACCATCTGAGCAGTCAGTTGTTGAAACTGGCATTTAGAGCATGTGGGAAATTTATGGTTGTTTGTTGAAATCAGTGTTTATAGCTTACTGCTTTGTCGATTGCTTTTTACAAGTAGATTGTTTTGTAGACAGTCTATGTAGTGGTGTAATGTTGCTTTTTTCAAGTAGACTGTTTAGTAGACACTCTATGTAGTGGTGTGATGTTGCTTTTTACAAGTAGACTGTTTTGTAAAAACTATGTAGTGGTGTGATGTGGCTTTTTACAAGTAGACTGTTTTGTAGACACTCTATGTAGTGGTGTAATGTTGCTTTTTACAAGTAGACTGTTTTGTAGACACTCTATGTAGTGGTGTAATGTTGCTTTTTACAAGTAGACTGTTTTGTAGACACTCTATGTAGTGGTGTAATGTTGCTTTTTACAAGTAGACTGTCTTGTACACACTCTGTGTAGTGGTGTAATGTTATGAAATCATGCACTGAAACTTACACAATACATTTCAAGACTTTATGATCAGGGGATTATATTATGAAATAATGGACTGAAACTTACACAATACATTTCAAGACTTTATGATCCGGGTATTATTATGTTATGAAATATTGAACTGAAAGTTACACAATACTTTCCAAGACTTTATGATCAGGGGATTATTATGTTATGAAATGATGGACTGAAACTTACCCAATACATTCCAGGACTTTATAATCAGGATATTATTATGTTATGAAAAGATGGACTGAAACTTACCCAATACATTCCAAGACCTTATGATCAGGGAGCCGAACGATGGCCGAATGGTTAGGGCACTGACCTTCTGAACCGGAGTTCGTGGGTTCGAGTCCCACTGAGGCATGGATGTTCGTAGACGTTCGGAATCGGCTTTAAACAGTAGGTCCCGGTCTCATTAGCCCTCGTGTAGCAAAAAGTAGACCGTAGTGCTCCCAACCAACCGTATGATCAGGGTATTATTATGTTATGAAATAATGGACTGAAACTTACCCAATACATTTCAAGATTTTATGATCAGGGTATTATTATGTTATGAAATGATGGACTGAAACTTACCCAATACATTTCAAGACTTTATGATCAGGGAATTATTATGTTATCAAATAATGGACTGAAATTTACCTAATACATTTCAAGACTTTATGATCAGGGAATTATTATGTTATCAAATAATGGACTGAAACTTACCCAATACATTTCAAGACTTTATGATCAAGGTATTATTATGCTATGAAATAATGGACTGAAACTTACACAATACATTTCAAGACCTTATTATCAGGGGATTATTATGTTATGAAATAATGTACTGAAACTTACCTAATAGATTCCCAGACCTTATGATCAGGGTATTATTATGTTATGGAATGATGGACTGAAACTTACCCAATACATTTCAAGACTTTATGATCAGGGAATTATTATGTTATGAAATAATGGACTGAATCTTACACAATACATTTCAAGATTTTATGATCAGGGTATTATTATGTTATGAAATGATGGAGTGAAACTTAAACAATACATTCCAAGACTTTATGATCAGGGAATTATTAGGCTATGAAATGATGGACTGAAACTTACGCAATACATTCCCAGACTTTATGATCAGGGTATTAATGTGTTATGAAATGATGGAGTGAAACTTAAACAATACATTCCAAGACTTTATGATCAGGGAATTATTATGTTATGAAATAATGGACTGAAACTTACCCAATACATTTCAAGACTTTATGATCAGGGAATAATTATGTTATGAAATAATGGACTGAAACTTACCCAATACATTTCAAGACTTTATGATCAGGGTATTATTATGTTATGAAATGATGGACTGAAACTTATCCAATACATACCAATATTTCATGATCAGGGGATTATTATGCTATGAAATGATGGACTGAAACTTACGCAATACATTCCCAGACTTTATGATCAGGGTATTAATATGTTATGAAATAATGGACTGAATCTTACACAATACATTTCAAGATTTTATGATCAGGGTATTATTATGTTATGAAATAATGGACTGAAACTTACCCAATACATTTCAAGACTTTATGATCAGGGAATAATTATGTTATGAAATAATGGACTGAAACTTACCCAATACATTTCAAGATTTTATGATCAGGGGATTATTATGTTACGAAATAATGGACTGAAACTTACCCGATACATTCCAAGACTTTATGATCAGGAGATTATTATGTTATGAAATAATGTACTGAATCTTACACAATACATTTCAAGATTTTATGATCAGGGGATTATTTTGTTATGAAATAATGGACTGAAACTTACACAATACATTTCAAGACTTTATGATCCGGGGATTATTATAATGTCAGAAAAAATCATGGTTCGACTAAATTCTCATATTATTAAAGAACATTTTCTTGAAATACGGGAAGTGTTCAAGCTGTTTACACCGTAGAGAAGATTTTATTCCATGACTACTTGTTTACGAAGATATTGCATTTCATCGACGAATTCATGCTGCTTAAGAATTTTGTCGTGTTCAAAAACAATTGCTACCACCGACATTTTGGAAGCGTGTTCAAAAATACCTGAATCGAATTAGATATTTCATAGCGTAGAATTACTTCGTATACAAATTCTAGCTGAATAAATAGAAATTGAACTTGACTTCATTTTTATTGAAACTAAAGGAGTTTGATCAACCCAGTTTTATGATATGTTGGTATCCAACAGTTATTACAACCAAGATAAAAAAGATGTGTACACACCATACAAGGTAAGTTTTATTTATTTACAATTTTTTGTTCACCTTGTATGAAAACTTATTTGCGATTAATTCGTAGTTTGTTTATGAATCGTGCTTTTCGTTACGAGCAAATTGAAAGTTGTTAAATTATGTTAGATGTTTTGTTTTAAATCTAAGTAAAAACCTTTTTAGTAATAATAAAATATTTATACAACAGATTAATCGACCATTCGAATTTAGTGTCCGTTAGGTAGAGTCTGAACAAGATTGTAGAGCTCTATTCTTTGAGGAGCTCTATTAAAATGTTTTGTATTTGTAATATACTCATTTGATATAAAAAGTTTTTTTGAGTACTTAAAAAATCATGATTTTATCAAAATATATGGAGCTTCAAAGTAATTAATCGATGAAATACAATTTTATCTTCTATGTTCTTATTCTTTAAACAAATACGAAATAAAAAAAGTACTTTCAGCTATAAATGCTGAATAAATTAGTAAATGTTTAGTTATTAGTTACATGGGTATAAAATTTCAGCTTCAATGTAATTAATAATTAAATACAATTTTTTCTTCTATATTCTTATTCTTTAAACAAACACGAAATAATAAAAAGTACTTTCAGCTATAAATGCTGAATAAATTAGTAAATGTTTAGTAATTATTAGTAAATGTTTAGTTATTATTAGTAAATGTTTAGTTATTAGTTACATGGGTATAAAATTTGAGCTTCAATGTAATTAATCAATGAAATACAATTTTTTCTTCTATATTCTTATTCTTTAAACAAACACGAAATTAAAAAAAAGTACTTTCAGCTATAAATGCTGAATAAATTAGTAAATGATTACTAATTATTTTCATAATATGACAATAAAATTTGAGCTTCAATATAATTAATCAATGAAACACAATTTTTTCTTCTATGTTCTTATTCTTTAAAGAAGGGTCAAATAAAAAAAATGTACTTTTAGCTATAAATGCTGAATAAATTATTATATGTTTAGTAATTATTTTCATTACATGGGTATAAAATTTGAGCTTCAATGAAATACAATTTTTTCTTCTATTTTCTTATTCTTTATGCCAATACTAAATAAAAAAGGACTTTCAGCTATAAATACTAAATAAATAAATTAGTAAATGTTTACTAATTGTTTTCATTACATGAGTATAAAATTTGAGCTTCAATTAAATTAATCAATGAAATAATTTTTTTTCGTCTATGTGCTTATTCTTTAAAGAAACACGAAATAAAAAAGTACTTTTAGCTATAAATGCTGAATAAATTAGTAAATTTTTAGTAATTATTTTCATTATATGGTTATAAAATTTGAGCTTCAATGCAATTAATCAATGAAATACAATTTTTCTTTTATTTTCTTATTCTTTAAACAAACACGAAATAAAAAATGTACTTTTAGCTATAAATGCCGAATAAATTAGTAAATGATTAGTAATTATTTTCATTACATGGGTATAAAATTTGAGCTTCAATGTAATTAATCAATGAAATACAATTTTTTCTTTTATGTTCATATTCTTTAATCAAACACGAAATAAAAAAGTACTTTCAGCTATAAATGCTGAATAAATTAGTAAATGTTTAATAATTATTTTCATTACATAGGTATAAAATTAGAGCGTCAATATAATTAATCAATGAAATACAATTTTTATTCTATGTTCTTATTTTTTAAAGAAGCGTCAATAAAAAATTACTTTTCAGCTATAAATTCTGAATAAATTAGTAAATGTTTAGTAATTATTTTTATTGCATGGTTATAAAATTTGAGATTCAATGTAATTAATCAATGAAATACAATTTTTTCTTTTATGTTCTTATTTTTTAAACAAACGGGAAATAAAAAAAATTACTTTCATCTATAAATACTGAATAAATTAGTAAATATTTAGCAATTGTTTACATTACAGGGGTATAAAATTTGAGCTTCAATGTAATTAATTAGTGAAATACGATTTTTTCTTCTATGTTCTTATTCTTTAAAGAAGCGTAAAATAAAAAAAATGTACTTTTAGCTATAAATGCTGAATAAATTAGGAAAGGTTTAGTAATTATTTTTATTACATGGGTATAAAATTTGAGCTTCAGTGTAATTAATCAATGAAATACAATTTTTTTTCTTCTACTTTCTTATTCTTTAAACAAACACGAAATAAAATGTACTTTTAGCTATAAATGCGGAATAAATTAGTAAATGTTCGATATTTATTTTCATTATATGGGTATAAAATTTGAAGTGAGTTTGTTATGCTTATGATTGGTTACGAACCGTTCTTTTCCACTTCAACATAGCTTTGATATCGAAAAGTTATAAGAGAGAAATTTTTGTGTGAGTCTTGTGTAGCTCATTAGGCAAAAGCAAAGCTCTCGTAACTGCAGGGTTTCGGGTTCGAAGCCCGAGCACCATTCATTAAAGGTCACCATGTTCATTAAAGGTAGCTGGGACACTTCAAATAGGTTCGTGGTCACAATACCCTCCAAGTTTTCAGTCAATACCTCTGGGGGGTGGCTAGCCACGCCTAGGGGTCTTTTGCTTGGTCCCTGCTTCAAAATGACTAGCACCCACTTGAGCAAAAGTCGTACTTTCACCCTTGAGGATCTCGTCAAAATAAAGGTGCACCCCTTTGCATTAACATATTGTATGCAGGACACGTACTAGTACGTTTTCTGATGATTGATACTTGATCGCAGGACACGTACTAGTTTGATTTCTGACGATGGTTACTTGAGCGCGGGTCACGTACTAGTAAGGGTTGGTGTAACAACATGGTTATGTGTGGGCACAAAAAATACGGTATATACAGGAAAACGAAGCCGAATGTTCTTGTCTACTACATAGATTCTGGAAAATTTTAGATATATAAAGACTAGTTTTTATATCAGTCGATGCAGAATGGAAAAGTTGATTTTAAAAAATCAATTTAGATTTAAAATTAACCTTTGATTTTTCCTTGCAAAAAATGATATTGTATATATATATATATATATATATATATATATATATATATATATATATATATATATATATATATATATATATATATGTATATTTATATATTATATATGTATTTGTATTTATACATATATTTGTTTATTTGTCTATTTATATATTTGTTTACATATTTCACTATAAAATACGAAAAGTTGGTTAAAAAATGAAATAATTTTCGATCTATTGAGATTTAACTGAATAACTAAATGGACGCGCATAACGGCCTCTCCCGGTACAATTCCACTTCTAAATGTACCCGCACACAATGGGTTAATATGAGTAGACTCCAGCTCAATAGTGCTTGGTTTGACCAAGTGGCATATGCAACAACAATTACTTTTTGCGTCGTAAATAATACATATTTTTCTAGTTCTAAATATTTAGACTACAGAGTATTGATATTTTTATTTTGTTTCCAGTTCGTCCGCAAATTATCTGTACAATTGTTTTATTTTTTAAAAATTTATTAAAATTCTTAAATTATGGAATACTTTTTGTGAAGATTTAAAACTTGCTTTACCGAAATACCTGCAACTTAATTTAAATCAACTTAGATATTATGTAAATAATTTTCTTTGATGCCATTACATCTCATTTAATCATTTCTTATTTTAAATTATTTAAATATCGTCTGCATTTGCAACTTAGATATCACGTAAATAATAATCCCGTAGATATTTGGCTTAAACAATAGATAATGTACATATGGGATCATTTCAACTTGAATCATCGATTATATTTTGTTGCGATGAAAGTTTTATCACCGGTATTAACAACAAATTCTATCTACCTCCAGGGTGTAGTGGAAAGGATAGTTTCGTTCCTTTACTTCCATTAATTACTGCGAAAAAAACTTGTGAAGAACTTAACGATAATTTAGTCGTAGCTAAGAAAACTTTGAATTATCTTTCTAAATGAATTCAACTTTATTCTAAACTGCATTTATTCACAGTATCGGGAAACGTTAGAGGAGTATGAAGATAAACAAATTAACTAATAATTATCTAGCGTTTAAGTTATATATCTTTGAAAATGAATAAGTTTGTTCGTTTGTGTGTTTGATTTTATAAATAACAATCGATTCACCAAATTTTGGACATTATTCCTATATACCTCCAAATAATCACTGTCCATAATAAAACCTCTGCTGTCCATCCTATCCCGTAATAGGACAAGATAAATTAAAGTTGGCAAATGACATGCGGTCAGTAAAGATAAACAAATCATTGAGCGCGTACCAGGTACTGAATACTCAGCCAAAAAACAAATCATTTATTTTACCTGCCTCATAAGTTACTTTACAATTCTGGAAAATTAAAAAAATTTATGATCCCGTTATATGACGGGATATATGCTAGTTCCTCTAGAACAGACAAAACTCTAGGTCTTGTAACTTTATTTACTGATCATTCTCCGTTTATATGAATTTCTTATAACGCAGTTTTCATGTAATGCAGAACGAATTATTGTCTTGTTAGAGAAAGGTCGCATGCATTACAGAAAGTGTTGATGAATATCATTTAAAAAAATATATTTTTCAGTCAAAAAGCAAACCATTTCTTTACCTGCTTTATAAGGTACTTTACAATTCAAGAAAATCAAAAATGTTACAGAACCCGTCATATGACGGGCTATATGCTACTACGGAAATAAAAACAAAGTCTACGAGAAAAGCATTTCCGATAGTGCTTTATTTTTACATTTCTCTCAACCCTTCCAGCACATGGATCGCCGCAAAGTAAAAACAAAATCATCCCACCCTCTCTAAATTTCCCAAAACTCGTAACGGATAAATAACGAGGTGCATTAAAATTGCAGAATCAAAATGGGCAGCCCTCCCCCCCCTCTCGTTTCCTTTAAAATATTTCCTTCCAAAAAATTTCTGAAGAAATTCACCTTATTTCACCGGCAGATACAGATGAAACTCGACGAATCTGCATTCCAAAAGAACTGTTTTAACATTTCCGAAATTCCCTCCTTCCCCCCCCTCTTCTCAATCCCCCCCCCCAAATTAAAAAGGAATGGAAATAGGGGGAGATTTTCTTCCTTTTAAATCGTCTTTTCCGACTTTCCAAGAATAAAGTGGGCTAAACCGTTCCACACGAATGCTTTATCTTTAGTTTTAGAAAACCCTAAGGGGTGCTTCTTCTCTTTATTTATTTATTTTTTCTTCTTTATTTTCTCTTCTTGGAAAGTGAAAGCGGTAGAGTTTTATTTTCCATTCTCCCTGTCTTAAGTAATAAAAGTTCTTGTAGATAGCAGTATATCCGAGTTGTTTGTCGCCTGATTTGGTTTTAGAAATGAATTTTTGCGTTTTAAAGTTAAAATTTTTATCCACCCCCACGTACTGCGGAGGTAAGATTTAATCGACTGTAATTAAATTCACGAAGAATATTCAATAAGGAAGATTCAAAGTTTGACATTAACTCTTATCGAAAAGTTCATCAGTCCAAAGAAATCGCTGTTTTAAATGCTTTTCAATCAAAAGTTTTTACTCTTTTTTTAAAAGGAATTTGGAGGAGGAGTTATTTTATTCGGTGTTTTGCGAAAAAGGAGGCAAAATGGCATTTTTTCGTAGCTGTGTTATACGGAAACTATTTCGTAGTAAGTTAAAATATTGCAATTTTAATATGGAAGATGCATGTTATTTTTAACTTTGATGTTTACTTGTTTTGATAAGAATTATTTAAATAGTTGTTTCTCATACCAATTGAAGAAAGCAAACACTATTTGAACGATACGCTACTCGTATGAGGGTCACTCTGAAATTTTTGAGATACAACTAGGTTTTTAAAGTTATACTTAAAAAATTTGAGGTGTATTCAAAGTAGTCTCTTCCAGCATCAATACACTTTTGTAGACGAATTTTCCACAGATCAAATGCCATTCATTTCTTGGAATAGATGAAAAAATGCATTTATAGCCACATCAATCTCTTCTTCTGAATGAAAAAGACGTCCACGTAAGTTCTTTTTTAGATTAAAGAATAACCAAAAGTCACACATCAGGTGAATACGAACGTTCTATCACTTTAATTTGTTTTTGTATAAGAAACTCGACTGTTAATCCGGCTGTATGGGAAGATGCATTGTCACGGTGAAGCATGAGTCCCCTAACATTCACTTCTTGTAGAATTTGTGGAAGACATTGAGTGTTATACCAGTTTGCTGTTACTGTCTTCTGTACTTGACTTTGACCAATCCCTAACTTCTGAAGAAAACGGCATACATCCCTTTTTTCAGTGCACGTTGTCTTTTCACCATTGTCGGCGTTGCATCATCTTCAAAGAACCATACTTTGCTTTCTTGACGTGTCGGAACGTGAAAAAACGGCATTACATTTCATCACCCGTTACAATTTTAGAAATTATGCGGTGACCACCATCATTTAGCAATTGAAGAGTTTCTTTACTGTTTCTGACACGCCCCCCTTTTGGGTGCTCAGTTAGATTATGGGGAACCCGACGGCAAACTACTTTTTTCATTTGTAATTCTTCATTAATAATTTTGTGTATGGCTGCGGATCCAATGTTAAGTTCCTTCTGTATAATTGGATAGGTACAGCGATTATCATCCATTCACATTTTTCGTATGGCAGACACATTATCCGGCCCTCCTGTGTATTCTTCATCCTGAAGAAAATGGCGACCTCTGTTCCATTCTTTAAACCATCTGAATACAGTTGCACGAGCTGGAGATTCGTCACCCAATGCCAATCGCAACCTTTGAAAGCATTCTTCGTGATTGAAACCTGCTTTAAAATCGTAGAAAATCACAGCGCGAAAATATTCTCGCGTCAACTCCATTTTCTCTTCTGTCTAAAATTTATTCTACGCTAAACAAGTTGAAGTAAGTCAGTAAAAAGATCTCATCCTGTGTTAAAATACTTCGTATTTTAAAATTAAACCATTACTTTCATTTCGAAAATTCTTCTCTGCACGTATCTCATAAATTTCAGAGTAAACCTCGTATTAAAGCAAAGGGGTATGACTTTCGATTTAACGAACACCACAAGAGTGAAAGTTCGACTTTTGCTGAAGTGGGTCCTCAAAATTTTAAAGCATGGGC
>CM063499.1:87611171-87618671 GCA_032207245.1 Pardosa pseudoannulata | reverse complement strand
AAGATTTTGAATATCTTATACAGCATGTTGTCCAACTAACATTCAGAGAGTATCTAATTCTGGAGAAGGCTATGGCCCATCCAGGGTAGTCATACCACTGAAGAAGAAGATGAATAAGATTTTGAATATCTTATACAGCATGTTGTCCAACTAACATTCAGAGAGTATCTAATTCTGGAGAAGGCTTATGGCCCATCCAGGGTAGTCATACCACTGAAGAAGAAGATGAATAAGATTTTGAATATCTTATACAGCATGTTGTCCAACTAACATTCAGAGAGTATCTAATTCTGGAGAAGGCTATGGCCCATCCAGGGTAGTCATACCACTGAAGAAGAAGATGAATAAGATTTTGAATATCTCATACAATATGTTGATCCCTAACATGTATGAGGTTATCCTAATTGTGGAGAAGGCTATGAATCCGGGACTAACATTCCAATGAAGATGATGATGGAGAAGATTTTGAATATCTCCTACAGTATGTTGATACTACTAACATTTAGAGTATCTAATTCTGGAGAAGGCTATGGCTCATCCAGGGTAGTCATGTCACTGAAGAAGATGATGATAAGATTTTGAATATCTTATACAGCATGTTGTCCAACTAACATTCAGAGAGTATCTAATTCTGGAGAAGGCTATGGCCCATCCAGGGTAGTCATACCACTGAAGAAGAAGATGAATAAGATTTTGAATATCTTATACAGCATGTTGTCCAACTAACATTCAGAGAGTATCTAATTCTGGAGAAGGCTATGGCCCATCCAGGGTAGTCATACCACTGAAGAAGAAGATGAATAAGATTTTGAATATCTTATACAGCATGTTGATCCATTTGTCATGTATGTATGTTGATCCAATTGTGGAGAAGGCTATGACAATCCGGGACTACCATTCCAATGAAGATGATGATGGAGAAATTTTTGAATATCTCATACAGTATGTTGATTCAACTAACATTTAGATACTATCGAATTCTGGAGAAGGCTATGGCTCATCCAGAGCAGTCATGTCACTGAAGGTGAGGATTAAGATTTTGAATATCTTATACAGCATGTTGTCCAACTAACATTCAGAGAGTATCTAATTCTGGAGAAGGCTATGGCCCATCCAGGGTAGTCATACCACTGAAGAAGATGAATAAGATTTTGAATATCTTATACAGCATGTTGTCCAACTAACATTCAGAGAGTATCTAATTCTGGAGAAGGCTATGGCCCATCCAGGGTAGTCATACCACTGAAGAAGAAGATGAATAAGATTTTGAATATCTTATACAGCATGTTGTCCAACTAACATTCAGAGAGTATCTAATTCTGGAGAAGGCTATGGCCCATCCAGGGTAGTCATACCACTGAAGAAGAAGATGAATAAGATTTTGAATATCTTATACAGCATGTTGTCCAACTAACATTCAGAGAGTATCTAATTCTGGAGAAGGCTATGGCCCATCCAGGGTAGTCATACCACTGAAGAAGATGATGAATAAAATTTTGAATATCTTAAACAGCATGTTAATCCAACTAACGCACAGAGAGTATCTAATTCTGGAGAAGGCTATGGCCCATCCAGGGTAGTCATACCACTGAAGAAGATGAATAAGATTTTGAACATCTTATACAGCATGTTGTCCAACTAACATTCAGAGAGTATCTAATTCTGGAGAAGGCTATGGCCCATCCAGGGTAGTCATACCACTGAAGAAGAAGATGAATAAGATTTTGAATATCTTATACAGCATGTTGTATAACTAACATTCAGAGAGTATCTAATTCTGGAGAAGGCTATGGCCCATCCAGGGTAGTCATACCACTGAAGAAGAAGATGAATAAGATTTTGAATATCTCATACAATATGTTGATCCATTTGTCATGTATGTATGTTGATCCAATTGTGGAGAAGGCTATGACAATCCGGGACTACCATTCCAATGAAGATGATGATGGAGAAATTTTTGAATATCTCCTACAGTATGTTGATACTACTAACATTTAGATATCTAATCCTGGAGAAGGCTATGGCTCATCCAGAGCAGTCATGTCACTGAAGGTGATGATTAAGATTTTGAATATCTTATACAGCATGTTGTCCAACTAACATTTAGAGAGTATCGAAATCTGGAGGAGGCTATGGCCCATCCAGGGTAGTCATACCACTGAAGAAGAAGATGAATAAGATTTTGAATATCTTATACAGCATGTTGTCCAACTAACATTCAGAGAGTATCTAATTCTGGAGAAGGCTATGGCCCATCCAGGGTAGTCATGCCACTGAAGAAGATGAATAAGATTTTGAATATCTTATACAGCATGTTGTCCAACTAACATTCAGAGAGTATCTAATTCTGGAGAAGGCTATGGCCCATCCAGGGTAGTCATGCCACTGAAGAAGAAGATGAATAAGATTTTGAATATCTCATACAATATGTTGATCCATTTGTCATGTATGTATGTTGATCCAATTGTGGAGAAGGCTATGACAATCCGGGACTACCATTCCAATGAAGATGATGATGGAGAAATTTTTGAATATCTCCTACAGTATGTTGATACTACTAACATTTAGATATCTAATCCTGGAGAAGGCTATGGCTCATCCAGAGCAGTCATGTCACTGAAGGTGAGGATTAAGATTTTGAATATCTTATACAGCATGTTGTCCAACTAACATTCAGAGAGTATCTAATTCTGGAGAAGGCTATGGCCCATCCAGGGTAGTCATACCACTGAAGAAGAAGATGAATAAGATTTTGAATATCTTATACAGCATGTTGTCCAACTAACATTCAGAGAGTATCTAATTCTGGAGAAGGCTATGGCCCATCCAGGGTAGTCATACCACTGAAGAAGAAGATGAATAAGATTTTGAATATCTTATACAGCATGTTGTCCAACTAACATTCAGAGTATCTAATTCTGGAGAAGGCTATGGCCCATCCAGGGTAATCATACCACTGAAGAAGAAGATGAATAAGATTTTGAATATCTCATACAATATGTTGATCCAACGTCATGTAGTATGTTGATCCAATTGTGGAGAAGGCTATGAATATCCGGGACTACCATTCCAATGAAGATGATGATGGAGAAAGATTTTGAATATCTCCTACAGTATGTTGATACTACTAACATTTAGATATCTAATCCTGGAGAAGGCTATGGCCCATCCAGAGCTGTTATGCCACTGAAGAATATGAATAAGATTTTGAATATCTTATACAGCATGTTGTCCAACTAACATTCACAGAGTATCTAATTCTGGAGAAGGCTATGGCCCATCCAGGGTAGTCATACCACTGAAGAAGAAGATGAATAAGATTTTGAATATCTTATACAGCATGTTGTCCAACTAACATTCAGAGAGTATCTAATTCTGGAGAAGGCTATGGCCCATCCAGGGTAGTCATACCACTGAAGAAAGATGATGAATAAGATTTTGAATATCTTATACAGCATGTTGATACTAACATTTGTCAGAGTATGTTGATCCAATTGTGGAGAAGGCTATGACAATCCGGGACTACCATTCCAATGAAGAGGATGATGGAGAAATTTTTGAATATCTCCTACAGTATGTTGATACTACTAACATTTAGATATCTAATCCTGGAGAAGGCTATGGCTCATCCAGGGCAGTCATGCCACTGAAGGTGAATAAGATTTTGAATATCTTATACAGCATGTTGTCCAACTAACATTCAGAGAGTATCTAATTCTGGAGAAGGCTATGGCCCATCCAGGGTAGTCATACCACTGAAGAAGAAGATGAATAAGATTTTGAATATCTTATACAGCATGTTGTCCAACTAACATTCAGAGAGTATCTAATTCTGGAGAAGGCTATGGCCCATCCAGGGTAGTCATACCACTGAAGAAGAAGATGAATAAGATTTTGAATATCTTATACAGCGTGTTTGTCCAACTAACATTCAGAAGTATCTAATTCTGGAGAAAGCTATGGCCCATCCAGGGTAGTCATACCACTGAAGAAGATGATGAATAAGATTTTGAATATCTTATACAGCATGTTGTCCAACTAACATTCAGAGAGTATCTAATTCTGGAGAAGGCTATGGCCCATCCAGGGTAGTCATACCACTGAAGAAGATGATGAATAAGAATTTGAATATCTTAAACAGCATGTTGTCCAACTAACATTCAGAGAGTATCTAATTCTGGAGAAGGCTATGGCCCATCCAGGGTAGTCATACCACTGAAGAAGAAGATGAATAAGATTTTGAATATCTTATACAGCATGTTGTCCAACTAACATTCAGAGAGTATCTAATTCTGGAGAAGGCTATGGCCCATCCAGGGTAGTCATACCACTGAAGAAGAAGATGAATAAGATTTTGAATATCTTATACAGCATGTTGTATAACTAACATTCAGAGAGTATCTAATTCTGGAGAAGGCTATGGCCCATCCAGGGTAGTCATACCACTGAAGAAGAAGATGAATAAGATTTTGAATATCTCATACAATATGTTGATCCATTTGTCATGTATGTATGTTGATCCAATTGTGGAGAAGGCTATGACAATCCGGGACTACCATTCCAATGAAGATGATGATGGAGAAATTTTTGAATATCTCCTACAGTATGTTGATACTACTAACATTTAGATATCTAATCCTGGAGAAGGCTATGGCTCATCCAGAGCAGTCATGTCACTGAAGGTGATGATTAAGATTTTGAATATCTTATACAGCATGTTGTCCAACTAACATTCAGAGAGTATCTAATTCTGGAGAAGGCTATGGCCCATCCAGGGTAGTCATACCACTGAAGAAGAAGATGAATAAGATTTTGAATATCTTATACAGCATGTTGTCCAACTAACATTCAGAGAGTATCTAATTCTGGAGAAGGCTATGGCCCATCCAGGGTAGTCATACCACTGAAGAAGAAGATGAATAAGATTTTGAATATCTTATACAGCATGTTGATCCATTTGTCATGTATGTATGTTGATCCAATTGTGGAGAAGGCTATGACAATCCGGGACTACCATTCCAATGAAGATGATGATGGAGAAATTTTTGAATATCTCCTACAGTATGTTGATACTACTAACATTTAGATATCTAATCCTGGAGAAGGCTATGGCTCATCCAGAGCAGTCATGTCACTGAAGGTGAGGATTAAGATTTTGAATATCTTATACAGCATGTTGTCCAACTAACATTCAGAGAGTATCTAATTCTGGAGAAGGCTATGGCCCATCCAGGGTAGTCATACCACTGAAGAAGAAGATGAATAAGATTTTGAATATCTTATACAGCATGTTGTCCAACTAACATTCAGAGAGTATCTAATTCTGGAGAAGGCTATGGCCCATCCAGGGTAGTCATACCACTGAAGAAGAAGATGAATAAGATTTTGAATATCTTATACAGCATGTTGTCCAACTAACATTCAGAGAGTATCAAATTATGGAGAAGGCTATGGCCCATCCAGAGCTGCCATGCCACTGAAGAAGAAGATGTATAAGATTTTGAATATCTTATACAGCATGTTGTCCAACTAACATTCAGAGAATATCAAATTTCGAAGAAGGCTATGGCCCATCCAGGGCAGTCATGCCACTGAAGAAGAAGTTGAATAAGATTTTGAATATCTTATACAGCGTGTTGTCCAACTAACATTCAGAGAGTATCTAATTTTGGAGAAGGCTATGGCCCATCCAGGGTAGTCATACCACTGAAGAAGAAGATGAATAAGATTTTGAATATCTTATACAGCATGTTGTCCAACTAACATTCAGAGAGTATCTAATTCTGGAGAAGGCTATGGCCCATCCAGGGTAGTCATACCACTGAAGAAGAAGATGAATAAGATTTTGAATATCTTATACAGCGTGTTGTCCAACTAACATTCAGAGAGTATCTAATTCTGGAGAAGGCTATGGCCCTTCCAAGGCAGTCATACCACTGAAGAAGATGATGAATAAAATTTTGAATATCTTAAACAGCATGTTAATCCAACTAACGCACAGAGAGTATCGAATTCTGGAGAAGGCTATGGCCCATCCAGGGTAGTCATACCACTGAAGAAGAAGATGAATAAGATTTTGAATATCTTATACAGCATGTTGTCCAACTAACTTTCAGAGAGTATCTAATTCTGGAGAAGGCTATGGCCCATCCAGGGTAGTCATACCACTGAAGAAGAAGATGAATAAGATTTTGAATATCTTATACAGCATGTTGTCCAACTAACATTCAGAGAGTATCTAATTCTGGAGAAGGCTATGGCCCATCCAGGGTAGTCATACCACTGAAGAAGAAGATGAATAAGATTTTGAATATCGTATACAGCATGTTGTCCATCTAACATTCAGAGAGTATCAAATTATGGAGAAGGCTATGGCCCATCCAGAGCTGTCATGCCACTGAAGAATATGAATAAGATTTTGAATATCTTATACAGCATGTTGTCCAACTAACATTCAGAGAGTATCTAATTCTGGAGAAGGCTATGGCCCATCCAGGGTAGTCATACCACTGAAGAAGAAGATGAATAAGATTTTGAATATCTTATACAGCGTGTTGTCCAACTAACATTCAGAGAGTATCTAATTCTGGAGAAGGCTATGGCCCATCCAAGGTAGTCATACCACTGAAGAAGATGATGAATAAGATTTTGAATATCTTATACAGCATGATGATCCAACTAACATTCAGAGAGTATCTAATTCTGGAGAAGGCTATGGCCCATCCAGGGTAGTCATACCACTGAAGAAGAAGATGAATAAGATTTTGAATATCTTATACAGCATGATGATCAAACTAACATTTACAGAGTATCGAATTCTGAAGAAGGCTATGGCCTATCCAGGGCTGTCATTGCACTGAAGAAAATGAAGAAGAAGATTTTCAATATCTCATACAGCATGTTGTCTAACTAACATTCAGATAATTTACAAGTCACAGTAGTAGTCGTGTCCAAAAATATCTTTTTTTTTTTTTTCCAGTTCATACAAATTAGCCACAGTACTTTCAGCTGCTCTACGTGTGTTGTGTCTAAATCCCAACTATTTACAAGAATGAGGGAACTTTTCCATGGCCTCGGTGCCTAATATATGCTTCTAAAAAATTACGATCTGGTTTTTTATACCTCCACCACAAGCTCTAAATTACAGGGTGTTTCAAAAATTATTTGTTGGTGCATTATAAAGACCTTTAGTCTTAAATATTTTTTATGCATAAATTTTATTTTTCAGCATATTATAAGTAAAAGTATATATACAGGGTGTTTCAAAAATGACCGGTATATTTGAAAATTCAATAAAAACTAAACGGACAGTGATAGAAATTTTCAGTTTATTGCAATATGCTTGGGACAATAGTAAATTTTCAGGCAGACAAACTTTAAAATAGTTACAATATTCCACAACAGATGGCGCTGCAGTCTGGAAAAATCTGAACTACGATATTTGTCTGTGGGGACTCTTAAAAGACCAGGTGTACCGCCACTATCCAGAAACAATTGAAT
>CM063499.1:87591171-87606171 GCA_032207245.1 Pardosa pseudoannulata | reverse complement strand
TTTATTTCTTCTTTTTTTTATTATTATTTTTCCTCGGGAAGGCTCTAATACCCTTTAATTTATGCGCTCCGAAAACTGAGGTATAATTTGAATAAAGTCGGGCGTTTCGCGATAAAATTAATTTGGCCAAAATTGCATTTACTGGCCCACTTTATGTTTCCTGCAGAGGCTTTAACCCTCTCTCTCTTGAGGTTGGGGGAAAGAAGAAAGGGACAAAGGGAACCAAAAAAGAAAAAAAACCTCAAAAGAAGAAGGGGGAGGGGGGTAGATGAAGAAGAGGAATAAAGAATTATAAACAGGGGAACTGTTTTTGGCGACTTTCTGCTTCTCAATTCAGAACTGAATTTTGGCTCCATTTCTCCAAACTATTGCTCTAGGACCATTTGGTTTTATGATGCTATTAATGGAAATTTATGAATTATTCATATTAAAAGAACTCGCAAAAATAATTTTGTATTTATAATACTCAAATCCCCGTTGATAAGTTTTTATAAAGGTAATTATCGAGATACTTATTTATGTGTAGCTATAATTCAAATCGCTTTTCCGCATAAATGACATTAGTATTATACGAGAGGATTTCTTTGGACCTTAAAAATAAATAATTATCAAATAATTATCATTATTGCGTCCATTGGTTATGTTTTGCTTAAAAGGAGGAAAGAATCTGAGAAAATATTTCAACGCAAACAACATTAATTTTATCTCATGAAATAGCAGGTAAAAATATTTCATTAAAGGAACAAAAAACTTCAAACTGGTATAATTTGACCAGAGCCGTAGTAGCTAAGTCTTCGGCAACACTCTAGTAACTGGAGGGTTGCGGGTTCGAAGCCCAAGCTGGACTAAAATCCGCCGTGTTCGTCAAAAGTGACTGGGGCAAGTAAAGATAAATATCGAGTTATTTATTTATGTATAGCTATAATTCAAATCTATTTTCAGCATAAATGACATTAGTATTATACGAAAGGATTTCTTTGGACCTTAAAAATAAATAATTATCAAATAATTATCATTATCACTTCAGCATAAGTCGTACTTTCATAAGGGTGAAAAACGATAAATTTGTTTTAAACAACATTAATCGTGCTTGTTTGACCAAGACATCAAAACATATTTTAAACAAAAAAATGAAAATTTTTGCCAGAGCCAGCTAATTAATCGTACATTTTAACACATTGTATGCGGGACACGTACAGTCTCCCAAAAATTTTTCCGAATATCTCGACCCATTCACAATAATCCAAGCATCGGTTAGTACGAATATTTAAAGGTAGAAAGAAATGAAACAATTTCTGAATGATTTAAAAGGAAAATATTTTCTAACTTTTAAAAGGTGAATTAAGCTTAATAAAGAAGATGCTATGGATTAATTTTTTGCAAAGCAACTAAAAAATACAATATTTAAAACTTTCTAAAGCAGCTATTCTAACAAAAATTATATAAAAAGCGCTGAATAAATTACTTGCGCAAGTTCGTAGAATCAATCCGTTACACATCAGTAGAAACAATTCCTAAAACGATAATTATTTTTGGTAACTCGATTTCATAATTTTGGTAAAACATCCTCCTAGAAAACAAAAACCGTCGTGTTCGCTGATGACTCCTCGTAGTGGCGAGGCATCGTTTCTTTTAGCGTCAAGAATAATTTCAAAGGGAATTTAAATGTCATTTATCCAAATTCAGCTCGTAATAGCATATAAAATATTCATTTTGTACCCACTTTTCACTAAGTAAAAAGATGTCGAGGATATTTAGAATCGCTATTGAGTATATAAAACAAGTATTTCGTGTAGGCAAAGGTGTCCGCATCGTTACTTGGAATGTTGCGAGTCAGCTTGAGCCTAAAAACCGTAATATTCTTACGAATCGATGCTTACATTATTATGAATGGGTCAAGATATTCAGAAAAATTTTGGGGAGATTCTACTAGTATGTTTTCTGACGATTGATACTTCAGCGCGGGTTACGTACTAGTACGGGTGAGGGTAACCTCAAGCTTTGTTTGTGGGTACAAAAATAACGGTACATACAGAAAAACGAAGCCGAATGTTCTTGTCTACGACATGGATTCTGGAAAAATTTAAACAAATAAAAACTAGTTTTAAATCAAGCTATGCAGAACCACAGAACGGGAAGGTGGATTAAAAAAAATCAATTTAGATTTAAAATGAACTTTTTATTTATCCTTGCGAAAACGATATATATATATATGTATATTTATATATTATATATATATTTGTATTTATATATATGTTTATTTGTCTATTTATATATTTGTTCATATATTTCATAATATAAAACACAGTATGTGTGTGTGTGTGTGTGTGTGTATATATATATATAGTAAGATGGACTTCACGAATTGTGGTTGCAGTCATGGCCCATAAAAATGACACCGTTTTAGTTAAAGACCTTTATTAACACATTGTATGTGGGACACGTACTAGTACGTTTTCTGACAATTGATACTTGAGCGCGGGTCCCGTACTAGTACGGGTGAGTGTAACGACATGGTTTGTTTGTGGGTACAAAAATAACGGTATAGACAGGAAAACGAAGCCGAATGTTTTTGACTACTGCATAGATTCTGGAAACATTTTGATAAATAAAAGCTAGTTTTTACATTATTAGTTTTTTGATTGCTCTTTTCATTTTTTATAATGTAAAAATATTTATCTATAACATAAATCGAAAAAATGAAAACTATATACTACTATTTCTATTTGATTTTTCATATTTACGATACTATTATCAATTTATCCACTAAAAAATATATTTTTTGTTTACAAAAATCTCATGGTTGTGATTTATATATTTCTATTTATATATTTGTTTATATGTTTCAATGTAAAATACGAGAAGTTGGTCAAAAAATGAAATAATTTTCTATCTATTGAGATTGAACTGAATAGCTAAATTGATGCGCCAAACGCCCGCTCCCGGTACAATTTCGCTGCGAAATGTACCCGCACACAATGTGTTAATAATCAAGTAAATATTTAAATCGCTGATCGCATACAATCGTATGATTTGTTCCCCTTTTTATTAGGGGAACACCATATAGATAAGCAACATCACTACATATGAGGAACAATAGAACAATTAATAGATTGAAGCCTTACTGGAGAAAAGAACTCAAAACCTATCGGGTAGGAGCACAGTACTCTAACCACCATACAAGCTGGGTGGCACGTAAATGAACTATTCTATACTGTTTAGTTTTTATATTTATGTGTAAACAGTAATAAATAATAGGCCAGTAGTTTCTGCTTAAGTTATATTTATTTTTCAACAATTTTCTTATGTATATAGAGTAAGTAAAGGGTTTCAAAGCTTGAGAACCATTTTTCTACACTATTATACAAAAAAAATTTAAGAGATGATTGAAAAGTTCATTATATCCGATTTCCAAGATTTTTGAAGGATTGCTTTTAAATGATAAATTAACAAGGTAAAAATAATCGGGAAACGGTGGAACCAAAATTTTCTTTCATATTATCCAAGTATTTATCGATTGTACTTATATATAACTTTCAAATAATGGGTTAAAAGAATGGGTTCTTGAAATAAACAGCTTGAGAACCACTGCTCTGCACTATTATACAAAGAAAAAAAATCAAGAGATGACTAAAAACTTCATTATATCTGATTTCCAAGATTTTTGGAGCATCGCTTTTAAAGGATAAAAATAATCGGGAAAATAATAATAACGAGGTAAAAATAATCGGGAAACGGTAGGACCAAAATTTCCGTGCATTTTATCCAAGAATTTATCCATTAAACTTATGTATAACTTTTAAAGGATCGGGTTCTTGAAATAAAAAGCTTGAAAACCGCTTCTCTACACTATTATACAGGGGAAAAAATTCAAGACATGACTAAAACGTTCATTATATCAGATTTCCGAGAATTTTGGAGGGTCACATTTAAAGGATAAATTAACAAGGTAAAAATAATCGGAAAACGGTAGGACCAAGATTTCTTTTCATTTCATCCAAGAATTTATCCATTATCCTTGTGAATAACTTTTAAAAGAACGGGTTCTTGAAATAAAAAGCTTTAGAACTAATGCTCTACACTATTATACAAAAATAAAAATAAAAAGATGACTAAAAGTTTCATTATATCCTATTTCCAAGACTTCTGGAGGATCACTTTTAAATGACAAATTAACAAGGTAAAAATAATCGGGAAACGGTAAGACCAAAATTTCCGTTTATTTTATTCAAGAATTTATCGATTATACTTATATATAACTTTTAAAAGAGTGGGTTCATGGAATAAACAGCTTGAGAACCACTGCTCTGCAGTATTATACAAGGAAAAAAAAATCAAGAGATGACTAAAAAAGTTCATTATATCCGATTTTCAAGATTTTTGGGGGATTGCTTTTAAAGCTAACATTAACAAGGTAAAAATTATCGGGAAACGGTGGGACCAAAATTTCCGTTTATTATATCTAAGAATTTGTCTATTATACTTATATATAACTTTAAAAGGACGAGTTGGTATAATTTCTTTATTAAGTAATTCGGAATGTGATAAGATTTAACAAACTAATTATTAAGGGAAATATTCTTCACAGAATCAAATGTCAAGTCAAAAAGCAGTTGCTTAACAGTAAAAAAAATTTTTAATTTGTTATCGATTCAATGGATTAAAAAGCACTTAACACATTGTTTGCGGGACATGTAGTAGTACGTTTCCTGACGATTGATACTTGAGCGCGGGTCACGTACTAGTACGGGTTACTGTAACAATATGGTTTGTTTATGGGTACAAAAATAACGGTATATACAGGATAACGAAGCCGAATGTTCTTGTCTACTACATAGATTCGGGAAAAAACTGAGACAAATAAAAATTAGTTTTTATATCAGTCGATGTGGAACCACAGAAGGGGAAGGTGGATTGAAAAAATCAATTTAGATTTAAAATTAACTTTTTATTTATGCTTGCGAAAATGGTATTATTATTATATATATGTGTATATATATATATATATATATATATATATATATTTGTTTTTGTTTTCTATTTATATATTTGTGTATGTATTTCATTATAAAATACGGGGGGGGTTAAAAAATGAAATTATTTTCGATTTATTGAAATTGAACTGAATAACTCAGTTGACGCGCAAAACGGTACAATTCGGCTGCGAAATGGACCCGCACACAGTGTGTTAATACTCGATAAAAATAGCTTTTAAGAAGCTGGCCCATGATTCCTTTTTCTGTTTATCAATATAATTCTGACTGTTCTTAGCTGGCCCACGATTCCTTTGTTTATTTCTCAATATTATTATGAATATTATTATTATTATATTATTATGATGTTCTTTGTTTATTTATCAATATAATTCTGAATGTTCTTAGCTGGTCCATGATTCCTTTGTTTATTTATCAGTAGTCGTTCGGAATCGGCTTTAAACTGTAGGTCCCTGTCTCATTAGCCCTCGAGTGCAAAACGAAGCCGAATATTCTTGTCTACTACATAGATTCTCGAAAATTTGAGACAAATAAAAACTAGTTTTTGACATCAGTCGATGCGGAACCACAGAATGTGAAAAAAAAAACCGTAGCGCTCCAAACCAAACCAAACCCCTCTACTACAGTAGCCTAAGTTATCTGTCTGTCTGTCCTCAAATTTATGAAGTGGTTGGACCTGAAATGGATAGGAGCATCCATATTGGATTCTTGATGTCTTTAAAATGTTCGAAATCCACTTCTTCCCACCTTTTCAAGCGTTCAAGTGCTATGTTGTCCGGGTAAGAGCAGGCGATTAAGTTTATCACATAATAAATAGATAAAAATAACATTTTTTTTCATTATGACGTCATTCTTTCACCCATTTCTTATTTTAAATTATTTAAATATCGTCTGCATTATTTCCATACATTTTATCACTGAACTTAGATATTACGTAAATAATTTTCTTTTATATTTGGCTTAAATAATAGATTAGGTACATATGTGATAATTTTAAATTTAATCATCGATTATTTTTTGTTACAATGAAAAATTTATCACCGGTATTGACAACAAATTCTTTGTTCAGAGTTATTGCGATAGAAAGGGTTAACGATTCTCAAATTGGAGACATAATTATATTTTGTAGAATAGTTTAAGGTAAATGTTTTTCTAATGAGCAGTGTTTCACAAATTAGAGTCAAAATGCTGCCATTAAAATTTGCCGCCCTAGACAGGGGTTCTGTATCAACGACCCTAAGGCAGTCCTGTTCAGAGTTGTATATATAGAAGGGTTAACTATTCTCAAACCGAAGACTATAATTCTAATTATGTTTTATAGAATAATTTTAAGCAAATTTTTGTCTAATGAAGATGTTTCACAAATTCGAGTCAAAATGCCGCTTATTGATACAGGCCCAGTCCAGGGTTCGATATCGATGACCCTAGGGATTCCCTATTCAGAGTTGCTAAGACAGAAAGGGTTAACAATTCTCAAACCGAAGACTATAATTCTAATTATATTTTGTAGAATAATTTTAAGCAAATTTTGGTTTATTGAAAAGTGCTTCGCAAATTCGAGTCAAAATGCCGCCATTAAAATTTGTCGACCCAAACAGGTTTGTGGCTTCGATGACCCTAACGAAGTCCTGTTCGGGGTTGTTGAGAGAGAAAGGGTTGACCATTCTCAAATCGAAGACTATAATTTTAATTATGTGTTGTAGAATAATGTTATGTTTTGTAAAATTTTTGTCTAATGAAAAGTGTTTCACAATTTTGAGTCAAAATGCCGCCATTAAAATTTGCCGCCCTAGACAGGGGTCCGATATCGATGACCCTAAGGCAGTCCTGTTCAGAGTTGTTGAGATAGAAAGGGTTAACCATTCTCAAACCGAAGAATAGAATTCTAATTATATTTTGTAGAATAATTTTAAGAAATTTTTTTCTTCTAATGAAAAAATAATTCGCAAAATTCGACTAAAAATGCCGCCATTAAAATTTGCTACCCAGACAGGGGTCCAGTATCGATGACCCTAAGGCAGTCCTGTTCAGAGTTGTTGAGATAGAAAGGGTTAACCATTCTCAAACCGAAGAATAGAATTCTAATTATATTTTGTAGAATAATTTTAAGCAACTTTTTCTTCTAATGAAAAAAAATTCATGAAATTCGACTCAAAATGCCGTCATTAAAATTTGCCGCCCCAGACAGAGTCACCCTAGGACCGTTCTGTTCAGAGTTATTGAGATAGAAAGGGTTAACCATTCTCAAACCGAAGACTATGGCCCCGTTTACATGTGCCAAAAGCAGCGTAGAATGCAGGGTAGATACGCGAATTGTACTACCCTTTCAAGAATTATCCCTAGCTAGGGAAAATATTGAGGGGTAGAAAGAACCCATCCTTCTACCCGGGTAATAGCAGAGTTTACTCTCCTTTCCCATCATCCTTTGCGCTTACAGATGATTGCCGTCCCGTATGATCACGTGACTTCTAGCGACGATCCCGACAAAATGGAGAGTAGAAATAATTGACCATGTAAACGGGTTTCTCCGACCCTCCAAGCAAAATCCCTTTACCCGGGTAAAAAGAAGGGTACATGACTGGCACATGTAAACGGGGCTTATAACTGTAATTATATTTTGTAGAATACTTTTAAACATGATTCTATGTAATGAAAAGTACTTCACAATTTCGAGTCAAAATGCCGCCATTAAAATTTGCCGCGTCAGACAGGGGTCCGGTATCGATGACCATAGGACCGTCCTGTTCGGAGTTGTGATAGAAAGGGTTAACCATTCTCAACTGGAGACTACAATTCTAATTTTGGCGACAGTGTTTGGCGACGTTAGCATTTTTTTTTTCCTTTCCGTTGCCGAGGAGGGGGCAACCCTTTGCCGGCATCAAAGCGGGATGACAAGAAACTCCGCCAAGAAAAGTGCAGCAACGCTCCCGAGACAAGAGCCAGAGAAAAGAAGGGCTTAAGGATCCAGAGGCAAACTTTTGAGGGAAAAGCTAAACGCGAAAATGAAAAGATTCTTGAGTTTTAATTTTTATTGGGAGAAGCGGGGCTTAGGGTTTGAGAAGAAAGTGACTTTTCGCAAAGACCCCCCGGTAATCATTAAAACGGTTGCGTCGCTCGTACGCAACCCTTAATTAAAATGTCCCGGGTTAAAAAAAACGGGGGGGGGAGGAAGGAAGGAATAGGTGCGGGAGTGGCGTAGTGGAGAGGAATTGTTTTTCACGTAACGAAGTGTGGAAATAAATAGAGGGAAAGTCCTTAATCGGAAAATTGGCTGAGGCTTGGCGACAAAAAACGCCTGCATTAATGGAAAGATCTGTGTTGCTAATGTGGTGTCTAAGTGGTAAGTAATGGAGAAAACGTAAATAAACAAATTGGGGAACCGGATCGAGAGTTTAGTGGCGGGAGGGAAGTAAATGAGTAACACGGTTTTAAAGGCGCTTAATCAAATGCAGGTTTTGCACGGACAAACGGGGGATTTCGGGAAACAGCAAGGGGAAAAGGGAGGGAAAAAATTAACAATGTTTCGGGAAAAGGTTTGTTTTCGGCCAAGAAGCGAGTAATGAGAAATTTGTTAGGTTGTTTTGAAGAAGTATGAAAAGCAACGGTTCAGTGACGCTCGTTGGATTTATGACTTCTTGGGATTACGTGTAACGGGACAGGTAGTTAAACCCGTATATGTACGTATGACTGATCCTGAGTGACGCATCATACGCGGGAAAATATTTCTATTTTTTTTTTTTTTTAAATATTCATCAACACTTTCTGCAATGCAGGCAGCAATTTTTCTAACACAGGGTTTCTTAACCTATCTTTCATGGACCCCTTGGAGGTCCATGGGTCATATTTTGGGGGTCCGCTTACTACTCCTAATTTTTAAAATGTTTGCATCAATATTTAAAAAAAAAAAAAACTTTTTTGTCACGGGCAACCTCTGTAAGCAGTCAGTCTGCCGTTTCCCAATAGATACCTCTAGAATACGAGGAAAAGAACATTCTCGAACCACATAAAATTTGAAATTTTTAGAAACACAAAGTAACCATTGAATTTTACTTCACTTGGAAATAAAGTGACGTTAAAATCAGTTCCGCAAAGTTCATGCAAATTTTTAAAACAAAATATTTTTTTTTTCATTTGAAATCTTAATTTGATTATTTGATATTTTTTGTAACCCAAAATGTCCAAAAAAAGGAAGTACGATGAAAATTATGTAAAATATAGATTCTGCTGCATGAAGGAATCGAACGGTGTTGAAAAGCCACAATGTTTTCTGTGTGGAAAAGTTTTGGCAAACGCCAGTATGAAACCGGCAAAATTGATAGAGCATCTCAAATCTCTTCATCTTAAAAATACATCTAAAGATCTAGAATTTTTTACAAAGCAGAAAGCCCAGTTTTCGAAATCTGGGACATTAACCAAACTTGGATTTGGTATTCCACAAAAACCTTTGAGGCATCTTTCAGACTTGCATATCGTATTGCCAAAAGTAAGAAACCGCATTCTACTGGAGAGACATTAATTAAGCCATGTGCGCTCGAAATGGTTGAATTAAATATTAAAATAATGAAATAATAAAACAGAAATTTTTTTGTAATAAATGATGTTTAAGCAATTTTATTTACAGAGTGCTCCGTGACATATTTAAAATTTTTAAAGTGGTTCATTGTGCCAAAAAGGTTAAGAAACACTTACTCCAAGACAAATTTGTTCTGCAGTACATGAAAACTGCGTTATAAGAAACTCAAATGAACCAAGTATAATTAAAAAATAAGGTTACAAGACCTAGAGTTTCGTCTGTTATAAAATAACAAGCATATAGACCGTAATGTGCGGGATCACTCAAATTTTTAATGTTCCAGAATTGTAAAGTACCCTATGAGGCAGATAAAAAAAATGGTTTGTTTTTTGGCTGAGTATTATCTGGTACACGCTCAATCATTTGTTTATCTTTAATGACCACATGTTAGTTGCCAACTTTAATTTATCTTGTCCTATTATTTGATAGGATGAAAAGCAGAGGTTTGAATATTGACAGTGGTTATTTGACGGTATAATATTATGAATGATAACCAAAATGGAGCGAATCGATGGCAAACCGTGTGGTTATGTATAAAAAACAAACACACAAACTCACAAACTTCTTTATTTTCAATGATATATAATTTGAACAAATGATTCAATGAGATGGTTAAAGGATTGACGTTAAAATCAGAAAATTTTTTAATCTTCCAGAATTGTAAAATACCCTGTAAGACAGATAAAACAAGGGTTTGTTTTTTGGCTGACACTTATCTGGTACACTCTCAATATTTTATTTATCTTCTTACTCCTCTAAAGCCTCCCGATACAATGAATGCAGTTTAGAATCACCTAAAATTCATTTAATCAAATCGTGTGGTTATGTATGAAAAACAAACACACAAGCGAACAAACTTCATAATTTTCAAAGATATATAACTTAAACGCTAGATATTTATGAGTCCGTGAAATAGACTCCTTTATGAAAATAATTTGTTGTTAATACGGGTGATAAAATGTTCATTACAACAAAAAATAATCGATGATTAAATTTAATATGATCACACATGTACCTAATCTATTATTGAAGCCAAATATAAAAGAAAATTATTGATGTCATATCTAAGTTCAGTGATTCTTGAATTCAGTGTTTTTTCAAAGATATATAACTTAAAAGCTAGATATTTATTAATCCATGAAATAGTCTTCTACACTTTTATGAAAAGAATTTGTTGCTAATACCAGTGATAAACTGAGAATTATCCTGTACACGATGATATCTCGAGATCATCAGCATGTACCAGATAATTTTTCAGCCAAAAAGCAAACCATTTTTTTTAACTGCCTCATGGGGTACTTTACAATTCTGGAAAATTAAAAATATTACTGATCCGTCATATGACGGCTATATGCTAGTTTCAAATAATCTCAATGAATTTGTTTCTTAAATCAATCTTAGTTCAAAAATGTATTTTACTAAAACATTACTAGAACAAAATGGCCTTATAAAAAGTTAAGTGTTGTTCTTTATTTCTACCTCATCTATAATTTATGCATTAATTATTACATCTACAAAATACGGGAAATGTACTACAGTTTCATGCAGAAAAAGAATTAAATCAACCAACGAACGAGAACAGGTTCTCCGTTAGATATATGCAATATACATGCTGGTATGCAAGTTCTATAGCCTTTAATGACTCAATCGGTTTTTAAAATACTCGGAATTTAAATACTGCTAGACATTAATGAGTCAAATAAATTCTTTAAGAAATTAACTATAATTACATCAATGTGATTTATTGTTCTATTTCTCAAACTTGTTCTACCAGTGCTTTTTTTATTTGGAATATCACCTAAACATATTTATTCTGATTGGCTGAAATGTAGTGACTATATTTAGATAATAGAGGTTGTATAAAAGAAAACATGTGTAAAAAAGATTGGATTCTTCAGATTCTACTGGACCGTTTGAACTGGATTTTTAGGCGAAACTTTAAACAATCCCCTATATAATAATAGCCTAAGTTATGTTCGTTTGTCTTCCAATTTATGAAGCGGTTGACCTGGAAAGGATAGAGGCATCCATATTGGATTCTTGATGAGTTAGGTTACCGAAATTCAAAGCTTGTAAAGTTTATTCTCCTAAACTTAATCTAATTCTAAAGATCTCGATTCTAAAATAAATTGGTATAAATATGATTCATGTCACATCAAAAAATACTGCCGTCTTTAAAACGTTCGAAATCCACCCTTCCCCCCCATTTTCCACATTTAAAGTCCTTATTTCAAGCATTGTTTTCCTCGGTTAAGACCAGGCGATGATAAAATTCATGAATTTATCACATTATAAATCTATGGAAATAACATTTTGTTTCTAGTATTATGACGTTCATTCCTTTAACCATCTCATTGAATCATTTCTTATTTTAAATTATTTAAATATCGTCTGCATTATTTTCATTCGTTATCACTGAACTTAGATAGGACGTCAATAATTTTTTTTTTATATTTGGCTTAAAATTAGGCACATATGGGATTTTAAATTTAATCATCGATTATTTTTTGTTGCAATGAAAATTTTATCACCTTTATTAAATTATTTTCAAAAAAGTCTAGGATTCTATTTCACGGACTAAAACATATCTAGCGTTTCAGTTATATATCTTTGAAAATTAATAAGTTTTCTTCGTTACGGGTTTGTTTTTAATACATAACCACACGGTTTTGCAATTGATTCGCTCCATTTTGGACATCATTCATATATACCGCCAAATAATCACTGTCAATATTAAAACCTCTGCTCTCCATCCTATCACGTAATATCAGAATATAAATTAAAGTTGGCAACGAACATGCGGTCAGTAAAGATAAACAAATTATTGAGCGTGTACCAGATAAATCTCTGCCAAAAAACAAACCATTTTTTTTTACCTTCCTCAGAGGGTACTTTACAATTCTGGAAATTTAAAACTTTTAATGATCCCGTCATATGACTGGCTACATGCTAGTTAGAGGTTAATATATTGAGGAAGGGAAGAAATCAAAAGAAATCAGAAACCAGAAATTAAAAGCCAAAACAGTATTACTCTAGGGTCGTGTTGCAAAAAAGTAGACCGTAGCGCTCCAAACCAAACCAAACCAAACCAAACCAAACGAATTACTACTCGTTTAAAAGCACACATGTACACCCATGCATATTTCATATGAAACAAGTAATTACGCTAAAATTCTTAAGGGGTAATGTGACTGTTAAATCGACAAAAAATTAATTTTTCAGCAAAAATATTTAAAGACTTTTATATAAATAAATTTTTAATAACATATTAAATTTTCAAGCGAATTAGTTCAAACAAAATAAATTAATTGGGTAAGTCCATTGTCCACTCATATCCTCCAAAAATGCTCTAAGTACAAACTTTTGGAAGATTCACTTGACCCCTAATCGACAAAACAAAATAAATTAACTGAGTATCCTCCAAAAATGCTCTAAGTACAAACTTTTGGAAGATTCTCATGACCCCTAATTGACAAAACAAAATAAATTAACTGAGTATCCTCCAAAAATGCTCTAAGTACAAACTTTTGGAAGATTCACATGACCCCTAATTGACAAAACAAAATAAATTAACTGAGTATCCTCCAAAAATGCTCTAAGTACAAACTTTTCAAAGTTTCACATGACCCCTGATTATCAAAACAAAATAAATTAACTGAGTTAGTCCATTGTCCACTCATATCCTCCAAAAATGCTCTAAGTACAAACTTTTCAACGTTTCACATGACCCCTAATTGACAAAACAAAATAAATTATCTGAGGAAGTCCATTGTCCACTCATATCCTCCAAAAATGCTCTAAGTACAAACTTTTCAAAGCTTCACATGATCCCTAATTGACAAAACAAAGTAAATTAACTGAGGAAGTCCACTGTCCACTCATATCCTCCAAAAATGCTCTAAGTACAAACTTTTCAAAGCTTCACATGACCCCTAATTCAGTAAACAAAATAAACTAACTGAGAAAGTCCATTGTCCACTCATATCCTCCAAAAATGCTCAAAGTACAAACTTTTGGAAGTTTCACATGACCCCTAATTGACAAAATAAATTAACTGAGTAATCCATTGTCCACTCATATCCTCCAAAAATGCTCTAAGTACAAACTTTTCAAAGCTTCACATGACCCCTAATTGACAAAATAAATTAACTGAGGAAGTCCACTGTCCACTCATATCCTCCAAAAATGCTCTAAGTACAAACTTTTCAAAGCTTCACATGACCCCTAATTCAGTAAACAAAATAAACTAACTGAGAAAGTCCATTGTCCACTCATATCCTCCAAAAATGCTCAAAGTACAAACTTTTGGAAGTTTCACATGACCCCTAATTCAGTAAACAAAATAAACTAACTGAGAAAGTCCATTGTCCACTCATATCCTCCAAAAATGCTCAAAGTACAAACTTTTGGAAGTTTCACATGACCCCTAATTGACAAAATAATTTAACTGAGTAAGTCCATTGTCCACTCATATCCTCCAAAAATGCTCTAAGTACAAACTTTTCAAAGTTTCACATGTCCCTTAATTGACAAATATTGACAGAGACAGCCTCTGAAACTTGTTGCCACTATGTCCTCCTCCCTTTTTTATTGCGGAAGATTAAAAAGCTGTTGTGCTACTCGAGGACATCTTTTCTCGCAAATAACACTCTAACCGAGCTACCACGAGAGAGGTAAAATTTCCATAATTTTAAACGCGTATCCTCTCCTGCCCGTTAATTTGAGTTGTCGAACTTTCCATGATCTCTCCCCGGTTAGTGGCAAAATCTTCAAAATGCCGTAGGAGATAATGTCTCAGCCGGGAACAAAAATGAAAAAGCAAAACAAAACAAAAAGGAAAGGCACTTTCTCTCATCAATGTTTCATACTTTCTTATCGAGGCACTTTACCCCTTGGTGTGCTTGCCACAGGCAGCTATCGCATTTCTTTAATGTCTTCCCCCAGTCAACTCTCAATTTTGCAACAGAAAGTTATTAAATCCCTCTCGCGTTCAGGAGGCAAAGTTTTACCCCCCTTTCCGATATGAGTTTTCTCTGGTCTAGCGAAAAATTCGCCACAAGCAACTAATGAAGAACGGTCTGGGATAATTTACCCCACACCACACCACTGTCTCCTTTTTATCGCTTCTGCAAGGCCGGGGAAGTTCGCAAAGTGTTGTAATTGTGATACCAGATGTCTATTTGGTGGAAGTGTTGGGAGATAGGGGGAGGGGATGAGAGCCCCCCCTTCGATTTCCCCCGTTAAGGGACCAGCGGGGGGTGTCATCGTTTGTCATTCGTTTAGTCGAAACGTTAAGGCGGTCCCGACGCTATTCAAAGATGGGATTAAAAAAGTAGAAAAATGACCTGCTCTCCTAGGCTTGGCGGAGTGGAAATCATAGGGGGGACACCGAATGCCTTGTTGCGATGATGCCGTCAGAAATTGGGATAGGAG
>CM063499.1:87576171-87586171 GCA_032207245.1 Pardosa pseudoannulata | reverse complement strand
CAGTTTAGCTTTGTACAGTATCAACTCCTTGTTACCCGATACTGTTTCGAAAAAGACACCGGCAACGCACGCGCGTTCTAGTAACTTACGGGTCGGAATGATTCTCTCTGAGAGGATTAAAGAGGTTACACCGAAATTGTCACCTACTTCTCTGGATGCCCCCTCCCCTTTGCAGCTGGTTGCAAATTATGGGTTTGACCGACCTGCCCCCTGTCTTCTCCAAGGAAAGGTATATCAAGAGCAGAGTAGCTCGGGGAGGAAAGGAAATTCCCGCCTTGAACGGCACTTTTCTAGTGGCAACAAGCTATCCCCTGTATAATAATAACCTAAGTTATCTGTCCGTCTGTTTTCGAATTCATGAAGCGGTTGGACCTGAATAGATAGAGGTTTCCATATTGGATTCTTGGTAAGTTGGGGTTAACAAAATTCAAAGCGAGAAAAGTTTATCTCCTCCTTAAACATAGATCCGATTCTAAAATAAATTGGTATAAATATCCTTCATATCACAGCGAAAAATACTGCCATCTATAAAACATTCGAAATTCACCCTCTCCCCCCCCTTTTGAGTAATTAATGCGATTATTTCAAGCCGGGAATTACCGGGAAAATAAAATCTTAAACCAAAAGTGATAAAATATTATATATATATATATATATATATATATATATATATATATATATATAATACTTAATTAACAAATCAATATATAATAACTGTTATATATTCATATATTAGAGAAATATATTTATTATAAAAATATATAACATTAAATATTATATATTCTTTATATAATTATTCTTAAAGAATATATAATATATAATTATTTATATACATTGGTATAAATATCCTTCATATCACAGCGAAAAATACTACCACCTATAAAACATTCGAATTTCACCCTCTCTCCCCCCCCTTTTGAGTAATTAATGCGATTATTTCAAGCCGGGAATTACCGGGAAAATAAAATCTTAAACCAAAAGTGATAAAATATATATATATATATATATATATATATATATATATATATATATATATATATATATATATATAATACTTAATTAACAAATCAATATATAATTGTTATATATTCATATATTAAAGAAATATATTTATTATAAAAATATATAACATTAAATATTATATAATCTTTATATAATTATTTTTAAATAATATATAATATATAATTATTTATATAAATTGGTATAAATATCCTTCATATCACAGGAAAAATACTGCCACCTATAAAACATTCGAAATTCACCCTCTTCCCCCCCCCCCCTTTTGAGTAATTAATGCGATTATTTCAACCCGGGAAATACTGGAAAAATAAAATCTTAAACCAAAAGTGATAAAAATATTATATATATATATATATATATATATATATATATATATATATATATATATATATATATATATATATATATAATACTTAATGAACAAATCAATATATAATAACTATTACATATTTATATATTAGAGAATTATATTTATTATAAAAATATATAACATTAAATATTATATATTCTTTATATAATTATTTATGAAGAATATATATTATATAATTATTTATGAATTTTATATAATATATAATTACTTATAAAGGATATATAATATATAATTATTTATAAAGAATATATAACTATTTATAAAGAATATATAATATATAATTATTTATAAAGAATATATAATATATAATTTTTTATATAAATTGTTATAAATATCCTTCATATCACAGCGAAAAATACTGCCATCTATAAAACATTAGAAATCTACCCCTTCCCCCCCTTTTTGAGTAATTAATGCCATTATTTCAAGCTGGGAAATCCTGGAAATTACCGGAAAAATAAAATCTTAAACCAAAAGTGATAAAAATATTACATTTATTAACAAGTTTATAAGTTCGGCACAGGGCCTGGTAGTCTTTTGCCCCCCCCTACCCTCCTTTCAAGGCAAAAAAAAAAGTAGTTTATAAAAGAGGATAGAAACGAATATTTTTGGAAGAAGTCTACATTAATTTTTTATGTTTACATACCTTTTTAGTACAGTCGAATGTCGAAAATCTGTGTATCCTCAGGGATGTAAACTGCAACACTTGAAATTAAGTTTTTATATAAAAAAATAAAATAAAATAGCAGATAAATGAATATTTTTATTTCATTATTATCTTTTTCGTTTATTTAACATAAAAGGCTTCCCAATTGAATGTCATTGAAATTGTAAACAGAAAGAAAGAAGCATAAAAAAGTTTAATAAAATATTAATCAAATATTGAAAATACATCATTTAAAAACTTAAATACATTAATTATTTAATACTGAAATGAGTATATTTATTACATTATTATTGCTTTTTTTTCGTTAATTTAACATAAAATGCTTCCAAATTGCCTGTCGTTGAAATTGTAAGCAGAAAGAAAGAAGCATAAAAAGGTTAATAAAATATTAATCAAATATTCAAAATACATTAATTAAAAACTTATACATTAACTATTTAATACCGAAATTAATATTTTTATTTCATTATTATCTTTTTCGTTAATTTAACATAAAATGCTTCCAAATTGCCTGTCGTTGAAATTGTAAGCAGAAAGAAAGAAGCATAAAAAGGTTAATAAAATATTAATCAAATATTGAAAATGCATCAATTAAAAACTTATACATAAATTATTTAATACTGAAATGAATATTTTTAATTCATTATTATATCTTTTTCGTTAATTTAACATGAAACGCTTCCAAACCGACTGTTGTTGAAATTGTAAGCAGAAAGAAAGAAGCATAAAAAGGTTAATCAAATATTAATCAAATATTGAAAATGCATTAATTAAAAACTTATACATAAATTATTTAATACTGAAATGAATATTTTTATTTCATTATTATCTTTTTCGTTAATTTTACATACAATGCTTCCAAATTGAATGTCGTTGAAATTGTAAGCAGAAAAAAAGAAGCACAAAAAAGGTTAATAAAACATTAGTCAAATATTCAAAATACATTAATTAAAAACTTATACATTAACTATTTAATACCGAAATTAATATTTTTATTTCATTATTATTATATCTTTTTCGTTAATTTAATGTAAAATTCTGCCAAATTGGCTGTCGTTGAAATTGTAAGCAGAAAGAAAGAAGCACAAAAAGGTTAATAAAATATTAATTAAATATTGAGAATGTATCAATTAAAACTTAAATAAAATAATTATTTAATAATGAAATGAATATTTTTATTTCATTATTATCTTTTTCGTTAATTTTACATACAATGCTTCCAAATTGAATGTCGTTGAAATTGTAAGCAGAACGAAAGAAGGAAAAAAAAAAGTTAATAAAATATTAATCAAATATTGAAAATGCATCAATTAAAAACTTAAATACATTCATTATTTAATACTGAAATGAATATTTTTATCTCATTATTATTATATCTTTTTCTTTAATTTAAAATAAAACGCTTCCAAATTTACTGTTGTTGAAATTGTAAGCAGAAAGAAAGAAGCACAAAAAGGTTAATAAAATATTAATTAAATATTGAGAATGTATCAATTAAAACTTAAATAAAATAATTATTTAATAATGAAATGAATATTTTATTTATTTATTTATTTATTATTTTTTGTTGTTGTTAATTTAACATAAAATGCTTCCAAATTGAATGTCGTTGAAATTGTAAGCAGAACGAAAGAAGGAAAAAAAAAAGTTAATAAAATATTAATCAAATATTGAAAATGCATCAATTAAAAACTTAAATACATTCATTATTTAATACTGAAATGAATATTTTTATCTCATTATTATTATATCTTTTTCTTTAATTTAAAATAAAACGCTTCCAAATTTACTGTTGTTGAAATTGTAAGCAAAAAGAGAGAAGCATAAGAAGTTTAATAAAATATTAATTTAATATTGAAAATGCATTAATTAAAAACTTAAATAAAATAATTATTTAATAATGAAATAAATATTTCTATTTCATTATCTTTTTTTGTTAATTTAACATAAAATGCTTCCAAATTGAATGTCGTTTAAATTGTAAGCAGAAAGAAAGAAGCATAAAAAGGTTAATAAAATATTAATCAAATATTGAAAATACATCAATTAAAGATTTATACATTAATAATTTAATACTCAAATGAATATTTTTATTTCATTATTATATCTTTTTCGTTAATTTAATATAAAATTCTGCCCAATTGGCTGTCGTTGAAATTGTAAGCAGAAAGAAGCATAAAAAAGGGTTGATAAAATATTAATCAAATATTGAAAATGCATCAATTAAAAACTGGAAGACATTAATTATTTAATGCTAAAATGAATATTTTTATTTGATTATTATTATATCTTTTTTGTTAATTTAACATAAAATGCTACCAAATTGACTGTCGTTGAAATTGTAAACAGAAAGAAAGATTCATAAAAAGGAAATAAATATTAATTTAATATTGAAAATGCATTAATTAAAAACTTAAGTACATTAAACATTTAATACTAAAATGAATATTTTTATTTCATTATTATATCTTTTTCGTTAATTTAATATAAAATTCTGCCAAATTGGCTGTCGTTGAAATTGTAAGCAGAAAGAAAGAAGCATAAAAAAGGTTAATAAAATATTAATCAACTATTGGAAATACATTAATTATTTAATACTAAAATGAATATTTTTATTTCATTATTATTATATCTTTTTTCTGTAAAGCGAAACACCAAAAACGCTTCCAAAGCGACATGTCGTCGAAATTATAATAAAAAAAATGTAATAAAATATAATTTAATATTGAAATTATCATATTAAATAACTTAAGTATATTAATTATTTAATACTAAAGTGGAGTCTTTATATCATTATTATTACATCTTTTTCCCTAAAATATCACCAAGAAATTTTTAAAGTACCGGTTCATTTAAATAGAGAAAAAAGAAAGCTTTGATTCCTCCAAAAACAATACTAACTTATTCCCGAGTACTGCTGGTTAATTTAAAATAAAATGTTTCAGCTTCGAAAGCGATCCGTCCTCGGAATTATAAGGGGAAAGAACGAAGCAAGGGGGATAAAATTTCAATCTTTTTCCCGGAGTTCCATTCCCCAGTCACACCAAATGGCGTTACGGTGCCATCCCATTGTATGCAAACAATGTAAAACCACAGCGCGGGGCACTATTATCATGGAAATAGACTCCAAAATCCGAGACAGTTACCGTCAGGACCCCAAAACAAAAGACGGGGAGCTAGAAAATAATAGAAGAAAAAAAAGAGAGAAATCTATTCAGTTTCACTTTCTACCACCAGGGGGCGGAAACTTTGAGGTTGATCTTTTTGAACAATAAAACGAGAGTTCATCAATAACCTGTTATAGATGGACTCTGGTATTATTTTGCACTCTTTTTTTTCTCTTTTAAAGAGGGGGTTTGAGTGAGAAACGGTTATATAATTGGCAGTAGCTGCCTTTCTGAACAATTTATGCGACCTATTATAGTTGTTGAAGGGGAGGAAAATGCATTCAAAGAATGCACATAAATTACGTCGGCTATGTCATCAAATGTTATTGTTGTAGGCTGAACGGTTTTTTTATGTTTTTTATTTTGTTCTTTTTTTTTCCGGAACGGAAAACTACGATCGAGCAAAAGGAATTAATCCTTTAATCTCGTGTCTTAGGGGTTATTTATTATAATTATCTTATTCTCTAATATTATCCTTTGATATGAGAGGTTAAAAAATAGTTGATTGCCCCGATATGTAATATTACAGCGCAGATTTTTGTTACAAACGTGCAAAAAAATAGAAATAATTTTGTTATGTATTAATATCATAATTACATATAACATTGGATTAACTAAGCTCTGCTGCTTCTAGCTAGTATAATTACCAAACCCTTCAGAAAATAATTTTATATAATTTATTGCTTCATTATATATTCTTTATAAATAATTATATATTTTATATCCTTTATAAATAATTATTATATATCCTTTACAAATATTTATATATTATGTATCCTTTATATATATTTATATATTATATATTCTTTATAAACAAATTATACATTATATATTCTTTATAAATATTATATTTCTTTATAAATAATTATATATTATATATTCTTTATAAATAATTATATATTATATTCTTTATAAATAATTATATATAATATATTCTTTATAAATAATTATATATTATTTATTCTTTATAAATAATTATATACTATATATTTTTTATAAATAATTATATATTATATATTCTTTATAAATAATTATTATTATATATCTTTATAAATAATTATATATTATACATTCTTTATAAATAATTATACATTTTATATCCTTTATAAATAAATATATATTATATATCCTTTATAAATAATTATATATTATATATTCTTTATAAATAATTATATATTATATATTCTTTATAAATAATTATATATTATATTCTTTATAAAAAATTATATATAATATATTCTTTATAAATAATTATATATTATTTATTCTTTATAAATAGTTATATATTATATATTCTTTATAAATATATTATATATTCTTTATAAATATATATTATATATTCTTTATAAATAATTATATAATATATATTCTTTATATATAGTTATATATTATATATTCTTTATAATTAATTACATATTATATATCCCTTATAACTAATTATATATTATATATCATTTATAAATAATTATATATTATATATCATTTATAAATAATTATATATTATACATTCTTTATAAATAATTATATAATTATATAAAGAGTCTATAATATTTAATGTTATATATTTTTATATTAAATACATTCCTCTTATATATCAAAATATAATAGTTATTATATATTGATTTGTTGATTAAGTATTAAATAAATAAATAAATAAATATATGTAATATTTTTATCACTTTTTAAGATTTTATTTTTCCGGGATTTTCCGGCTAGAAATAATGGCATTAATTACTCAAAAAGGAGGGGAAGGGGTTGGATTTCGAATGTTTTATAGATGGCTGTATTTTTCGCTGTGGTATGAAGGATATTTATACCGATTTATTTTAGAATCGGATGGATGGTTTAGCAGGAGATAAACTTTACTCGCTTTGAATTTTTCTAGCTCTAACTCGTCAAGAATCCAATATGGATGCCTCTATCCATTTCAGGTCCAACCGCTTCATGAATTCGAGAACAGACGATCAGATAAGTTAAGCTTTTATTATATAGAGGATTGCGTGTTGCCACTAGAAAAGTGGTATTCAATCCGGGAAATCTCCTTTGCTCTACTCTGCTTTTGGGACACCTTTCCTTGGAGAGGACAGGGGTCAGGTCAGTCAAACCCATAATTTGCAACCAGCTGCAAAGGGGAGGGGGGGCTTCAGAGATGTAGGTGACAATTTCGGTGAAACCTCTTTAATCCTCTCCGAGAGAATATTTCCTACCCCGTGAGTTACTAGAACGCGCGTGCGTTGCCGGTGTCTTTTTGGTAACAGTATCGGGTAACAAGGAGTTGATACTGTACAAAGCTAAACTGCTACTTTTGTTTTATTGCTTCTGAGACTTGGGGAGGTACGTGAAGTTCGGCGAAAAGAACATTTGTCAGTGATAAATATTGCTTGTGAGTGAAAAACAGCATTAAATTGCTTGATGTATGGATGTAACAGTTTTTAAAATTCATTTGCGCGTATCTTTATACGTATCTTTATACGCATTTTTAGTACGTATCTGTTTGTTGATTTGTATTACAATTCTTTCTGTGAATTTCTATCAGAATATCAGATGTTTTTATATTATAGTGCACTCCGTTTAATGTGATGCCGAAAGCTGGCCGATTGGTTAGGGCGCTGATCGTCGGTACCGGAGTTCGTGGGTTCGAGTCCCACTATGGCATGGATGTTCGTAGCCGTTCGGAATCGGCTTTAAGCAGTAGGTCCCGGTTTCATTAGCCCTCGTGTGCAAAACAGTAGACCGTAGCGCTCCAAACCAAACCAAACCAAACTGTTTAATGTGATAGCGGTCAATGTTATCAATCGCTTATTGTAGTCGAAATCACTGGGTCCCGATTTTCTCTATTCACATGTATGTTAAAATGATTGCTTTATATGATCGTTACATCGGTTAATGGGATTCGTTTTCGAACCTCATTTTAACTGGCATAGGAATATTCACAATGTATTCAGAAGGAACACAAACTTTTCTTTCCCTTCGCTGCTGTTTGAATTTAAGAGAATTCTCCCTCTTCCACCTAGGGAAAAGGAGAAAAAACAAAGGAGTGGGGCATTACACGTTCCTGGAATTTTTCAGAAATACGCACACCCTGCTGGTGGTCAATGGTTGTCAGATAAGCAGAAGGCAACCCATTCTTATCGGAACTGAGAAGGAGCGTGTTCATATTTTATGCCTTGCTCGCTTACGTGCAGCTTGTCGATGTGGAAGCCAGAAAGCGAAATGATTTAACAATAAAACAAAATATCGAAATTTTAATTCGTTATGACAGGTTGACTATAATTACGTTCGATTTATCAATGACCTTCTTAAAAGAATTCTACACAGTCAACAATGTATCAATTTTTTTTAATTATATACAATTTGTATGTTTTAAAGGACAATATACATTACTTAAATATAACATGTGTTTTTTTCATTTTGTTTTGCAATTTTGTATGTGTGAATTAAAGGGGAGGGGGTAAATTTATCTAATTTTTTCGAAATATAATATGTTACAGTGAGTAAAGGGGAGAAATCAAAAGAAATCAGAAAAAAGAAATTTCAAATAAAAACAATATTACTCTAAGCTCGTATTGCAAAAAAGTAGACCGTAGTGCTCCAATCCAAAAGAATAACTACTTGTTTAAAAGCACACACTCACACCCATATATATTTCATATTAAACAAGTAATTACGCTAAAAATGTTAAGGTAAAAATGCAAGATAAATTAAAGTTGGCAACTAGCATGCGGTCAGTAAAGATAAATTAATGACCGTGTTCCAGATATTTATCAGCAAAAAACAAACTTTTTTTTTTTTTTACCTGCCTCATAGGGGACTTTACAATTTTGGAAAATTAAAAATTTTACTGATCCCGTCATATGATGGGTTATGTTCTAGTCTCTACAGAATTTTGATCCTAAACTGTCGAACCGATTCTACTAAAATAAATTGGTATAGATGAGCTTCATATCACAGAAAAAAATACTTTCTTTAAAACGTTCGAAATCCACCCCTTCCCCATTTTCAAGCGTTTAATGCCCTATTTTCCTTATTTAACCCCTTCCGGTATGATTTAATAATGAAAAACTGTGCACGAAATAACCATTTAATTTTTATGTAAAAAACTTGTTTCCTTTTACAATTCTTACATATTCTTAATTAAAATTCACTTTTTACATAGTGTTAAATAATATCAGAAACAGTAAAATTAAGAAAATATCAAAGCAAAACATTAATAAGATATACAGATAAGTCTTCAAGCTAGTGGTACTTTTCAAAACAAAGTGCAAAGGAATTCTTAATTGTTCACACTGCCAAGTAGTCTCACTTTTAATTGGATTCTTGTAACACACGCGGCATTTCTTAGTAGGTTTTCTTTTATTCTGACTCATTCATTTGGCAATGACTTGTACCAAGTAAACAATATGCAATAGTGACTTGTGATTTTGTTTGTTTGTTTATTATGCATAACCACACGCTTTGACTCAATGAATTCAATGTGATTCTAAACTGCATTACAGTATCGGGAGACTCTAGAGGAGTATGAAGATAAATAAATTATTGAGAGTGAACCAGATCGTTCTCAGTAAAAGAACAAACCATATTTTACCTGCCTCATTGGGTACTTAAAAGTTCTGGAATATTAAATATTTTACTAATCCCGTCATATGAGGGGCATAATGACGAGCTAGACTCGTCATTTTACAGGAAGGAGTTAAGAGCAGGTGATTAACCCTTAATTTGACAATATGTTTTTTCAAATATTAAAAGTTTAAGAAAATTAAAAGTTTTACTGATCCC
>CM063499.1:87546171-87566171 GCA_032207245.1 Pardosa pseudoannulata | reverse complement strand
CTGTCATTAATGTGACGTCTGAGTTGAAAATTATTTTGTTACCTTTCGTTACTCATTAATTAAAGTGGTATTAAGGTATCCGTCTAAGTTCGGAGAACTTTTTGCTTTAAACGTAGAAACTAGTTCATGTTTTTACATTTTTAGATTTATTTTTTGTATTATCATAGATAATTGCTCTTAAAAAATTTATTCCTGTAGAAGTTTTTATAAAATTTATAATAAATGAAGAAAATTTAGTAAAAAAATCGGGGTTTTTCAAAAGGTCTAATTTTGTAAAATTATTTCAATATATTTTGACGCAACACATTTCTTATACACTGGAGTAATGAATCACCTAAAATCTTTGCTTCATTTACATTTGGTAAAAAATGTTGGTCCTTCAAAATCATACACATTGAATTTTTAACGAATTTTCATTACCTTTAATAAACTATGAGTGTAACATCATTAAAAATGATCCCAATTTAAAGCTTTTAGCTCATTCACTAGTAAATACTCTCAAAAGAATTCATAATAATTTTCAACAAAATATTTTAAGAATTTTTTGAGAAATCGCATTTCAAGTTTCGACATTTTATTAAAAATATTGTTCTGAGAAAAACGCATTTGAAGTTTATGAAAGCAACTTTAACTATTAAAAAGTTAAAATACATGTTTAAAATTCGCCACACTTTCTTACTTCAAAACTTTCTGATTGCCAAGTTGCTAATTATTAAAAATACTAGAAAAATGTTTAAACTAATCTTCATGAAAATTTTAAAAATTTTGTCCAAAAAATGCTTTTTTAAAAGGCTTTAAATTCACAACTTCAAGTCTCTACTTCCGTTTTGTTTTGACAGCTGTCATGGATGTTTAACAGCTGTAACTTTTCTTTAAAATGCCGTAGAGACAAAACAAAAACAGATTTAATTGCCTAAAAGTTGTAATTTCACATTAGAGAAATAAAAAATTAATGATTTTTGGCAAAAAATGACGTTTTTAACGTAGACGGATACCTTATAAGTAACACATCATATTTTGAAACTAGCACCAAGCTAGTTGCAAAAGTTTGATTCAAAATTTTCTTCGCTGGTTATTTTGAAAATGGAATTGTCACTAATGTGACGTCTGAGTTGAAAATTATTTTGTTATCTTTCACATTTATTAACACACTGTGTGCGGGTACATATGCAGAAGAATTGTACCGGGAGCGGGCGTTTTGCGAGTCAGTTTATTTATTCAGTTCAATCTCAATAGATCGATAATGATTTCATTTTTTAACCCAATTTTCGCATTTTATTTTGAAATATATAAACAAATATATAAAGAGACAAATACCATAAGATTTTTGTAAACAAAAAATATTTTTCTGAGTGGATAAATTTATAATAGTATCGTAAATATGAAAAATTAAATAGAAGTAGTAGTATATAGTTTTAATTTTTTACCGTTCTGTGGTTCCGCATCGACTGATGTAAAAACTAGTTTTTATTTGTCTCAATTTTTCCAGAATCTATGTAGTAGACAAAAACATTCGGCTTCGTTTTCCTGTATATACCGTTATTTTTGTACCCACAAACAATGTTGTTACACTAACCCGTACTAGTACGTGTCCCGCATACAATGTGTTAAAATGGTATTGAGTAAACATTATTTATTTTGAAAATAACACCTATCAAGTTCCAGAAGTTTGGTTCGAATAAAATTTTCCCTCTGGTTGTGTTGAAAATGGAGCTGTCACTAATATGGCGTCTTAGTTGAAAATTATTTTATCTTCCACAATTAATAAAATGGTATTGACTGAAAGATAATTTATTTATTTTGAAACTAGCACTAATTTAATTTCAGCAATTTGATTGCTATAGAAATTTTCTTCGCTGGTTATTTTGAAAATAGAGCTGTTACTAATGTGAACTCGGAGTTGGAAATTATTTTGTTAACTTCCATATTTATTAAAATGGTATTGAGTGAAACATAATTTATTTATTTTGAAAATAACACGGATCTAGTTTCAGAAGTTTGATTCGGATGGAAATTTTCCCGCTGACTACTTTGAAAATAGTGTTATCACTTATTTGATGTCAAAGTTGGAAATTATTTTGTTATTTTCGTTAGTCATATGTTAGAAGGATATTAAGTAAAAATATTTTAATATTTTGAAAATAGCACCAAACGATTTCCAGAAGTATGGTTCGAGAAAAATATCGTTTTTATTATCCAAGAAAAACGATACAAAATGCACTAAACATAAAACTTTTGTTTGAGGTTTTGGTTAAGCTGCTTGCCAATAGATGGCGATACAAGTTTAAAATCTCTTTAATTAGGATTCCAAATACGCTGGAAAGCTTTTTGGATTTAGAATTAAAAAAATTTCGTTCAATCTAAAATTTTATGCTTGATTATTTATTGTTTATTGTCCTATTGAGTATTTATATTTGCGAACTTATATTGTGTTACTTATTATTTATTGCCTTGATTATTTATTGTTTTGGAATTGAACATGCAAAATTTCAGATGTCTAGATAGTCAGGAAGATAGTTACAATTTGATTTCAAAATGTCAACGAAAATTTAAGTTCTTTAGAATTAACTGAAAAGGCCTGTATGGCAGGACAAACCAGACTTGGAGTCAAATTTTAAGAACAGAATTTTGTCTTAAAGTCGGAAAATACTCTATTTCACTACTAGAAATATGCAAATAAATTTTACAAAACATTATTTTTATAGCTTATTAAATTGGAGCATAATTAATTTTTTTATTAAATTTATTCAAAATGGCAACGAGGGAAAGAACAACTTGTAACGTATGAGTAAATTTTATTAGAAAGATTGAAGTACATTTTTTAAACTACTTTTTATTTATTATACTGTTGTTTTGTTTGCAACAAATTTTCAAGTTTGAAAATTTCATTTCTATTAGTAATTTACTTATTCTATTAAAATTATTAGCAATTTATTATAAACATTATGCCTAATACTATTAAAATTATTAGCATGTTACCTGTTACTATTAAAAATATTAGCAATTTATTACTAGCGTTTAAACTATTACTATTGGAATTATTAGCAATTTACCTATTACTATTAAAATAATTAGCAATTCATTATTCGCGATATACCTATTACTATTTAAATTATTAGCAATTCATTATTAGCAATTTACCTATTATTATTAAAATTATTAGCAATTTATTATCAGCAATATAACTATTACTATTAAAATTATTAGCAATATACCTATTACTATTAAAATTATTAGCAATTTATCTGTTACTATTAAAGTTATTAGCAGTTTAACATATTACTATTAAAATTATTAGCAATTTATTATTCACAATTTACCTATTACTGTTAAAATTATTAATAATTTACCTATTACTATTAAAATTATTAGCAATTTACCTATTACTATTAAAATAATTAGCAAATCATTATTCGCGATATACCTATTACTATTTAAATTATTAGCAATTTACCTATTACTATTAGAATTATTAGCAATTTAGCAATATAACTATTACTATTAAAATTATTAGCGATTTACCTGTTACTATTAAAATTATTAGCAATTTATCTGTTACTATTTAAGTTATTAGCAGTTTAACATATTACTATTAAAATTGTTAGCAATTTATTATTCACAATTTACCTATTACTGTTAAAATTATTAGCAATTTACCTGTTACTATTAAAATTATTAGCAATTTACCTGTTACTATTAAAATTATTAGCAATTTATTATTAGCAGTTTAACCTATTATTATTAAAATTATTAGCAACTTACCTATTACTATTAGAATTATTAGCAATATACCTATTACTATTAAAATTATTAGCGATTTACCTGTTACTATTAAAATTATTAGCAATTTATCTGTTACTATTAAAATTATTAGCAGTTTATTATTCACAATTTACCTATTACTGTTAAAATTATTAGCAATTTATTATCAGCAATATAGCTATTACTATTAAAATTATTAGCAATTTATCTGTTACTATTTAAGTTATTAGCAGTTTAACATATTACTATTAAAATTGTTAGCAATTTATTATTCACAATTTACCTATTACTGTTAAAATTATTAGCAATTTACCTGTTACTATTAAAATTATTAGCAATTTATCTGTTACTATTAAAATTATTAGCAATTTATTATTAGCAGTTTAACCTATTATTATTAAAATTATTAGCAACTTACCTATTACTATTAGAATTATTAGCAATATACCTATTACTATTAAAATTATTAGCAATTTATCTGTTACTATTAAAATTATTAGCAATTTATTATTCACAATTTACCTATTACTGTTAAAATTATTAGCAATTTATCTGTTACTATTAAAATTATTAGCAATTTATTATTAGCAGTTTAACCTATTATTATTAAAATTATTAGCAACTTACCTATTACTATTAGAATTATTAGCAATATACCTATTACTATTAAAATTATTAGCGATTTACCTGTTACTATTAAAATTATTAGCAATTTATTATTAGCAGTTTAACCTATCACTATTAGAATTATTAGCAATTCATCATTAACAATTTACCTATTAGAATTATTAGCATTTTGCCTATTACTACCAAATTACTATTAAAAGTAGTAGTTTTTATCGTGGTAGGAGGTGGCGGCATTTTCCCTTTTTTGTCCAAGGAGGCAAAATTGCTAGAGTTTTCCCTCAACCACAGGGACAGCAAGAGTGAAGTTAAATAAAAGCGATTAAAAAGGTGATTAATTTCTTATTTTTCCCACCCCGTTCATCTAGTTTCATGCCCTCGCATTTCAGGGCTTATTGACCCGTCACGATCTGGTCTAGTGGGGGGAGGTCCCAACTCACGTGACTGGCGGCACGCCGGTCTCCCAAGGCGCGGTCTGCCCAAATCAGCGTTTCGATGCCCCGGCAGAAGTTTTGTTTTGGGGCGGCGGCCTCGAGTGTGCGCGGATTAGATACGGCTATCGTATTGTGCCGAGAGCCTGATCTGTCAATCAAAGCCGAGAGCCCGCTTCGATTGACACAGGACGGGAAGCAAAATACAACGATTTGAGCATGCCCTGTCATTTTGGAGAATTTTATTTTCAGTCTGATTTGACAGTCGATTCCATTGTGATAGATTTATGACGAGAGGTATTACTCTCTTTTAATTCTTTAAAAAATATTTTAAAACTAGAATACAGCCTATCAGTAAGTAGAGTCAGGGGTTCATTTCAGCCAATCAGAATAAACATGCTTACGGGTTGATTGGTTGGTTGATTGAAGTTTAATGGCGCTAAATCCTCTAGGGACAAACTGCGCCAAACAAGATGAAAAAAATTACAGGCTCAAAAGCAGATTAAAGCAACTATAAAAATGAAACATACAACATAAAACACGAATAAAAAATTAAGTTATATACAGATTAACAAGAATTGAAAATTGAGTGAATTGAAAATTGAAAGATTAAAAATTGAAAATTAGAAAATTGAAACACAATCAAAAATCATATTTCAGTATAAAAACTAGTTTGACGAAGAAAGGGGAACAAGTTTGGACATGTTTACGGGATATTCCGAAATAAAAACTTCATAATGCTTGGAAAAAATGTTATTTTACCTATTATTATGTAACTAAACATATAGCCCATCATATGAAGGGATTAGTAAAATTTTTAATATTCCAGAACTGTTAAGTACCCTATGAGGCAGGTAAAAAATGGTTTGTTTTTTGGTTGACAATCATCTGGTTCACTCTCAATAATTTATTTATCTTCATACTCCTCTAGAGTCTCCCGATCCTGTGAATGCAGTTTAGAATCACAATGAATTCATTGAGTCAAAGCGTGTGGTTATGTATAACAAACAAACACACAAATGATCAAACTTCTCAATTTCCAAATATATATAAATTAAAAGTTAGATATTTATTAGTACGTGAAATAGACTCCTATATTTATATGAAAAGAATTTATTGTTAATACCGGTGATAAAATTTTCATGGCAACAAAAAATAATCGATGATTCAATTTAAAATTATCACGTATGTACCTAATCCTATTATTTAAGCCAAATATAAAAGAAAATCATTTACGTAATATCTAAGTTCAGTGATGAAAGATATTAAAATAGTGTAGACGATATTTAAATAGGTTAAAATATGAAATGATTCAATGAGATGTTTAAAGGAATGACGTCACAATGCTAGAATATGGATAAATTTAATCGCCTGCTCTTAACCGGGGAAAATAGGGCTTGAAATAATGGCATTAAACGTTCGAAAAGGGAGAAAGGGCTGGATTTCGAACGTTTTAAAGATGACAGTATTTTTTGCTGTGATATGGAGCTTATTTATACACATTTATTTTAGAATTGGATCGATAGTTTAGGAGAAGAAAAACTTTATTCGCTTTGAATGGATGCCTCTATCCATTCCAGGTCCAACCGCTTCATAAATTGGAGGACAGACGGACATATAACTTAGGCTATTATTATATAAGGGATAAATTAATAAAGTTAATCACCTGCTCTTAACTAGGGAAAATAGAGCTTAAAATAATGACATAAAAAGCTCGAAAAGGGGGGGAGGCGGGATTTTGAACGTTTTAAAGACGAAAGTATTTTTTGCTGGGATATGAAGCATATTTATACCAATTTATTTTAGAATCGGATCGATAGTTTAGGAGAAGATAAATTTTACTCTCTTTGAATTTTGCTAACCCTAACTCGTCAAGAATCCAATGAAATCCATTCTCCAATGGATGCCTCTATCCATTCCAGGTCCAACCGCTTCATAAATTGGAGGACAGACGGACAGATAACTTAGGCTATTATTATATAAGGGATAAATTGATAAAGTTAATCACCTGCTCTTAACTAGGGAAAATAGAGCTTGAAATAATGACATTAAAAGCTCGAAAAGGGGGAAAAGGGTGGATTTTGAACATTTTAAAGACGAAAGTATTTTTTGCTGGGATATGAAGCATATTTATACCAATTTAATTTAGAATCGTATCGATCGTTTAGGATAAGATAAACTTTACTCGCTTTGAATATCGCTAACCTTAACTCATCAAGAATCCAATATGGATACCTCTATCTATTCCAGGTTCAACCGCTTCATAACTTCGAGAACAGACGGATAGATAACTTTGGATACTATTATTATATAAAGGATTGTTTAAATTTTGTGACTAAAAATCCGGTTCAAACCAGTTCCACTAGAATCTAGAAGTATCCAATCTCTTTTACACATCTTCTTTTTATACAATCTCTATTTTTAAATAGAATCACGGGTTGATTTCATTTAATCAGAATAAATAGGCTTAAATGATATGCTTACATGAAAAAAAGCACTTTTAGAAGAACAAGTTTGAAAAATAGAGCCATAAATCATATTGATGTAATTATAGAATTAATTTCTTGAAAAATGTATTTGACTCATTAATGTCTAGACAGTATTTAAATTTAGAGTATTTTAAAACCCGATAGAGTCATTTTAAAGACTGTAGTACTTGGACATCAGCATTCATATTGCCTTAATCTAACGGAGAACATATTCTCGTTGGTCGGTTAATTTAATTCTTTTTCTGCATGAAATCTGTTGTACATTTCCGCAAAATTTTGTAGATGTAATAATTAATGCGTAAATTATAGATGTGGTAGAAATAAAGAATATTACTAACTTTTCGTAGAGCCGTTTTGTTCTAGTAATGTTTTAGTAAAATATTATTTTAAACTGAGATTGATTCAAGAAAACAAATTCATTTAGATTATTTAGAAACTAGCATATAGTCCATCATATGACGGCATCAGTAAAATTTTTAATTTTCCAGAATTGTAAAGTATCCTATAAGGCAGGTTAATATATTTTTTTTCTGAGAATTATCAGGTACACGCTCAATAATTTGTTTATCTTCCTACTCCTCTAAAGTTTCCCGATACTGCGTATGCAGTTTAGAATCACGTTTAATTCATTTAGATTACTTTAAAACTAGCATATAGCCCGTCATATGACGGGATGAGTAAAATTTTTAATTTTCCAGAATTGTAAAGTACCCTATGAGGCAGGTAAAAAAAAATGGTTTGTTTTTTGGCTGAAAATTATTATCTGGTATACGCTCAATAATTTGTTTATCTCTATACTCCTCTAAAGTCTCCCGATACTGCGTATGCAGTTTAGAATCACGTTGAGTTCATGTAGTCAAAACGTGTGGTTATGTATAGAAAATTATAGATTATGTATAGAAAATTATGTATAGAAAAATTTTAAAAGTAATAGGTAAAGTTTTTTAAAAGTATTTCTTTACAAATATTATTTACTGGCATATATCGCTACACATATATGCTTATAATTCATCCCAGAATTTAAAAGATTACACAAACTATTCCAAAGAATATCGTACGCAGTTAAAGTGGTAAAAACATTTTAAAAGTGAAGGGTAAAGTTTTCTAAAATGAAAAAAAACAAGTGTTTCTTTACAAATATTAGTTCAGAAAAATCTATGTCGTTTTTTAAATTTCAATAAATTTGCATAGAATATTTTAAAATTTATATTCTATATTTTCTGTATGACGCTTACTTATTAATTGAATAATTTACTGATTCATAAAAACAATTTAATTATTTTTAAATTAAATTAAACCCTACGATGGGGGCACAAGCGTAATAACCCTTCGGCAGGTATCGATATATCAGCACACAAAATATTTTCTGCCTAAAATATCACCAATACGACAGTTATATCAATTTTTATGTTATTTACATTATTTCTATTATTTTACTAACATATAGCCCGTCATATGACGGTATTAGTAAAATTTTTAATTTTCCAAAATTGTAAAGTACCCAATGAGGCAGGTAAAAAAATGGTTTGTTTTTTGGCTGAGAATTATCTGGTACACGCTCCATAATTTGTTTATCTTCATTCTCCTCTAAAGTTTCCCGATACTGTGGATGAAGTTTAGAATCACATTGAAATCTTTTAGAGAGATAATTCAAAGTTTTCTTAGCTACGTCGAAATTATCGTTATAGGATGGACAGCAGAAGCGTTAATATCGATAGTGATTATTTGGCAGTATATAGGAATGATGTCTAAAATTCAGCGAATCGATTGTAAACCGTGTGGTTATGTGTCAAAAACAAACACACAAGTGAACAAACTTCTTAATTTTCAAAGATATATAACTTAAACGCTAGATATTTATTAGCCCTCGAAATAGACTCCTAGACTTTTATGAAAAGAATTGGTTGTTAAAGTTTTCATCGGAACAAAATATAATCGACCATTCAATTTAAAAGGATTACATATGTACCTGATCTATTATTTAAGCCAAATATAAAAGAAAATTATTGACGTCATATCTAAGTTCAGCGATAAAATGTACAGAAATCATGCAGACGATATTTAAGTAATCTAAAATAAGAAATGATTCAATGAGATGGTCAAAGGAATGACGTCACAATGCTAGAAAAATGTTATTTTTACCTATTTATTTTATGCAAAATTGATAAATTTTATCGCCTGCTCTTAAAATTGGGCTTGATATAATAGCATCAAACTCTCGAAATGGGAAGAAGGGGTGGATTTCGAACGTTTCAAAGACGACGTTTTTAATTTTGCTAACCCTAACTCATCAAGAATCCAGTATGGATGCCTCTATCCATTCCAGTTTCCAACCGCTTCATCAATTCGAAGTCAGACGGACAGATAACTTAGGTCATTATTATATAGAGGATTTATTTATGTTCTACTTTATTTCGTGTTCCAGGAGATTCTAGAACTTTCTTTAGTTTACCAGAAAAGTATTCTGGAACATTCGCTATCTCTCTGTGTTACGCAGTAAAACTTTAACCCTCTGAGTGGAACACATCGAGGAAAAAATACGCTAAAAGTTTACTGTTTCAGTGGCCAAAGCGTTCTATGATTTTTTCCTTCACCCTTTGTCGACAAGAATGGAATACGGGAAACCCACCCTCGTTACTGTCCTTTTATTTGTTATATATAGATATATAAATAGATATTATAGATTGTTAATTTTTAATACACATAAAGCTCGTCAAGTCTGGAATATTATCCCATAAGAAATAATGGATTCTAAAAGTACAAATAAAAATATTCTTTGAGAGACTTATTTCTATTTTTTACGAAAGTCATCCAAGATATTTAAGTGGTGCAATTGGAGATGCATCTGTTACCTCGAACGAAATACTTCGAAATAAAGATTTACAAAGCCATGAAAAGCTATCAGCGTCTTTGTGCCTCAGGGGTAGGGGTGCATCTCTCAAGAAATGTCAGGGAAAGAGGGGGGCAGTTTCTAAACAATCGACCCTCCTACCTCAAAACTCCATGGGGGAAAGCACTGGCTAAAATGTACATTACATCCATTTTCAGGGCGGTTTTGGAGGTCGAAAATTGTACGTTTTGAAGTCATCATCAGGTCGGCGGAATTGTACTTGAGAACCGCTTAAAGGGTTAAGATAGATTTCTGGTACTTTCGCTGGTATTATAAAAGCTCAGTGATAGAGAGTTCTAAGTTCTGCAGAGCTTGCAATTATACTTCGCTCTTTAAGTCGAGTTAAAAAAGTAGGATAACTCTACTTCCTGTATGTACTATTGTGTTCCACATTACGTCAATGCGTGACAGTATTAAAAAACACGCATTCGTTTTAATCAATACAGCTATTTTTTCCTTGGTTTTGATAACTTATTAGGCCACAACTGGCTTTAACGTTTTACTCGTCAGAAGCAAACCCAAATTATGCCATCCCTAAGATTTAAATAAAGTTAAAATTTTCCATAAGTTTGGTTTGGAGAGCTGTGGTCTTCTATGGAATTCTAATAAAACGGTGACCTATTGTTTAAATCCGGTTCGAAATGGCTGCGAACATCCATGCTGCAGTGGGCTGTAGCTTTTTTAAAAAGTAAAAGAATTACAAAAAAAAAACTTTATTTTTTTCGTTCTAGTTCAAGTAATTTTGCCACTGTAGGCAGTCGGCTACTTTGCCTACCACTTAACACATTGTATGCGGGTCACGTACTATACTCTGTGTAAACTCAATAGGCACTTCAAGGTCACTGATTTTTCCCCGATGACCAACTGAAACTATGGTAACGACAGTGGGGGAAAGACTTTACTCTTTTTTTCCCACTGTGTTAAGGGGTGTCATGCATCGTGTGGGGAGGTAAACTTTCTATTCCAAAATTGCACTGTATTAATTATTTTATGAGTTTACAAGAATGGACAGAAGTCTTAATGCAATAAGAATATTTTGTATAATTTTATTATGTATTTAAAGATTTATGGTCTGTTGACGCATTTTTAGAAAGTGAAAATTTCTTTAGAAGGTGTACAGATTCCTAATGTTTTAGTAAGAATTCTAAATTAAGATAAATTTTTGTATTTTTACAAGAACATCTATGATTTATTATAAACTTTTTATACATATTGTTAAACTTTTCTTTATGTAAATTGTTTTTATGCACAACTGAAAATTTTAACTTCTGTTACGCGCCTTTTATGTGAAATTTTTTTTAATATTGTCGCAGTTCTGGATCGGCACAAATTCTTTTAGAAATACCACGGGCATCATCAGTTGCTTGTTAAGTTTGCGAAAACAATTCCGAAACTGTAGAAACTGGATTGGATTCAACAAGACATTTCAAGTACCTGTATACGTTAAATATCAGTATTTTGGACTGCTTTCTAACATCAAAACTAGCCATTACAGGAAATATTTTATGAAGTAAAAAAATTAAATAAATATGAAGCAAAATTTAAATAAAACAATGAATTAAAAGATAAAAAATGATAGGGTAATATTAGATAAGCGCAAAATAAATATCTACGAGAAGAAAGAAAAGCGAGAACGTATTGGAATCAAATCCTCAACTGAAGTGCTGAAAATAAGTGTGAACGCACATGCTTCTTGGTCGATACCATAGTAACCGATGACTGGGGAAACGAAAAAGTGTGACCTTGAAGCGCCAATAGATTTTACACGGACTATAGTACGTTTTCTGATGATTGATACTTGAGCGCTGGACAAGTACAGTAGTAGTACAGGTGAGTGTAACAACAGGGTTTGTTTTGGGGTACAAAAATAACGGTATAAACAGGGAAACGAAGCCTAATGTTCTTGTCTACTACAGAGATTCTGGAAAAAATTGAGACAAATATAAACTAGTTTTCACATCGGTCGATGCGGAACCGCAGAACGGGAAGGTGGATTAAAAAAATCAATTTAGATTTAAAATTAACTTTTTATTTATCCTCGCTAAAACGATATTATATATATGTATATTTATATATTATATATATATTTGTATTTATATATATTTTTTTGTTTATTTGTCTATTAATATATTTGTCTATTATATACGGGATAAAAATTAAAACTATATATTACTATTTCTATTTGATTTATCATATTTAAGATACTATTATAAATTTATCCACTAAAAAAATATTTTTTATTTCCAAAACTCTTATGGTTGTTATTTATATATTTCTGTTTATATATTTGTTAATATATTTCAATATAAAATACGAAAAGTTGGTTAAAAAATTAAATAATTTTCGATCTATTGAGATAGAACTGAATGACTAAATGGACGAGCAAAAGGTCCGCTCCCGGTACAATTCCACTGCAAAATGGACCCTCACACAATGTGTTAAGGTCGGTTGTGCCGAGATTCCATGCCAGCAGTACAATTCCCAATTTCTGGTAGCAAATAAACAACGTCCTACTTGTTTTACCATCGTCCGGCCCCTCTACATTTTCATTGGTCAGTCTTAAAATAAAGAAAATTATCAGTATTTAACTCTAGATAGGATCAATGATTCCCTACATTTTTCTTTTATGCTTTATTAAAGTGACACTTGAACGTGAAAAGCATTTAGCTTGTGTCTGCGTCCTACTTCGATTACCATCGCCCGCCCCTCTGCATTTTGATTGGTCAGTCTTAAAATAAACAAAATTACCAGTATTTACCTCTAGGTAAGATCAATAATGCCTCAGGGACTTTTGTTTTATGCTTCATTATGGTGACACTTGAACCAGAAGAGCATTTAGCTTGAGTGTGCTTCCTACTTGTTTTACCAACGTCCGGCCTATCTACATTCTGATTGGTCAGTCTTAAAATAAAGAAAATTACCAATATTTAACTCTGGGTAAGCTCAATAATGCCCTACACTTTTGTTTTATACTTCATTACGGTGACACTTCAACGAGAAGCGCATTTAGCTTCATCTGCGTCCGTAAACAACAGATTACTGCTGAGTCCAAAATGGAAAAAAGAAGAGTGACTCTTTCTAGACGCTAATGGCATTCAAAAAAGCATTTTGTTTGCCCTCTGCATTTTGGCAGATCCCTGTGCATTTTGGCAGAGCCCTCTGCATTTTGATTGGTCACTCTTGAAATAAAAAAAATTACCAGTATTTAACTATATGTAAGATCAGTAAACCCTACACTTTTGTTTTATGTTTCATTACGGTGACATAAGAAGAGCATTTAGCTTGTGTCTGCCTCCTACTTGTTTTACCATCGTCCGGCCCCTCTGCATTCTGATTGGTCAGTTTTAAAATAAAGAAAATTACCAGTATTTAACTCTAAGTAAGATGAATAATGCCCTGCACTTTTGTTTTATGCTTCCTTACGGTTACACTTGAACGAGAAGTGCATTTAGCTTGATGTGTGTCCGTAAACAACAGATTACTGGCGAGTCCAAAATGGAAAAAAGAAAAGTGACTCTTTCTAGACGCTAATGGCATCCAAAAAAGCATTTTGTTCGCCCTCTGCATTTTGGCAGAGCCCTCTGCATTCTGATTGGTCAGTCTTAAAGAAAATTACCAGTATTTAACTCTAGGTACGATCAATAATGCCTTACACTTTTGTTTTGTGCTTCATAACTGTGACACTTGAACGAGAAGAGCATTTAGCTTGAGTCTGCGTGCTACTTGTGTTACCATCGTCCGGAACCTATACATTCTGATTGGTCAGTCGTAAAATAAATAAAACTACTAGTTTTTAACTCTAGGTAAGTTCAATAATGCCCTACACTTTTGTTTTGAGGTTCATTAAGGTGACACTTGAACGAGAAGAGCATTTAGCTTGATGTGTGATCCGTAAACAACAGATTTCTGCTGAGTCCAAAATGGAAAAAAAAAGAGTGACTCTTTCTAGACTCTAATGGCCACCGGAAAATCATTTTGTTCGCCCTCTGCATTTTGGCGGACCCCTCTCCATTCTGATTGGTCAGTCTTCAAAAAAAAATAAAGAAAATTACCAGTATTTAACTCTAGGTAAGATCAATAATGCCCTACATTTTTATTTTATGCTTCATTACGGTGACACTTGAACGAGAAGAGCATTTAGCTTGATCTCTGTCCGTAAACAACAGATTACGGCCGAGTCCAAAATGGAAAAAAAGAACAGTGACTCTTTCTAGAGGCTAATGGTATCTGGAAACCCATCTTGTTCGTCATCTGCATTTTGATTGGTCAGTTTTAAAATAAACAAAATTACCAGTATTTAACTCTATAGATCAATAACGCCTCAGATCAATAACACAACTCTAAGATCAATAACGCCTCAGGGACTTTTGTTTTATGCTTCATTACGGTGACACTTGAACGAGAAGAGAATTTAGCTTGTGACTGCGTCCTACTTGCTTTACCATCGTCGGGCCTCTCTGTATTCTGATTGGCCAGTCTTGAAATAAAGAAAATTACCAGTATTTAAATCTAGATTGGATCAATGATTCCCTACATTTTTCTTTTATGCTTTATTAAGGTGATACTTGAACGAGAAGAGCATTTAGGTGGTGTCTGCGCTTTACTTGTTTAACCATCGTCCGGCCCCTCTACATTCTGATTGGTCAGTCTTAAAATAAAGAAAATTACCAGTATTTAACTCAAGGTAAAATCAGGAATGCCTTACACTTTTGTTTTATGCTTCATTACGGTGACACTTAATCGAGAAGAGCATTTAGCTTGAGTCTGCGTCCTACTTGTTTTACCATCATCCGGCCCTTCTACGTTTTGATTGGTCAGTCTTAAAATAAAGAAAATTACCAATATTTAACTCTAGGTAAGATCAATAATGCCCTACACTTTTGTTTTGTGCTTTATTACGGTGACACTTGAACGAGAAGAGCATTTAGCTTGTGTCTTACTTGTTTTACCATCGTCCAATCCTTCTGCATTTCGATTGGTCAGTCTTAAAATAAAGAAAATTACCAATATTTAACTCTAGGTAAGATCAATAATGCCTCAGGAACTTTTGTTTTATGCTTCATTACGGTGACACTTGAACGAGAAGTGCATTTAGCTTGATCTCTGTCCGTAAAAAACAGATTACGGCCGAGTCCAAAATGGAAAAAAAGAACAGTGACTCTTTCTAGAGGCTAATGGTATCCGGAAACGCATCTTGTTCGCCCTCTGTATTTTGATTGGTCAGTCTTAAAATAAAGAAAATTTCCAGTATTTAACTCTAGGTAAGATCAATAATGCCCTACACTTTGTTTTTTATGCTTTATTATGGTGACACTTGAACGAGAAGAGCATTTAGCTTGATCTTCGTCCGTAAAAAACAGATTACTGCAGAGTCCAAAATGGAAAAAAGAAGAGTGACTCTTTTAGATGCTAATGGTATCTAGAAAAGCATTTTGTTCGTCCTCTTCATTTTGACTGGTCAGTCCTAAAATTATCAGTATTTAACTCTAGATTAGATCAATAATGCCCTGCACTTTCGTTTTATGCTTCTTCACTGTGACACTTGAACGAGAAGTGCATTTAGCTTGAGTCTGCGTCCTACTGGTTTTACCAACGTCCAGTCCCTCAGCATTCTGATTGGTCAGTCTTAAAATAAAGAAAATTAGCAGTATTTAACTCTAAGTAAAATCAATAATGACCTACACTTTTGTTTTGAGCTTCATTGCGGTGACACTTGAACGAGAAGTACATTTAGCTTGATCTGTGTCCGTAAACAACAGATTACTGCTGAGTCCAAAATGGAAAAAAAGAAGAGTGACTCTTCCCAGACTCTAATGGTATCCGGAAAAGCATTTTGTTTACCCTCTGCATTTTGGCGGAACCCTCTGATTTTGATTGGTCAGTCTTAAAATAAAGAAAATTACAAGTATTTAACTCTAGGTAAGATCAATAATGCCCTACACTTTTGTATTATGCTTCCTTACGGTGACACTTGAACGAGAAGAACATTTAGCTTGTGTCTGCGTCCTACTTGTTTTACCATCGTCCGCCCCCTCTGCATTTTGAGTGGTCAGTCGTAAAATAAAGAAAATTACCAGTATTTAACTCTAGGTAAGTTCAATAATGCCCTACACTTTTGTTTTGAGGTTCATTAAGGTGACACTTGAACGAGAAGAGCATTTAGGTTGTGTCTGCGTCCTACATGTTTTACCATTATCCAGCCCCTCTGCATTTTGATTGGTCAGTCATAAAATAAAGAAAATTACCAGTATTTAACTCTAGGTAAGATCAATAATGCCCTACACTTTTGTTTTATGCTTTATTACGGTGATACTTGAACGATAAGATCATTTAGCTTGATCTGCGTCCGTAAACAACAGATTACTGCCGAGTCCAAAATGGAAAAAAAAAAGAAGAGTGACTCTTCCCAGACGCTAATGGTATCCGGAAACGCCCTCTTTTCGACGCCGCGCGCAAACAAAGCACACACCAAAACCCCACCTTGCTATCTAGCATCTATTTTCCCATCCTCCTGTCATACAAATGAACACACAAAAGGACGTCGCATCTACCGTAGCGGAATTACCATACAAAGTGTACGCCCCCCCCCCTCCCCCCTGCAAAACGCTATAAATCAAAGAACAAGACACTCTCCCTCTTCACAAAAAAGAGAACCGGGGGCAGGGGAATGGATAGTTCCGAACGTAATCCACCCCCTCCTCCGATATATCACGATCAGGTGGAAAAAGCAAGTATTATTCTTTCCACTTGTGTCGCTCACGCAGTCTATTCTAGTGTGTGTCGCTGCGTGTTGATCCCTCTTGTCTATTGTGAAGCGAACTGCTTCGAGTGTCATCTTTTTCATATGATAGTGTTTCGCCTCTTTTGCCCATGCTTTTTTTTTATTCTTATTTTAGTAGGGAGGGGGGTGACGTGATTTTATAAGCCCTCCTGCGCCAGCTGCGTGAGAGGAAGCAAAAGCGAATTTTTATTTCTTTTCCATGGGTGTCCGATACGGAAAGTGAAAAAAAAATTTTTTTGGTAATAGAATAAATATCTCGATTTAATTTTTGGTTTAAAAACTACTCTAAAACAATGGGTCCAATGAAACTCCAAGGGCATGATGTCTATTTTTTTCACGGCAATTATAGGCGCCTATGGAATCGGATTTAGCAGGAGGGTGGGCTTCTGAGGTAGAAATGTGTGTATGCGTGTGTTGTTTTTGCATATTTAAGTGTTAAATTTAGTTTAAAGAACTGACTTTAGAAAGGGGGGGGGAGCTCAAGCCCATTCTCTTTTTCCCATATGGGTGCTCTTGTTGGAAATGACAATCTGCACCCCAAAATTTATTTCTGAGTACGCCACTGAATCATTTATATATTTATGGCCAGCCATAATAGCAGCTAAACATTTTTGCTCTAGAATCGCGGGGTGAGTCATTTTAGAATAAACCTAATCTTGTATCCAATTTTCTTACAATTTAACAAAGAAATTGACATAAATTTCTGGACTATGCCTAATTTTATACATGTAAAAATCTGTGAAAATATTGAAAAATCTCTGCCTATGGGTAAAATGATTCATTACTAAATTTCCGAGAGTAAAACAAATTTGGTAATATTTGATCTAACTGTAAAATACCGATATGTACAAAAGGTACAAAATATTATTGTTGTCTTATGCCACTTGGTCAAACCAAGCACTATTGAGCCGTACGATACTCGTATTAAGGGAATGGAGCGAGTCTTTCATTTCAACAAGCATCTCAAGGATGAAAGTACAACTTGCTCAAGGGGATCCTCGTAATTTAGAAGCAAGGGTTGCAGGTGAACAGTCAGATGCAAGCTGCAAAAAAAGACGTTTCATTCTGGAATTTGGAATGTTAAGGAAACGCATCATTTAATGCGTCCGATTAATGCTATTTAATAATTGGGTTCAGCTGAATGCTCAGATGCAGGCTGCAAAAGGAGACGTTACATTTTGGAATTTGGATTGTTAAGGAGACACACCATTTAATGCTTCCGATAAATGCTATTTAATTTGGTTCAGCTGAATGCTCAGATGCAAGCTGCAAAAGAAGACGTTTCATTTTGGAATTTGGATTGTTAAGGAGACACACCATTTAATGCGTCCGATAAATGCTATTTAATAATTGGGTTCAGCTGAATGCTCAGATGCAAGCTGCAAAAGAAAACGTTTCATTTTGGAATTTGGAATGTTAAGGAAACGCATCCTTTAATGCGTCCGATAAATGCTATTCAATTTGGTTCAGCTGAATGGTCAGATGCAAGTTGCAAAAAAGAAGACGTTTCATTTTGGAATTTGGATTGTTAAGGAGACACACCATTTAATGCGTCCGATAAATGCTATTTAATAATTGGGTTCAGCTGAATGGTCAGATGCAAGCTGCAAAAGAAGACGTTTCATTTTGGAATTTGGATTGTTAAGGAGACACACCATTTAATGCGTCCGAGAAATGCTATTTAATAATTGGGTTCAGCTGAATGCTCAGATGCAAGCTGCAAAAGAAGACGTTTCATTTTGGAATTTATATTGTTAAGGAGACACACCATTTAATGCGTCCGATAAATGCTATTCAATTTGGTTCAGCTGAATGGTCAGATGCAAGTTGCAAAAGAAGACGTTTCATTTTGAATTTAAATGTTAAATACACACTATTTAATATGCGTCCGATAAATGCTATTTATAATGGTTCAGCTGAATGCTCAGATGCAAGCTGCAAAAGAAACGTTTCATTGGAAATTTAGATTGTTAAGGAGACACACCATTTAATGCGTCCGATAAATGCTATTTAATAATTGGGTTCAGCTGAATGGTCAGATGCAAGCTGCAAAAGAAGACGTTTCATTTTGGAATTTGAAATGTTAAGGAGACACACTATTTAATGCGTCCGAGAAATGCTATTTAATAATTGGGTTCAGCTGAATGCCCAATGCAAGCTGCAAAAGAAGACGTTTCATTGGAATTTAGATTGTTAAAGGACACACCATTTAATGCGTCCGATAAATGCTATTTAATAATTGTTCAGCTGAATGCTCAGATGCAAGCTGCAAAAGAAGACGTTTCATTTTGGAATTTGAAATGTTAAGGAGACACACTATTTAATGCGTCCGATAAATGCTATTTAATAATTGGGTTCAGCTGAATGCTCAGATGCAAGCTGCAAAAGAAGACGTTTCATTTTGGAATTTGGATTGTTAAGGAGACACACCATTTAATGCGTCCGATAAATGCTATTCAATTTGGCTCAGCTGAATGGTCAGATGCAAGCTGCAAAAGAAGACGTTTCATTTTGGAATTTGGATTGTTAAGGAGACACACCATTTAATGCGTCCGATAAATGCTATTTAATAATTGGGTTCAGCTGAATGCTCAGATGCAAGCTGCAAAAGAAGACGTTTCATTTTGGAATTTATATTGTTAAGGAGACACACCATTTAATGCGTCCGATAAATGCTATTTAATAATTGGGTTCAGCTGAATGCTCAGATGCAAGCTGCAAAAGAAGATGTTTCATTTTGGAATTTGGAATGTTAAGGAGACACACAATTTTGCGTCCGATAAATGCTATTTAATATTGGGTTCAGCTGAATGCTCAGATGCAAGCTGCAAAAGAAGACGTTTCATTGGAATTTAGATTGTTAAGGAGACACATCCATTTAATGCGTCCGATAAATGCTATTTAATAATTGGGTTCAGCTGAATGGTCAGATGCAAGCTGCAAAAGAAGACGTTTCATTTTGGAATTTGAAATGTTAAGGAGACACACTATTTAAGCGTCCGATAAATGCTATTTAATAATTG
>CM063499.1:87531171-87533671 GCA_032207245.1 Pardosa pseudoannulata | reverse complement strand
TTGATTTTTGTAATGTTTGGAGATAACATTTATATTTGTATAAGAATTATTTACTTTTAAAAATATTTTGTGGAAGTTCCTTATCATAGTTTTTTAAATTCATGTGTGTTTAATATTATAGATTTTTATAAAAAAAAGTGAACTTTTCAGTTATAGCGCCATGCTATCGATTGGCATCGAACCATTTTTTTAAACCGTAAACTACATTTAAAGGAAAATATTATTTTTAAATTTATTTTTCTCGTTATTTGTATAAGAAAGGAAAGCCAAAAACTTTTTTAACTAGTTTTTAAAGTAATTGGGGATTAAAATAAAACATAGTTAAATTGTTCGATTAAAAATGCGTTAGTATCAGTTAACTCATTGTATGCGAAACACGTACTAGTACGTTTTCTGACGATTGATACTTGAACGCGGGACACGTACTAGTACGTCTTCTGATGACTGATACTTGAGCACGAGACACGTACTAGTATGTTTTCTGATGACTGATACTTGAGTACGAGACACGTACTAGTACGTTTTCTGATGACTGATACTTGAGCACGAGACACGTACTAGTACGTTTTCTGATGACTGATACTTGAGCATGAGACACGTACTAGTACGTTTTCTGATGACTGATACTTGAGCACAAGACACGTACTAGTACGTTTTCTGATGACTGATACTTGAGCACGAGACACGTACTAGTATGTTTTCTGACGATTGATACTTAAGTGCGGAACACATATTATAACATAGTGTTTGTACACACATAGTGCACATAGCACAGACGAGGGATACTTGAGTGCGGGTCACTTACTAGTACGGGTTAGTGTAACGACATGGTTTGTTTGTGGGTACAAAAATAACGGTACATACAGGAAAACGAACCCGAACGTTCTTGTCTACTACATAAATTTAAGAAAAATGGAGACTAATAAAAACTAATTTTTACATTATTTCTTTTATGATTGCTCTTCTCATTTTTATATAATTTAAAAATATTTATATATAACATAATTCGAAAAAATTAAAACTATATAGTACTATTTTTATTTGATTTGTCATATTTACGATACTATTATAAATTTATCCACTAAAAAAAATATTGTTTTGTTTACATAAATCTTTTGGTTGTTATTTATATTTTTCTATTTATATATTTGTTTTTACATTTTAATATAAAATACGAAAAGTGGGTTAAAAAATGAAATAATTTTCGATCTTTTGAGATTTAACTGAATAACTAAATGGACGCGCAAAACGTCCGCTCCCGGTACAATTCCGCTGAGAAATGGACCAGTGCACAATGGGTTAAGTACTATAATTAGCTATTAGTTCAGTATTTAGTATTTTGTCTTCCAGGTTCGTGTGCAATGTGTAGCTAAAAAATAGTTTTGTACTGGTTACAGGAAAAATAAAATACCTCCTGATACGCCGCATATGCTAAATTTCATTTTTTTAACACATACAGAGGCTGTTTGTCCATTTTTTAGACGATTTTGGTTAGCGATATTCAAAAATCGTTTGTTGCAAAATAAATAACTGCAATTGTGCTATGCTTTTAAATGTCAAAATTATCGTCTGCGGCTTGAGAGGTTTGTTTTTATTCAAAATGGCGTTTTTAACGAAGCAGTGGTTGGAAGGCTGTAATTATGTTCTTTCCGAAGAGAAGTTTTCTTATTCCGTTATCCAAAAACGATGTGAGAGTTATGGTTTTGTGATATCTAAACCGTCGATAGGTAATAGCATCAAAAAGAAAGGGAAAAATCCTCAAATTAGAGCTTCAAGTGGGGCAAAAATTCCAAAGAAATATCCAGGGAAAATCTTCGATTACTGCAAAGGTACGTAGTTTAATGTTAAAAGAAAATCCCCCTAGTCAAAGGACAGTTGCAAAATCGTTAAAATGCTCGGTGTCCACTGTAAACAAAGTGATATACGTTGATTCAAATCTTAAGAAAGCGAAAAAACGCAATGTGCATCGTCTTTCTCTAAAGCATATCGCTGAATGCAGGAAACGCTACAGAATTCTGTATGAGAAACATTTATGCAAAGAAAAATGGAAAAAAATTGTCACAATGGATGAATCATGGGTGTATTTAAATGATTGCAACAAAACAAGAGCCATTTATTATCATAAAAGGGGAGAAAAAAACTTAAGTACAAAGAATCGGAAGAAAGTTTTTCTAATTCATTCAGGATTGTTGCCGGTTTTTCATATAATAGCAAGTTAAAAATTAAGAAAGTTGAAACAAATGTCAAGATTAACTCCCAATATTATCAGGAACCTATTTTATCTCTAATTTTTCTGAATGAAATGCCTTCGCTTTACCCGCAGTGTCATCCATCTGTGGAATTCCAACAAGACAAAGCTAGCGGCCACACTTCAAAGTCCACTGTAAATTTCCTAAAAGAAATGGAACAAAACACCGGTATCGAGGCCATACCCTTCACTGATACCCTACTAAATATCCCGAAGTATCACCTATGGATTTTTGTGCCTTCGGACTTCTAA
>CM063499.1:87523671-87526171 GCA_032207245.1 Pardosa pseudoannulata | reverse complement strand
CAAGTGAGCAACTCATAATAAATTAAATATATTATATATTATTATTATTAATTATTCAAATTATTATTTATTTAAATATATTTTTAATCGATATTTGAAAAAACATCTTGTCAAATTAAGGGTTAATTTGATCAGTTTAGGACATCGTGATTTTGATGACAATAAACGATTGATAACAATAAACGATATGCACAATTGGATAAAAATCCCCCCCCCTTTAATTCACATGTACTACATTTCAAAACAAATTGAAAAATCATACCTTATATTTATGTACTGTATATTATCCTTTAAAACATAATGATTGTATACATAATTAAGAGAAATTGATCAATTGTTGACTGTCTACAATTCTTTCTAAGAAGCTTATTCATAAATCGTTCGTAATCATAATGTTTTTTTAAAGTCATCAGAGCGGTGTTGTACTCCACGTTTCGACACTTTCAATGCAAATCAGAAACTGAGAAATGTTTAACTGCATTGTGCTGACTCATTTTTGGTAACCCGTCATAACGATTTAAAATTTCGATCTTTTGTTTTAACGTTAAATCACTTCGAAGCGAGCAAGGCATAAAATGTGAACACGCTCCTTCTCAGTTCCGATAATCATGTGTCGCCTTCTGCTTATGTGACAACTATTAACCACCAGTAGGGTGTGCGTATATCTGAAAAATTCCAGGAATGTGTGATACCCCACTCCTTTGTTTTTTCTCTTTTTCAAAAAACGGTATGCAAAATTAGATAAATTTTCCCCCCCCGTTTAATTCACAGGTACTAAATTTCAAAACAAAATGAAAAAACACACTTTATATTTATGTACTGTATATTATCCTTTAAAATATAAGAATTGTATGCATAATTTAAAAAATTGATCAATTGTTGACTGTCCACAATTGTTTCTACGAAGCTCATTGATGAATGGTTCGTCATCCTAATCAACCAATCATAACGATTTAAAATTTCCATTTTTTGTTTTAACGTTAAATCCTTTCGCTTTCTGGCTTCCATATCGACAAGCTGCATGTAAGCGAGCAAGGCATAATATATTAAATATATTATATATTATTATTATTATTAATTATTATTATTATTATTATTTAAATTATTATTATTATTATTAATTATTATTATTATTTAAATTATTATTATTTATTTAAATATATTTTTAATCTATATTTGAAAAAACATCTTGTCAAATTAAGGGTTAATGTGATCAGTTTGGGACAGCGTGATTTTGATATCAATAACCGATTGATAACAATAAACGATATGCAAATTTGGATAATTCCCCCCCTTAATTCACACGTTCTAAATTTCAAAACTAAATGTAAAAAACACACCTTATATTTATGTACTGTATATTATCCTTTAAAACATACCAAATGTATACATAATTAAAAAATTTGATCAATTGTTGACTGTCTACAATTTTTTCTAAAAAGGTCATTGATGAATTGTTCGTCATCATAATCAACCTGTCACAACGATTTAAAATTTCGATCTTTTGTTTAAATCACTTCGCTTTCTGGCTGCCTGTAAGCGAGCAAGGCATAAATTGGGAATACGCTCCTTCTCAGTTCCCATAAGAATGTGTTGCCTTCTGTTATGTGACAACTATTAACCACCAACAGGGTGTGAATATTTCTAAAAAATTCCAGGAACATGTAATTTTCCACGCCTTTGTTTTTTTCTCTTTTTCAGTAAACGATATGCAAAATTAGATAAATTTACCCCCCTTTTCTTTACAAGTACTAGATTTCAAAACAAAATGGAAAAATTTACCTTATATTTATGTACTGTATGTTATCCTTTTAAACATAAGAATTGTATGCATAATTAAAAATATTGATCCATTGTTGACTGTCTACAATTTTTTCTAAGAAGCTCATTGATGAATTGTTCATCATCATAATCAACCTCTCATAGCGATTTTAAATTTCGATCTTTCGTTATAACGTTAAATCATTTCGCTTTCTGGTTTCCATATCGACAAACTGCACGTAAGCGAGCAAGGCATAAAATGGGAATACGCTCCTTCTCAGTTCCGATAAGAATGTGCTGCCTTCTGCTTATCTGACAACTATCGACCACCAGCAGGTTGTGCGTATTTCTGAAAAATTCCATGAACGTGTAATAGCCCACTCCTTTGTTCATTCCCCATTTCACTAGGTGGAAGAGGGAGAATTCTCGGAAATTCAAACAACATCGAAAGGAATGAAAAGAATGGGTTCTTTCTGAGTACATTGTGAATATTCCTTTACCAGTTAAAATGAGGTTCGAAAACTAATAACATTAACCGATGTAACGATCCCATAAAGCGATAATTTTAACATACAAATGAATAGAGAAAATCGGGAAAAGTGATTTCGATAACAATAAGCGATTGATGACATTAACCGCGATAACATTAAGCTGAGTACACTGTATTATAAAAGGGGTGTCGTGTGGTATAGGTGGTTAGATTCGACTTCAGGAGTTGCCAACTGGCTGCAAGTAAAGC
>CM063499.1:87508671-87518671 GCA_032207245.1 Pardosa pseudoannulata | reverse complement strand
AACTGAAGAGAAAATGGAGTGGACGCGAGAACATTTTCGTATTATGATTTGCTACGATATTAAAGCAGGATTCAATCAAGAAGAATGCTTTCAACGGTTGCAATTGGCATTTGGGGTTGAATCTCAAGCTCATGCTACTGTATTCAGATGGCAATAAAGCAGAGGTCGGCATTTTCTTCAGGATGAAGAACACACAGGAAGGCCGCAGTCATCCAGGATAATGTGTCTGCCATACGGAAAATGTTAATGGGTGATAATCGCTGTACCTATCCAATTATACAGAAGGAACTTGACATTGGATCCGCAGCCATACACAAAATTATTAAGGAAGAATTACATAGGAACAAAGTAGTTTGCCGTCGGGTTCCCCATAATCTAACCGAGCACCAAAAAGGGGAGGAGCGTGTCAGAAACAGTAAAGAAACTCTTCAATTGTAAATGGTGGTGGCCACCGCATCATTTCTAAAATTGTAACGGGTGATGAAACGTACATACCGTTTTTTTACGTTCCATCACGTCAAGAAAGCAAAGTATGGGTCTTTGAAGAAGATCCTACGCCGACAATGGTGAAAAGACAACGCGCAATGAAAGAAAGGATGCATGCCGTTTTCTTCAGAAGTACGGGATTGGTCAAAGCCATCCAGTTGGAAAGACAGAAGACAGTACCAGAAAACTGGTGTACCACTCGATGTCTTCCACAAATTCTACAAGACGTGAATGCTAGGGGACTCATGCTTCACCATGACAACGCATCTTCCCATACAGCCGGATTAACATTCGAGTTTCTTAAACAAAAACAAATTAAAATGATAGAACATCCACCCCTATTCACCTAATGTGTGACTTTAGATTATTCTTTTTTCTAAAAAAGAAATTAGATGAACGTCGTTTTCATTCAGAAGAAGAGATGGATGGGGCTATAAATGCATTTATTTCATCTATTCCAAGAAATGAATGACATTCAATCTGTGGAAAATTCGTCTACAAAAGTGCTTTGATGGTGGAGGAGACTACTTTGAACACACCTAAATTTTTGTACGTATAACTATAAAAACCTACTTGTATCTCTAAAATTTCAGAGGGACCCTCGTATTATAGCTTTTTACTGAATAAATAAATTACTCCAGTGTATTTCTGAATGTTTATCAAATTATAAAACACTTAATGAATTTGTCCAATAAAATCTTTAAATTGAATTTCTGAAAAACTAGGATTTTTGCTACACCACCACACCTCAACAGTCATAACTGCTAAAATAATTTTTAGAATTTAATTAAAATTTAACTGCATCCTTTTAATGATGTTATGTACGCATTGAACCTCAGGATTATAAATATATTCATTTTGAGATGAGTTATGGGCATTTATGTTAGAAACTTCATTATTTTTTTCTTGAATTTTCGCTCTAAATGACTGGATTGGCTGTAACTCATTTATACTTTAGAATATTTTCATCCTCGGGGGTTCAATGCATACATAATGGATAATACGTCTACATTTATTCAAGTAAAAGTGATATGTTTTGCGTATTTTGTTAGTTAGGAATGTTGGCGTAAAGTCAAAAAGTGCTTTTTTTTTTCTCTATTTTTGCGAATTTTTAAGACAATATATATACATTTATGTTTACTTTCCTATTTTTCTATGTATTATAACTATAACCTATTACTGAAATAACTAAAAATATAGTTCAATAAACATCTTATTTAAAAATTTTGGCTCCGAACGTGCTTAAATATCAAAATGTAGCTAGCATCCCATTAAGTGCTGCCATCTATTGACGTTTTTATAATTAAAATTTTCTTTTTCAAAATTATTTTCGTAGCATTAATTTAATAAGTTTTTCTAGATAGCCTAATTCAAAGGAGTTTTCGATCTTTCTGTTGAATTTTAACAGTTTTTAACAAGAGCAAATAGATATTTTTAACTATATATTTTTTTCCGTATATGTCTATTGTATATAAATATGTTAAATATATATTTTTTTTAAATAAATATTATATATATATATAATTTTTATATATAATATATATTATCCTTATTATGTTTAAAATATTTGTATAAAAATCATATAGGAACTCATATTTTTAAATGTTGAATATTTTTTTGGTTTAATGAAAATTTTTTTTTGTAAAAACAATTCTTTTATCCCTGAATAGGTAAATAAAATGATTTTTCATTCTTTTCTTCCATTAATTATTTTACTAAAATAATAGGCATTACATACGATGGCTAAGAAAATAAATTTTTTTTTATAAATGATAATTATACTCATTTATATTTTTAATTATCACGATTATTTTTGGTCTGAAGAAAAATTATATCGCCTATTAACCAAATTCTTTCACCCCCAAATAAATATATTTTTTTTTACTTCCATAATTATTACAATAGGAAGAATAACGTTCTAAGAAAACTTAAAATCTTTCTAAATGATTACGTGATTCACTGTAATATCGCTTTAGAGGAGTCTAGATAAAATATTTAGGTACCAAATAATTATCTAAATAAACATATGTCATATCTTTACAAAATTCTAAAATTAAAATTTTACTGATGTCATAAACATATGCTAGTTAAAATTATTTAGGTACCTTAACAAATGCTATCGGTGAATGAAACTAAGTGCTAAAAACCTGTCATCGATCTTCAATAACACAGAAACACTGAACTTACTTGCTTTTATGAGCTTTGAATACAAAGTCTTGTAGATCATAGAATTCCAAAATGTTCTAAAATAATTCGAGGACAAAAAATTAAGAAAACAAAATATTTAGTTATTTTGTTTTTAGTTTTTTATTATATATAATATTTAATAATTATCGTTTATTTATATTTTATATGAATGTGCTCATGATTTGTTATTTGTACGCAATAAAATTACATTTCTAAAACTGTTAAATAGTAAAATTATATTTGTAAAATTATAAGTCCCCGATATTTAGGCTGCCTAAGTGTCTCCATCTTGTTTAATTCAGCACTGAGTAAATAAATTAGAATCTAATTTCTTCTTCCGAATGGTGACCGAATGATTAGAAGGCCGACCTTCGGTTCCATAGTTCGTGGGTACGAGTCCCATTGTGGAATGGATGTTTGTAGCCGTTCGAAATCTGCTTTAAACAGTAGGTCCCGGTATCATTAGCCCTCGTGTAGAAAAACAGTATACCATAGCACTCCACTCTGTCAAACTTTCAGTATTAACACGTAGACGGACATTTGCGTTTATAGCCGTCAAAGCGAAGTTCATCATATGGTACAACGTCAATAGCCGTTCAAAACGAAACGGTCGTTTTTTGTACACTTTGGCTATAGCGGCACAAATGTGCATTGACCGGTTATTTTACCATTGTGAGCACAAAAAACGATAGCAATGAATAAATATTGATAATATATTTGTTTAGAAATGAAAAAAAATAATCTTATTGTTTTAAAATGTAAATTATGTCACATTCAATTAAAAATAAATTTTTTAAAGGCTTAATCAGGCAAAATGTATTTCATTAGAGAAAATTTTAAATTTATTATATAACAACTATTCTTTAACAAGTTGACGGGCACTTACGTCTATAGCCGTCAAAGCGAAGTTCACTGTGTGGCATGAAGGCAATAGCCGTCCAAAACGTAAAGGTCGTTTTTAGATACTACGGCTATAGAGGCACAAATGTACATATACCAGCGTACAAGTAGAAGCCTAGTGTCATGTTTTGGAAATAATCAAAATTAAGTTTATTGAAGCAGAAAGAGTGAAACTATACTTCTAATATTCTAAAACTTTCAAAAAACTTATAGTGTTCATTTTCAAACTTCCTACTGTCCATTAATGTGTTAACAACCGCAGTTAGATTCCATAGAAAAAGTTTGATAGTAGGGAAGATTTCAAGCAAATTGATGATAAATTGAGATGATTATTTTTTAACAATTGGGACCTGAAGTGTGTAATTTATAAATAGGTTAAAATACCTGCATATGATAACTGAGTAAAAAAAATACGGGTAGAAGCCATTTAAATTTAAATAGCTGTTTGAAAATGTTGAAAAAATGTCGTGCAAAAAATAAAAACATAAAAATAATAAAACAATAAAATGCAAAAAATTATTGGTTTTTGCTTCTTAAAAATTTCTAAATATTTTATTCATATTTGTTCTTTAATTAATTCAATTTCACTACTGAATTTGTTTCAAGTGAGTACAAAGAATGGTTTTATATGTACCAAAGATTGAATTTACAGAAATAAAATTAAAAGATTTACAACTTAAATACTTTTATTCTTACACATTTCTAAAAACGTAAAAATAAAAAAATTAGATTCAAGTCAAAAGAGGAGATATTTCAGGCTTTCATCTAATATGCATAAAATGCTGTATTAATAAACAAAGAATTATTTTATATCTACTACCAAAAATTGAACTTACATGAATAAAATATAAAGATTTAAGGCTTAATACTTTTAAATTTTTCTAAAAAGGTAAAGAAAAATTATATTGAAATCAAAATAGATGTTTCAGGCTTCCGTTTAATGAGCATAAAATGCTGTATTAAAAAACAAAGAATGGCTTTATGTACCACCAAAAACTGAACTTACAAACAGTAAACATAAATATTGACAGGTTAAATACTTTTACTTTTATATTTCTCTAAAAAGATTTAAAAAAAAAAAAAAATTACACGCAAATTAAAACAGAGGATATTTTTGTTTAATGAGCATAAAATGTTGTCTTAAAAAACAAAGAATGATTTTATATGTAACCCCAAAAACTGAACTTACAAAAATAAAGCATAAAGATTTAAAGCTTAATACTTATACTTTTAAACTTTTCTGAAAAGGTAAAAAAGAAAAATTATTTTGAAATCAAAAGAAGATATTTTATGCTTTCGTTTAATGAACATAAAACGCTGTAGTAAATAGCAAAGAATGATGATTATGTATGTACTACCAAAAACTGAACTTACAAAAATAAAATATAAATATTTAAAGTTTAAATACTTTTACTTTTATATTTTTCTAAAAAGGTAAAAAAGAAAATTACATTGAAATCAAAACAGATTATATTTTAGACTTTCCTTTAATGAGCATAAAATGCTGTAGTAAAAAACAAAGAATGATTTTATATGTACTAGCAAAAACTGAACATACAAAAATAAAATATAAAGATTGAAAGCTTGAATGCTTTTACTTTTAAATTTTTCGTAAAAGGTAAAGAAAAATTGCATCAAAATCAAAACAGAATAATTATATCCGTTTAATGAGCATAAAATGCTGTATTAAAATAATTATTTTATATATGCTACCAAAAACTGAATTTAAAAATATTAAATATAAAAATTTAATGCTGAACACTTGTACTTTTAAATTTTTCTGAAAAAATAAAAATTGCATTGAAATCCTCAAAGCATAAAATGTTGTATTAAGAAGCAAAGATAATTTTATATGTACTACCAAAAACTGAACTTGCAAAAATGAAACATAAAGATTTAAAGCTTTAATACTTTTACTTTTAAATTTTTCTAAAAAGATAAAAAAGAAAAATTGTATTGAAATCAAAGAAAAAATATTTTACGCTTTCGTTTAATGAGCATAAAATACTGTAGTAAAAATTAAAAAATGATGTTATATGTGCTACCAAAAACTGAACTTAAAAATTAAAATATAAAGATTTAAAGCTTTAATACTTTTACTTTTAAATTTTTCTAAAAAGATAAAAAAGAAAAATTACATTGAAATCAAAACAGAATTATATCAGTTTAATGAGCATAAATGTCTGTATTAAAAGAATGATTTTATGAGTACTAACAAAAACTGAACTTACAAAAATAAAATATAAAGATTTAAAGTTTGAATAATTCTAATTTTAATTTTTTCTAAAAAGATAAAAAAGAAAAATTACATTGAAATCAAAATAGAAGATATTTCAAGCTTCCGTTTAATAAGAATAATGCTGCATTAAAAAACAAAGACAGATTTTATATGTACTACCAAAAACTGAACTTACAAAAATAAAATATAAAAATTTAAAGCTTTAATACTTTTTTTTCTCTAAAAAGATAAATAAGAAAAATTGCATTGAAATCAAAATAAGAGAGATTTCAAACTTGAGAGATTTCAGACCTTCACCTCCTCAAAAGGAAAGGTGTTTGGTGCTGCCATCTGTAGTGTAAATGTGAAAATAAACTTAGATCTGCAGTTTAAATTAGGTTGATCAGGTGACAGTCCCAGATGATCAACCAAGTATCTCAAAATTTTAGAGAGATCTCAGTTATTGGTTTTGACATTTATATGACTCAGCTTCTTTCCATCTGTAAGTCTGAAATAGATCAAAAAGATGGAATCAAAATTTATGAATGTAGCCGAAAATAAACAAGTTCTCTCAAAACCAAAAGAAAAGATTTTTGGTGCTGCCATCTGTTGTGTAAAATTTAAAATAAACTTAATTTTGCAATTTAAAATAAGTCTAGTCAATATCAGCACTATGAAATGAACCAATACTCAAACTTATATACAGATTTAAGGAATGCATTGACAAATATAGGTTTCACATTGTATAAGTCGGATGCAAATAAAGAAATTGAAATAAACAAAGAACAAATATTTATGAATATGGCAAAAAAAAGAAAAAAATTGTCTTAAAGAAAACTGGGATATTTCCCAGTTCGGGGGGCCCCGGAACCCAGTTCGGTGGGGACGCCAAGCGTGGAAGATATCGCCAAATTCTAGATCCCTATTTTCTGGCAAACCTTGCTCTTTTTTCGGACTCTTCCACCACCCCCTAAAAAAGGTGGGGGTGTCAATGGGCGCCTTTATTTTAGGGTATTGGGGGAAATGACACGTGATTTGAATATCTGACTCTAATTGGTTCCTGTAACTAACAATACTCCAAGACTGCCGAATTTGGATTTTTCTAGCGTCCATGTCATGTCTTTGTCCTTTTCGGCTGTGCTCTGGAGGTTTGTCCATTTTGCCTGAGCTCTTGTGGTATTTTTTTTTTTCGTTTTTTAAATTTAATACTGGAGCTCACTCCAATACATTTAAGGGCTTGTGGAGCTCAATTAAGAGATCCCTCCGCACAGTTCGAAAGTGTGAAAATCAATTTGATTCGTACCTTTGTGAATTTATGTGGAGGAAAATGAAAGAAAATCCGCACGATGCTTTTCAGGATTTTTTAAATCGGATCAAACGTGTATATCCACCAACTCAGGATACTTAAATTAGGTTAGCGCTTTATTTATTTTACATTTTATGCTTAATTTTCGATGTTAACAAGTGATGTCATATTTCACATTTATATTTTTTTATTTACTGCTTTTTGAACTTTTTTATTCAAAGTTGTGTCTTAATTTAATACAAAATGAAGAAGAAATATTTTTAAACTATATTATTTTATAGTGTAATACATTGTTAAAAGTGATACGCTAAATAATAAAAGCAATTTTATTACGACCGTCTACCGTTATTGTTACGGAAGATCAAGGGGAGCTTTACCTCACTTAGATAAGAAAAATCATTTCACTCCCTTACTTTCTTCAGAACTTTAAGCTAAAAATTTATTATTTATTTAAAACATTTACTCCGTTCTTATATTTTCATTTTAAGCTAATAATTTCGAGAAGTAATTTGTACCGTACTTTATTACTTTTTAATCTTTTGATAGTTTTAAAATAATTTCATTAAATAACAACCATATTTTATAAATATATCTAAATATTTTATAAGCATAATTGCCTAAATATAACCAACTAATGCTTATATTTTGCTTAATTTGCACTTATTGCAAAAATTCCGCACTGTTTAGTTTAATAACCAGTACAAAAGCGCCTTTAAATACATTAAAAACTGAAATTTAAATTTGTATTCATCTTAACAACATTTGAAACCTTTTTTTTTTGTCCAAAATACGTTTTGAAATTGGGTATAAACTTAATACACAAATTGTAAACATCACTTGGCGACAATTTGGCGATCACTTGTACAGAAATAGCGCCAAAAACATGGCGGCGGGGCCCCCGGAATTGGGAATTTACCAGAAACTGATTTAGAATATTATTCCGATGTTGTCATCTGTCTAGAAGATCAAATTGGAATATAAAAAAGAGTATTGAATAGTTAGCATTGATAGTTTATATGTTGCTAAAAAAACTATAAAAATTATTTTATTTACAAATTGATTTATATATTTTATTGAAAATAGTTATATATATATATATTGTAAATATATATATATTATATTATAGATGATATATATTTTTTTTCGTGTGTATAGAGATGATGTGGTCAGACTTTTCGTGGAAGAGCAAAATTTTTTTCTGTAGCTCTACAGTTTGCTACAGGCCAAAGCTTTCTCTAAAAGTTTCTTCCACCAAGTACAATCTGCTGCCAAATTCTCTAACAGTTGGTTCCAATTTCTTGTAACATTTTTTCAGCCGTATCAATCCTTCTAGTGTTTAGTCTACCTTTCTTCCTTTTTTGTCAGCTATTGATTTGGAATCTTTCTATCTATAAATGTATCACTTCTACCTTAATTGAAATATCTTGTGAAGTTCTAGACCAGGCATGCCCAAACCATGGCCCATGGGTAGCATGCGTCCCATTTAAAAACTTTTTGAGGCCCAATTGAAGTTTTCAACTGTCTATATAGTTTTAGTCATTTTGACTATATACAGTTGAAACATAGAATTTTAGTAGTTAATGTTTACAATAATAAATATCGCATATTATGTACGTTAAGACTGGATGGTAACCAACGTAAACCTGATCTTTGAGCAGGTGACGTTGAACTTTGAGTGTTCTAGAATTTTCCGTCAATCGGCCATTACTTATACAACCAGCATTTACACGTGCTCTGTTCGACCAGTCACTGGAAGTTGTATGGAAAGAAAGTTATAAATTATATTTATGTTTATTGTCGTTGTAGTTATGATATATATGGCTTGACTAAAAAACTGGGTTCCCCCGCCAATTTGGCGACAACGGGTTATATATGGTCGCCTAACATTTTCTCCTGATCTCACCGTATCCAAACAATCTGTATTTATTTTATAATTTATATGATACTAGCAAATTTGCCCGTGCTTCGCTACGGTGAACTTAATATATTACTTTTAAACAAAGATTTATTTTTCGTGAATAACTCTCTAAATTCGTCACAGTTCAGTTCGAGTCATTGGCATGTTTATATATTTCTATCATAGGCGTATTATAACATTATTCAGTTTTTATAATCGAATTTGTCTTATATTAAATTTGCTCAAACTTTTTTTATTGTAAAATATAAGCTTAACCCTAAATTGCATTACTGTATTACTACTGTACGTTGATTAGCAAAGTTAACAGATCTTGCCATATTACGTGATAGAATAGGAAGCACAGGTTTTGACAGCAACAGTGCTAATTTTGTTGGTAGTAATAAATGTTTTCCAAAATTAAGGAAATTTATGACAAACCACATAGTTTTGTATGAAACAGAAACACACATTCATATCGACAACCATATGAATATGAAGATAACTATATAAAATGATAGGTTTTATTTGGCCATGAGAGTCACTGAAATTTGTACTTTTTGTACTTAGAATATTGTTGATATGCATTTCATTGTAACATAAAAATGAACCAAGAATTAAATTTAAAATTAGTTCTCATATAAAAATGCTATAATTTGCGTCACATAGAAATGAAAGTGAATCACTTTATATCTCAAATTTCAGTTCAAATCGAATAGATACTAAGCAGACGATGTTTAAATAATATAAAATAAGAAATGAATAAATGAGATATTTAAATGAATGACGTCATAATGATAGAAAAATATCATTTTCGCCTATTTATTATGTGATGAATTGAACATTTTAATCTCCTGCTTTTAACCGTGGAAAACTGCGTTTAAAACAATTACTTGGGATGACGTCACATTGCTAGAAATATTGCTTCTTTCCCTTAGATATGATGCGATAAATTAAAAACTTAATCGTTTGCGTTTAACCGGGGAAAATAATGCTTGGAATAATGACA
>CM063499.1:87498671-87501171 GCA_032207245.1 Pardosa pseudoannulata | reverse complement strand
TATGTTGCAAGATAATTCTCAGTCAAAAAAAAAAAACTTTTTTTTTGCCTGCCTCATAGGCTACTTTACAATTCTGAAAAATTAAAAATTTGACTGATATCGTCAGATTTGAAACATTGTGATTTAAAACCCCCGGGAAGAGATGAAAAATTATTACCGTATTAGAGATGTACTTTCTGAAGACTCTCAGAACTTTGATAAGTACACTCAACGAGATACCTTTGCATTCCCCAATGTATGACATTCCGCAGACTGTACTTAAGGGGAATTCCAGCAAGTATAAGAAGAGAGCAGTTCCTACGGGTTCCATAACTTCCAGTGGAAACATGTCCAAGGGCACCGCTGAAATTAAAAATCACTTGTAGAAAATCAGCAAGCAAAACATGAGAATAATGAATTTTCAGTAAAATATCGACCTACTGAAAGTTTACTATCTCCTTTATAGAACTGTAAGACTTTGACACGTTGAATTTGTAGAGCTTTGCTTGTCTGGAGATTTTCATTATGACTTGAATTTTTTAACTGAAACGGATAATTTCTGAAATTATACCTTATTCATTTATTCCCCGTGACATTCCAAATGAATTCGAAGCCGGTAACTGGTGATCCCATAGTGAACCAAACTCAGTGCCGTTCACCGGTCACCCCTCTAATGGGGATCCCTCTAATTGGGGACCCCTCTAATGAACCACGCTTAGTGCTGTCGTCGATACCCGTGGCATTTTAAGCAAACTCAGTGCCGCTCATCGGTCACACCCGTGGCGATCCTAACTCAGTGCCGGTCACTGATTCACATGACATTACAAATGAATTCGATTCTGGTCATTGAAGAATGAACCACACCTAATGCCGGTTGCCAATACCCGTGGTATTCTAAACAAGCTCAATGCCGTTCACCGGTCATCCCCGTGGCGATACAAACTCAGTGCCGGTCACTGATTCACATGACATTCCAAATGAATTCGATTCGGGTCATTGGAGAATGAACCCTGTAATGAAACACACCTAATGCCGGTCGCCAATACCCGTAGCATTCTAAGCAAGCTTAGTGCCGGTCGATGGTAACCCCAGTGGGATTCCAAACTCAGTGCCAGTCACCGATCCCCGTGACGTTCCATACACTCAGTGTTGGTCACCTGTGATCCCTGTAGCTATCCAAACTCAATGCAAGTCACCGATACCAGTGGCATTTCAAACAAACTCAGTGTCGGTCACCGGTGATCCCTGTAGCTATCCAAACTCAGTGCAAGTCACCGATACCAGTGGCATTCCAAACAAACTCAGTATCGATCAACAATGATCCCTGTAGCTATCCAAACTCAGTGCCACTCACCGATACCAGTGACGTTCCATACAAACTCAGTATCGATCAACAATGATCCCTGTAGCTATCCAAACTCAGTACCAGTCACCGATACCAGTGACGTTCCATACAAACTCAGTGTCGGTCATCGATGATCCCTGTAGCTATCCAAACTCAGTGCCAGTCACCGATACCAGTGACGTTCCAAACAAACTCAGTATCGATCAACAATGATCCCTGTAGCTATCCAAACTCAGTGCCAGTCACCGATCCCCGTGACGTTCCATACACTCAGTGTTGGTCACCTGTGATCCCTGTAGCTATCCAAACTCAATGCAAGTCACCGATACCAGTGGCATTTCAAACAAACTCAGTGTCGGTCACCGGTGATCCCTGTAGCTATCCAAACTCAGTGTCACTCACCGACACCAGTGGCGTTCGAAATAAACTCAGTATCGATCAACAATGATCCCTGTAGCTATCCAAACTCAGTGCCACTCACCGATACCAGTGACGTTCCATACACTCAGTGTTGGTCACCTGTGATCCCTGTAGCTATCCAAACTCAATGCAAGTCACCGATACCAGTGGCATTCCAAACAAACTCAGTGTCGGTCACCGGTGATCCCTGTAGCTATCCAAACTCAGTGCCACTCACCGATACCAGTGACGTTCGAAACAAACTCAGTATCGATCAACAATGATCCCTGTAGCTATCCAAACTCAGTGCAAGTCACCGATACCAGTGACGTTCCATACAAACTCAGTGTCGGTCACCGGTGATCCCTGTAGCTATCCAAACTCAATGCAAGTCACCGATACCAGTGGCGTTCGAAACAAACTCAGTGTCGGTCAACAATGATCCCTGTAGCTATCCAAACTCAGTGCCACTCACCGATACCAGTGACGTTCGAAACAAACTCAGTATCGATCAACAATGATCCCTGTAGCTATCCAAACTCAGTACCAGTCACCGATACCAGTGACGTTCCATACAAACTCAGTGTTGGTCACCTGTGATCCCTGTAGCTATCCAAACTCAATGCAAGTCACCGATACCAGTGGCATTTCAAACAAACTCAGTGTCGGTCACCGGTGATCCCTGTAGCTATCCAAACTCAGTGCCACTCACCGATACCAGTGACGTTCGAAACAAACTCAGTATCGATCAACAATGAACTGTAGCTATCCAAACTC
>CM063499.1:87497230-87498571 GCA_032207245.1 Pardosa pseudoannulata | reverse complement strand
CGGTCATCGATGATCCCTGTAGCTATCCAAACTCAGTACCAGTCACCGATACCAGTGGCGTTCCAAACAAACTCAGTGTCGGTCACTGGTTATCCCTGTAGCTATCTAAACGCAGCGCCGGTCACCGATACCCTTGAAGTTCGAAACAAACTCAGTGTCGGTCACCAATGATCCCTGTAGCTATCCAAACACAAAACCAGTCACCAGTACCCGTGACCTTCCAAATAAACTCAGTTCACCAATGATCCCTGTCGTTCAAATCAGTTCATAGTTACGTTAACAAACTCTGTGTCGGTAACAAACCCTGTAGCTATCCAAACTCAGTATGGGTCACCGATATACCATGGCATCCAACAAACTCAGTGACGTCACCTATCCCTGTAGCTATCCAAACTCAGGTACCGATACCATGATGTTAGAAACAAACTCAGTGTCGATAATGATCCCTGGGCATCCAAAAGTAATAACGATACATACTTCAAAAATTCGGTCATCGATGACCTGTAGCTATAAAATATAAGATAACAAAAAAAAAATATTTCATGTATATGGAGCTAAAAAAAGACGATATAATATCAAACAAACTCAGTGTTACCAAATCCCTGAAAAAAAACAGTTATATTGATTCCAAAAACATTGTTGGGAATATTCAAAAACAACAACTCAGGAATATCGGGGGTAAATATTGAAAAACAGTATTAATATCAAAAACGATTCAATATCACATATTTGAAACATTTATACCCAAATGTTTAAATATAAATTCAAAACAAAATATTCAGGTATCGGAGAAAAATTGACGAACATTACTAAATATCAAAAAATAATATTCATGATATCGGGGAATATTGACCAACGTTGATAAATATCAAAAACAATATTCAGGAATATCGGGGAATATTGAAAAACATTGTTAAATATTCAAAAAACATATTCAGGAATATCGGGGAATATTGACCAACGTTGTAAAATATCAAAAAATGATACGATATCAGAGAATATTGACTGACATTGCTAAATATCAAAAAAGGATATTCAGGAATATCGGGGAACATTGACTAATATTGCTAAATATCAAAAAGAAAATTCATGGATATCAGGGAATATTGACCAATATTGGTAAATATAAAAAAATATTAATGTATACAGGGGAATATTGACCATTGTTGCTAAATACCCAAAGAAGATAATCAGGGATATCAGGTAACATTAACCAATATTACTAAGTATAAAAAATGATATTTAGGGATGTCAGGGAATACTAACATTGCTAAGTATCAAAAAATGATATTAAGATATATTGGGGAATATTGATCAACATTTCTCAAAACCCAAAGAAGA
>CM063499.1:87482230-87484730 GCA_032207245.1 Pardosa pseudoannulata | reverse complement strand
GAGGGAATTCGTGACTGTTGATGGACATAATAATATTGTTGTATTAGTTTATTATATTTATACAGAAAATAATATCATTCGATTTATTTCGCTGTCATTCAGGCAAAAATTACTGTCAACCATCAACATTTTCCATATACAGAGGCTGTTCATACATTTTTTAGACGATGTACACTCAAGAGCGAAAACATTATGACCCCCTGTCAATAACGAGTTGGCCCACCCTTGGCGCGCAACACAGCTTCAACCCGCCTCGGCATGGATGCCACAAGTCCTTGGTAGATGGCCGGAGACAGATTGTACCAGATGTTTAAGCAGCGGTTACGCAAATCACAGATATTGCGAATTCGTGGTCTTTGAATTCTGAGCTGCCGTCCCGTGACATCCTGGATGTGTTCTATCGCATTGAGATCCGGCCAGGACATTAACTGTAATTCAGCATCATGTTCCTAGAAACCACTCCAACACAATTTTAGCCTTGCGACACGGGGTGTTGTCCTGTTGGAACATTCCATTTCCAGCTAGAAAAACAGAGGTCATGTAAAGGTGCAACTGGTCCGCAATGATGTTCAGATATCCTGTAGCTTTCATGGTCTGCTCTACCACAACCACGGATCCCAGAGACGCTCAAGAGAATGTTCCCCAAAGCCTAATACCGCCAACACCGACCTGTTTATGACCTACTGTACACTGAGGGAGCAGCTGTTCGCCTGGAAGACGGCGTATGCGGACATGGCCATCGTGATGAACGACAAACCGTGATTCATCTGACCAGGCAACTCTCTCCCACTGTTCCATGGACCAGTCGCAATGTTCCAAGGCCAAGCGTAAGCGCAGTTGGTTATGACGCTTGGTCAGCAAAGACACACGAGTGGGACGTTTGCTGCGTAGCCCCATATCCAACAGTGTCCGCTGAACAGTGTGCTCCGATAGTATTCTACTTGGCCCTGCATTGTATTGGGTTGTAAGCTGAGCCACTGTCTGCTTCACCATGCGAGACCTTTTTCTTTGACAGCGTGTAGACGTCCAACACCATGTCGTCTACTGCTGGTTTCACCGTCATTCGTCCACTTTGCACAAGTACTAACAACTGTAGATCGCGAACAACCCACGAGTCGTGCAGTTTCGGAAATACTTGTTCCGAGCCTTCGAGCCATTACAATCTGCCCTCTATCAAAATCGCTTAGTTCCACAACCTTTCCCAATTACACACAGAAGTAAGTGAAAGAATGATTCTTCAGACTCTCCAACAGCATTGAAATACAACTTCCCCCTGATCACGTGCCATCCACGTCATCCAGGCGATTTCATTGCAAAATGGGGGGATGATCATAATGTTTTGGCTCTTGAGTGTATATTGTAGTCACAAAACTAAATTACGTAAAATTCTTGTGTTTGAAATGTTCTATCGGATAGCCCTTATTCCGAACTAGTATCTTACGACACCGTCATTTCCAGGATAATAATGCCTTTTGAAGTGTCAGAAGAGGTATTCTATCCCATTCCTCCGGAACAGCTTTCCAGAGTCCTGTAAGGTTTGTGGAACGACGTTTGGATAATGCAGATTTTAAAGGCACCAAAATCCATAAGTGATACATCGGGAGATTGAGTAGGGATACCAGTAAAGAGCCTTCATACCGGTTTTTCGTTCCATTTCTTTTAGAAAATTTACAGTGGGTTTTGACGTGTGACTGCTAGCTTTGTCTTGATGGAGTTCCACAGATGGATGGCACTGCGAGTAAAGCGATGGTATTTCATTCAGAAAAATTAGAGATAAAATAGGTTCCTGATAGTATTTGGAGTTGTGATATTCAAAGAAATCTGGGGGAATTCCTGACAGTTCTGATAGATAATAATATTATTGTATTAGTTTATTATATTTATACAGAAAATGATATTATTGGATTCATTTTTCTGTCATCGCAGGAAAAATAACTGTCATCCATTAACATTCCTCCTGTGTGTGAAAATACTGAAAATAACAGTTATTTCGTTTTTTATTTATTTATTTATTTATTTTTCAAATATTATTCTTTTTTTTAACATTTTGATGACAAAAACAAACAAAACTAAAGAGAAAAAAATTCTATTTTTTTTTTCAATTTTTTCTTAACCCTCCGAGTAGAACATATCGAGGAAAAAAAAGTCTCCAAAAATACGCTAAATGTTTACTGTGTTAGTGGCCAAAACGTTCTATGGTTTTTTCCTTCCCCCTTTGTCGACTAGAATGGAATACGGGAAACCCAACCTCGTTATTGTCCCTTCCGGTTATGAATAGATATATAAATAGATGTTATAGATTGTTAATTTTTTATACACATAAAGCTCGTCAAGTCTCTAAGATCATCCCATAAGAAATAATGGATTCTAAAAGTACAATTAAAATATTCTTTGAGAGATTTATTTATATTTTGTTACGAAAGTCATCGAAGACATTTAAGTGGTGCAATTAGAGATACATCTGTTACCGCAAACGAAATAATTCGAAATAGAGATTTAC
>CM063499.1:87454730-87469730 GCA_032207245.1 Pardosa pseudoannulata | reverse complement strand
TAATTACAAGGAATGGAATACGAGTGTTTGGTAACAATATACCCAGCTACGTCATTGATAAAGCAAACTGAGAAATTTCCAGTATTTGGCTGTCATCTCAAGAGATATGGCTGAAGATTCTTCCGTTTACAAGGTAGTGCAAAGTGTGACCGAAACAATCATAGCCGCAGCTGATAGGTCCATTCTGAAATCTTCTGGTCACTGTCGAAAACAAACTAAACCTTGGTGGAACGATGACTGCCGTGCTGCTTATAAAAACAAGAGGAAGGCCTGGAAAATCTTTAAAAGATACCCTACATCTTACGAAAAAAACCACGGAGCATACAAAAAAAAAACGAGATCAAGTAACCAAGATTAAAAATATGATTAAAAGTTTAATTACAAGGAATGGAATATATGTGTTTGGTAACAATATACCCAGCTACGTCATTGATAAAGCAAATTGAGAAATTTCCAGTATTTAGCTGTCATCTCAAGAGATATGGTTGAGGATTCTTCCGTTGAAAAGGTAGTCCAAAGTGTGACCGAAACAATTATAGCAGCTGACAGGTCCATTCCGAAATCTTCTGGTCACTGCCGAAAAAAAAAACTAAACCTTGGTGGAACGATGACTGCCTTGCTGCTTATAAAAACCAGATGAAGGCCGATAGTATATGTAAAAGGTACCCTACAACTCACGAAAAATCCACGGAGCATACAAAAAAAAACGAGATGAAGTAACCAAGATTAATTTATAATTTGGTAACAATATACCCAGCTACGTCATTGATAAAGCAAATTGAGAAATTTCCAGTATTTAGCTGTCATCTCAAGAGATATTGTTGAGGATTCTTCCGTTGACAAGGTAGCGCAAAGTGTGACCAGAAACAACTATAGCAGCTGATAGATCCATTCTGAAATCTTCTAGTCACTGCAGAAAACAAACTAAACCTTGGTGGAACGATGACTGCCGTGCTGCTTATAAAAACCAGATGAAGGCCTGGAGTATATGTAAAAGGTACCCTACAACTCACGAAAAAACCACGGAGCATACAAAAAAAACGAGATCGAGTAACCAAGATTAAATTATAATTAAAAATGTAATTTTAAGTAATGGTATCCGTGTGTTTGGTAACAATATACCCCGCTACGTCACTGATAAAGCAAACTGAGAAATGTCCAGTATTTGGCTGTCATCTCAAGAGATATGGTTGAGGATTCTTGCGTTATACAAGTTAGTACAAAAGTGTGACCGAAACAATTATAGCAGCTGACAGGTCCATTCCGAAATCTTCTGGTCACTGCCGAAAAAAACAAACTAAACCGTGGTGGAACGATGACTGCCGTGCTGCTTATAAAAACAAGAGGAAGGAATGGAATCTTTAAAAGATACCCTACAACTCACGAAAAAAAACCACGGAGCATACAAAAAAAACGAGATCAAGTAACCAAGATTAAATTATGATTAAAAGTTTAATTACAAGGAATGGAATATATGTGTTTGGTAACAATATACCCAGCTACGTCATTGATAAAGCAAACTGAGAAATTTCCAGTATTTGGCTGTCATCTCAAGAGATATGGCTGAAGATTCTTCCGTTTACAAGGTAGTGCAAAGTGTGACCGAAACAATTATAGCAGCTGACAGGTCCATTCCGAAATCTTCTGGTCACTGCCGAAAATAAAACTAAACCTTGGTGGAACGACGACTGCCGTGCTGCTTATAAAAACCAGAGGAAGGCCTGGAGTATCTTTAAAAGATACCCTAACAACTCACGAAAAAAACCACGGATTATACAAAAAAAAACGAGATCAAGTAACCAAGATTAAATTATAATTTGGTATCAATATACCCCGCTACGTCATTGATAAAGCAAACTGAGAAATTTAAAGTATTTAGCTGTCATCTCAAGAGATATGGTTGAGGATTCTTCCGTTGACAAGGTAGTGCAAATTGTGACCGAAACAATTATAGCAGCTGACAGGTCCATTCCGAAATCTTCTGGTCACTGCCGAAAATAAAACTAAACCTTGGTGGAACGACGACTGCCGTGCTGCTTATAAAAACCAGAGGAAGGCCTGGAGTATCTTTAAAAGATACCCTACAACTCAAGAAAAAAACCACGGAGCATACAAAAAAAACGAGATCAAGTAACCGAGATTGAATTATAATTTGGTAACAATATACCCCGCTACGTCATTGATAAAGCAAACTGGGAAAAGTTCCAGTATTTAGCTGTCATCTCAAGAGATATGGTTGAAGATTCTTCCGTTGACAAGGTAGCGCAAAGTGTGACCGGAACAATTATAGCAGCTGATAGATCCATTCTGAAATCTTCTAGTCACTGCAGAAAACAAACTAAACCTTGGTGGAACGATGACTGCCGTGCTGCTTATAAAAACCAGATGAAGGCCTGGAGTATATGTAAAAGGTACCCTACAACTCACGAAAAAACCACGGAGCATACAAAAAAAACGAGATCAAGTAACCAAGATTAAATTATAATTAAAGATTTAATTACAAGGAACGGGATCCGAGTGTTTGGTAACAATATACACCGCTACGTCATAGATAAAGACAAACTGAGAAATTTCCAGTATTTAGCTGTCATCTCAAGAGATATGGTTGAAGATTATTCCGTTGGCAAGGTAGTGCAAAGTGTGACCGAAACAATCATAGCCGCAGCTGATAGATCCATTCCGAAATCTTCTGATGACTGTCGAAAACAAATTAAACCTTGGTGTAATGATGACTGCCGTGCTGCTTATAAAAACTAAAAACCAGAGGAAAACCTGGAGTATCTTTAAAAGATACCCTACAACTCACGAAAAAAACCACGGAGCATACAAAAAAAAACGAGATCAAGTAAACCAGATTAAATTATGATTTTTTTTTTTGTTTTATATTTTATTTTTTTTTTTTTATTTTTTTTTTTTTTTTTTTTTTGTTTTTTTTTTATTTTTTTTTTTTTTTTTTTTTTTTTTTTTTTTTTGTTTTTTTTTTTTTTTAAAAAGTTTAATTACAAGGAATGGAATAATATGTGTTTGGTAACAATATACCCAGCTACGTTCATTGATTAAAGCAAATTGAGAAATTTCCAGTATTTGGCTGTCATCTCAAGAGATATGGTTGAGGATTCTTCCGTTGAAATGGTAGTGCAAAGTGTGACCGAAACAATTAGAGCCGCAGCTGATAGATCCATTCCGAAATCTTCTGATGACTGTCGAAAACAAATTAAACCTTGGTGTAATGATGACTGCCGTGCTGCTTATAAAAACAAGAGGAAGGCCTGGAAAATCTTTAAAAGATACCCTACAACTCACGAAAAAAACCACGGAGCATACAAAAAAAAACGAGATCAAGTAACCAGATTAAATTAATAATTAAAAAGTTTAATTAGAATGGAATAGTGTGTTTGGTAACAATATACCCCGCTACGTCACTGATAAAGCAAATTGAGAAATTTCCAGTATTTGGCTGTCATCTCAAGAGATATGGTTGAGGATTCTTCCGTTGAAATGGTAGTGCAAAGTGTGACCGAAACAATTAGAGCCGCAGCTGATAGATCCATTCCGAAATCTTCTGATCACTGTCGAAAACAAACTAAACCTTGGTGGAACGATGACTGCCGTGCTGCTTATAAAAACCAGAGGAAAACCTGGAGTATCTTTAAAAGATACCCTACAATTCACGAAAAAAACCACGGAGCATACAAAAAAAACGAGATCAAGTAACCAAGATTAAATTATGATTAAAAATGTAATTTTAAGTAATGGTATCCGTGTGTTTGGTAACAATATACCCCGCTACGTCACTGATAAAGCAAACTGAGAAATGTCCAGTATTTGGCTGTCATCTCAAGAGATATGGTTGAGGATTCTTCCGTTGACAAGGTAGTGCAAATTGTGACCGAAACAATTATAGCAGCTGACAGGTCCATTCCGAAATCTTCTGGTCACTGCCGAAAATAAAACTAAACCTTGGTGGAACGACGACTGCCGTGCTGCTTATAAAAACCAGAGGAAGGCCTGGAAAATCTTTAAAAGATACCCTACAACTCAAGAAAAAAACCACGGAGCATACAAAAAAAAAACGAGATCAAGTAACCAAGATTAAATTATAATTTGGTAACAATATACACCGCTACGTCATTGATAAAGCAAACTGAGAAATTTCCAGTATTTAGCTGTCATCTCAAGAGATATGGTTGAAGATTCTTCCGTTGGCAAGGTAGTGCAAAGTGTGACCGAAACAATCATAGCCGCAGCTGATAGGTCCATTCTGAAATCTTCTTGTCACTGTCGAAAACAAACTAAACCTTGGTGGAATGATGACTGCCGTGCTGCTTATAAAAACAAGAGGAAGGCCTGGAAAATCTTTAAAAGATACCCTACAACTCACGAAAAAAAACCACGGAGCATACAAAAAAAACGAGATCAAGTAACCAAGATTAAATTATAATTAAAAATTTAATTACAAGGAACGGGATCCGAGTGTTTGGTAACAATATACACCGCTACGTCATAGATAAAGACAAACTGAGAAATTTCCAGTATTTAGCTGTCATCTCAAGAGATATGGTTGAGGATTCTTCCGTTGACAAGGTAGTGCAAAGTGTGACCGAAACAATTAGAGCCGCAGCTGATAGATCCATTCCGAAATCTTCTGATGACTGTCGAAAACAAATTAAACCTTGGTGTAATGATGACTGCCGTGCTGCTTATAAAAACTAAAAACCAGAGGAAAACCTGGAGTATCTTTAAAAGATACCCTACAATTCACGAAAAAAACCACGGAGCATACAAAAAAAACGAGATCAAGTAACCAAGATTAAATTATAATTAAAAATTTAATTACAAGGAATGAAATCCGTGTGTTTGGTAACAATATACCCCGCTACGTCACTGATAAAGCAAATTGAGAAATTTCCAGTATTTGGCTGTCATCTCAAGAGATATGGTTGAGGATTCTTCCGTTGAAATGGTAGTGCAAAGTGTGACCGAAACAATCATAGCCGCAGCTGATAGGTCCATTCTGAAATCTTCTTGTCACTGTCGAAAACAAACTAAACCTTGGTGGAACGATGACTGCCATGCTGCCTATAAAATCCAGAGGAAGGCCTGAAGTATCTTTAAAAGATACCCTACATCTTACGAAAAAAACCACGGAGCATACAAAAAAAAAACGAGATCAAGTAACCAAGATTAAAAATATGATTAAAAGTTTAATTACAAGGAATGGAATATATGTGTTTGGTAACAATATACCCAGCTACGTCATTGATAAAGCAAATTGAGAAATTTCCAGTATTTAGCTGTCATCTCAAGAGATATGGTTGAGGATTCTTCCGTTGAAAAGGTAGTCCAAAGTGTGACCGAAACAATTATAGCCGCAGCTAATAGATCCATTCCGAAATCTTCTGGTCACTGCCAAAAACAAACTAAACTTTGTGGAAGGATGACTGCCATGCTGCTTATAAAAACCAGAGGAAGCCCTGGAGTATCTTTAAAAGGTATCCTACAATCAGGACCGTTTCCAGAAATTATGTTCGGAGGTGGACCAAGGGGAAAGACATTGTTCTTTGTGAATGATACTTTAGTAAAACTACAGGCTTTATTATGTATCTATATACCCTTAATGAGTACCATAACACAATGTGGTTTTAAAATAACAAAATTATTAAAAAAATGATTTAATGAACAAATTTAAAGCTTAGAATGAGTAATGATGTATCACAACGAATTTAATAGTAAAATTATTAACATTAAAAACCGTTTTACATTTATTCGTTTAAATTTCTCGTTTGGCTAAATGCCAAAATCTAGGCTAACGTAATAATTTGAAGCTATTTTAGAAGTTAAATTCTGCCTCAAAATACTGTTACCTCTTTCTGAGAACACTGTTGTCTATACACAGCTAGGTAGATGACATACCCACATTCTTGGTCAGCTTTCTTTCCTCAAAACAGTCTTTTAGAATTTTGGAATTTCGGGACAGGTCCCCTAAATCCCCTCCCTTGCCTACAACTGAAAATCTTTCAGGCTATAAAAAATGTAGAACTATTTTTAAGCGCACCTTACGAAATAGTCGAAGAGACTCATGGAGGAAAAACATCAGTAGCATTTCTAGTAAAATTAACGGTAAGCAATTGCGGGATAAAGTCAAACGGGCCTCAGAATATTTCCCTAATAACCAAATCGACATTCTCCAGTATAAAAATAACACGATTTCTTCCTTAACACTAAAATTACGTAAGGGGTCATTTTGACATCTAGCGATCTTTTATCTCTGACAACTCTTCTATTTTTTTGCAAATATCTCAATCCTTTCTTGGACTTTTCCTAAATCATTGTGATTTACGAAATAGTAAAGATTTCAAGAAAATCGTATTTTTATTTTAGCCCTAACAAATGATTATACCTAGAAATACGGCAGGCTATATACTGATGTTGAAGACAAGTGTAAACTTCATAATGACTCTTTCACTATTTTATTAGCAGAACTGGAAGCATTCATAGCGTTGTTGTACGTAAGGGGGCATTAGCCGCCAAGGGCTTACCAATTCTTAGTTTGTGGTCCAAGACTTGGGGACCAAAGTTTTTTCATGAAACTATGAGTAGAGATAGGTTTCCGGAAGTTATGAAATTTCTTCGTTTTGAAAATAAACTAACAAGGTCTTCACGTTTGCAGTGTGATAAATTTACACTAATATCCGAGGTATGGAATACTTTTATAGAAAACTGTAAGCTTTGCCACAAACCAAATGAAAATATTACGTTTGATGAACAGTTATTCCCTACAAAAACAAGATGCCGTTTTTTGCAGTATATGCCTAACAAGCTCGATAAATTCGGAATAAAATTTTGGCTAGAAGTAGATGTTAGGACAAAATACTTATTAAACGGATTTCCCTATTTAGGAAAAGATGAAATGAGACCAAGTGATCAAAGTTTAGGAGAGAACGTAATAAATCGTTTAACACTTTGACTGCCAAGCCAAAATTGCAAATGTTCACAACGGGGCCAAACTTTTTTTTTGTGTAATTTGTATTTTTTCAACATAAAACTATATATAAAAACAATATTTTAAAACAAACTCTCTCTATTTATATATATTCCCTTTTTTGTTGCATGTTCCAAATATTTAATTTTTCATAAAACTTAGCTCATAAAATCGTCACATATACCAATTTGCGCAAACCACGTATACCTAACACATCGTAGGGAGCCCAACAATCAAACTCCAATACGATTTTCATGTAACTGATAACATCTTTGATAGCCATGGCCTGGAGTGTTAAAACACCATGGCTATCATATCGGATAGCCAGTGTCTCAACCGAAATATCACTGGATATCACACATGATAGCCATGGCAGTCAAAGTGTTAATTGATCCTACAAAGTCGGTATATTTTTAAAAACAGACTGTAGTTGTCATAATTTGCGTTATTTTATTTTTCACAAATATATTATATCATATAGAGAAATATGCGGATATCTCATCAAGGGGTCAAAATGACACCCGCCGTAATTCTAGGTATACAAAGACCACCGTAATTCTAGTGTTAAAAGATACTGCAAATACCGGGGGGGGCATAATTAAACTGACAGTGCTTCACAGTGTTCTGTAGAGCGATTTATTTGCGAGAATGACGCCACATTTTGTAGAAAGATTAAACAAGACGGGAGATGAAGGATTCCGCGAAAAAACAAATGAGTTCCAAAAGTCACCGCTAGGGGAATATTTGGCGCTGTGTATTAGAAAATAGAGTGTTAACAATTGCAAATCAATACGGAAATTAATTTCTTAATCGTGTAAATGGATGTAACGTGAAATTTGAATAAAGAACTTCTTCTCCCGCTCAGCGTACGTGATATTGCAGATCACGAGACTTTATCGGTGTTTATGTAGATTTTACGCTTTTTTAAAAGTGTTGCCATATTGCACTTGAACTAAATCAGTAAATGTGCATAATAAAGGGTAATTGTATTCCGTATTAATTTGCATTTGTTAACACTCTATTTTCTATTACACAGTGCCAAATATTCCCCTACCGGGGACTTATGGAACTAATTTGTTTTTCGCAGAAGCTTTCGTCCCCCGTTTTGTTTAATCTTCCTACAAAATGTGGTGTCATTCTCAAAAATAGATCGCGCTACAGAACACTGTGAGCACTGTCAGTTTAATTTAATTAAAAAACACACAAAAAAAAAAAAATATATATATTATATATATTTATAATATATAATATATATTTATATATATTTATATATTTATATATTTGTATATGATATATTATATGTAAATTTATGTTTTTGTATATGTATTTTTATGTATTTGTATATGTATATATATCAGATTAAATATTATATGTATATATATAGTAATTTATATTATAATATTAAGGGTATATATATTGTATATGATCTTTTTATATGATATAAATACTTTTATATATTTATATAATTTTTTTATAATAATAATTTTATGTTATATATTATAAAATCTTATATTATATATATATATATATTATATATTTTAATATAAATATATGTACATATATGTATTTACAGTATATATATATACATTTATAATAAAATATTAATTAATATATATATATATTAAATATATATGATATGATATGCAATATATATTTATATATATATATAATATACATATATAATGTATATGTATATAAGATATATATATATTTGTACTTTATATATTAAATGTTTATATAATGTTATATATATATGTTTTATGTATATATATGTTAAATATGTATATGTATATATTTATATGTATATATATATATTTGTATATATATATATTGTATATAAATAAATATTAATATATATATATATTTTTATTATATATATATGTATAATATATATATATTAAATTATAAAATTTTATTATATGTCATTTTTATGTATTGTATAAATATATGTTTGTAAAACTATATGTATATGTTATATTATATATAGTATATTATATGTATATAAAATGAATGTAAAAACATGTATATGTTTTAAAATATGTATATTACTATATATATATATTAGTATATATATATATATATGTATATATATTATATATATGTATATAAAATAATATTTTTTTATATATATATATATATATATTATATTTTTTATATATTTATATATGTATATGTATATATAAAATGTATATTAATTTATTATATATATTTTATATAAAAAAATATGATATTGTATATATATAAAAATATTAAATAAGTAAATATATAAATATATATATGTATTGTATAATATATATGTATATTTATGTATATATTATATATATATATATTTATATATATATATATATATATAATATATATATTATATATATATTAAATATAAAATATGTATATGTATTTTATATGTATAAATATTTTATGTATATTTATAAATATATTATTGTATATATAAATTTGTATATAATATATATATATAATGTATACATTATATTTATATATATATATATGTATATGTATTATATATATATATATTTATATATATATATATATATTTCATATATTGTATATGTATATATATATATATATATAGATATATATATATGTATGTATGTATATGTATATATATAATATAAAAAATATATGTATATGTATATGTATAATTTATAAAAATGTATTTGTATATGTATAAAATATATAAATGTATATGTATATTAAAATATTGTATATTAATTGTATATATATATATAATAAAAAAAAAAAAAAATATATATGATATGTTTATATAATTATAAATAAAATGTATATGCTGTAAAATGTATGTATATTATATATATTTTGTATATGTATAATATGTATATGTTTATATGGTATAAAAATTTATATATATAGAATTAAGATACTAAGATATGAATTATGTATAAATATTATATAAATAATGTAATGTATTTATATTTGTATTGTATAAATATGTTTAAACATATATAAAAATAAATGTATATGAAAAATTTAAAACATTTTATATTGTATATGTATAATAAATATAAATGTATGTATATATAAATGTATGAAAATACTATTTTATGTATAAATAATTTGTTTATATAATAAATTTAAATTATAAATAATTTTTATAAATATGTATATATATTATGTATTATATATTATTGATATGTATATATATAATGTTGTAACTATATATTATATATGTATATATGTATTGTATAATATAATATATATATAATATATATATTAAAAATGCATGTATATATAATATGTATGAATATTTATTGATATGTTTTTTTTTGTATATGTAAATAAAAGTATGTATAAATTATATATATGTATATTTGTATATGTATATATATATATATATTTATATATATATATATGTATATATATATTTGTATGTATATAATATGTATAGTATATATATTTATTTTATATATATATATATTTTATATATTATATGTATAAATATTATGTTTATGTTATTTTATATTTTATGTATATTATATATATTTATATATATACATATATTTATATATATTTGTATATATATATATATTATATATATATAAATATATAAATGATATGTATATATATATTATATGTTTATATTATATATATATTATTATTATTTATATTTTTATATATATAACATAAATATATATGTAAAATGATAGATCTATTATTTTTATATATATCTATGTATATGTATATATAATATATATATGATTTTATATATATTTTATGTATATATTTATATATTATATAATATGTATATTAAAAAAATAATTAAATATTATGTTATATATATATATATATATATATATAATATATATATATATTATATATATATTAAATAGTTTAGAATTAATTTTTAAAACTATGAACCCAGTTTTTTACATTTTTGTAATTTACGAGTCTGGAATTATCAAAAAAGTACTAAGTTGTTCGAATCCCCCACATGTGCAAATTCCTCATTATGACTATCATGTTTTTTTTTTTTTTGTTACATAAAAATTAAAATTAAAAACCTAATTTTCAGGCCCCAAAAATTACGGGCCCTAGGCACGTGTCTAGGTTGCCTAGGCCTTAGTCCGCCCCTGGTTGTGAGTCAAAAAGGAAAAGAAACCGTTACAGCTGGTTTATTTTTAAAAAAGTGATAGAACAGTCTTATAAATGAATACTAAACAAGTAAAACAGAAGTAGGAAAAAAATATAAATACTTTTCCTTGTTATATAATACGTAATATTCTTCGACTCTAAATTTTCGAGTTCGTTCTGAACATTTATGTGTAGAGAAAGCTATTTACATATTTTCTCCTCTCTTGTTATCCACGTCGCTTAAAACCCACCATACCGAAATAACTACACCTGTCATAACTAAACTAACTAAATCCCAGAAAATAAGAAAACAATGTTCTAAACCAAAGCATCTTGTTTGATTTAGAATATCCGGATACTTTTTAACAATTTCAAAAATAGGAAGAACCGAAATAACTTCACCCGTCATAACTAAATTATTAAATCCCAGAAAATAAGAACAAATCAAAAATGTACCAAACTAAAGCATCTTGTTTGATTCTGATAGTTTTTAACAATTCCTGATACCTTTTAACAATTTCAAAAATAGTAAAATAAGAGATAAGAACCAAAATAACTACACTCAGAAAATGAAAAGGACAAAAAAATTGCTTACTAAATCCCAGAAAATGATAAGAATAAAAAAAGATACAACCTGACCTAGTCGACTGTAAACCAAAAGAACAGCTATGATGCAAATTTCTGGAATAGTGCCGGGTACTGACGTCAGAAATCACGTGCACCAATGGGGTGCAAGAACACATTAGAGCTGCCATACCCCACCACCAAAATCAGGGCAAACACACCAACTCACTCATCGCCCTATAAAATCGCCAAATTTGGCGACAAACAAACACGGCGTCTATAATGCATCTGCACCTAAATTATAAATATTAAAATAACTAGGGAACAGATGCATTATAGACACCGGTCCCGTCCGCCATTTTTTTTTTTTTTTTTTTTTTTTTTTTTTGTGTGTGTGTGTGTGTGTGTGTGTGTGTGTAACCAACAGAAAAACGTATGTTTTGAAAAATCGCCAAATCATTTTTTAACAAATAAATAACAGATTAGTAATATTTATGATATATATCAACAGAATAAACACAATATATAGCATTTTAATAAGCACTAATATTATAAAAAATCTTCACCCGTCATAACTAAATTAACTAAATCCCAGAAAATAAGAACAAAACAAAAATGTTCCAAACCAAAGCATCTTGTTTGATTTAGAATATCCTGATACTTTTTAACAATTTCAAAAATAGTAAGAACCGAAATAACTTCACCCGTCATAACTAAATTAACTAAATCCCAGAAAATAAGAACAAAACAAAAATGTTCCAAACCAAAGCATCTTGTTTGATTTAGAATATCCTGATACTTTTTAACAATTTCAAAAATAGTAAGAACCGAAATAACTTCACCCGTCATAACTAAATTAACTAAATCCCAGAAAATGATAAGAACGAAAACAAAATTACTTACTAAATCCCAGAAAATGATAAGAACAAAAAAAATACAACCTGACCTAGGCGACTGTAAACCAAAAGAACAGCTAAGATGCAAATTTCTCTAATAGTGCCGGGTACTGACGTCAGAAATCACGTGCACCAATGGGGTGCAAGAACACATTAGAGCTGCCGTACCCCACCACCAAAGTCAGTGCAAACACACCAACTTACTCATAGCACCATAAAATCGCCAAAAGATCGCCAAATTTAGCGACAAAAAAACACGGCGTCTGTAATGCATCTGTACCAAAACTAGGATATAGTCCGTCATATGACGGGATTAGTAAAATTTTGGGGCTACTTAAAAATTGGGTTCCCCTTGGCAAATTTGGCGACAATATTGGCGATATTTACTAAAACAAAAAGGTAATCCATCCAAACATTGTATTTCTTGCTTTTTCTGGCGACTTTAATGAATGCTCAGTGCGCCATCGTAATAGAATTACATACTCTTACTTAATTAAAGAAAACGACTTGAAAACCGGACATTTATATTTATGAGCAATGAATACCTTAACAGTATACAAACGCAACAGATCTAAATTATTAAAAATCAGCCATAATTAACCATTAATAGTTTGTTATATATAATTTTTTTAAGCATTGCGCACGTTTAATATATAAGAAAAGAGTGACACAAGGAGAGTTGGATGAAAATAACATATAAATTATAATATAGATACAGATTGTTTGGACACGGTGAGATCAGGAGAAAATGTTAGGCGACCATACTTAAACCATTATCGCCAAGTTGGCGGGGAAACCCAGTTCTTAAGCCAAACCAAAATTTTTAATTTTCCAGAATTGTAAAGTACTTTATGAGGCAGATAAAAAAAAATGGTTTGTGTTTTGTTTGAGAATGATCTAGTACAAGCTCAATAATTTGTTTATCTTTACTGACCGCATGTTAGTTGCCAACTTTAGTTTATTTTATCATATTACGTGATAGGATGGACAGCGGAGGTTTTAATATTGACAGTGATTATTTGGCGGTATAGATGAATCATGTCCAAAATGAATCGATTGAAAACCGTGTGGTTATGTATAATACACAAACACACAAACGAACAAAATTCTTAATTTTCAAAGATATACATACAACTTAAACGCTAGATATTTATAAGTCCGTGAAATAGAACTAGCATTTTATGGAAATAAATTGTTGTTAACACCGGCGATAAAATGTTCATTACAACAAAAAATAATCGACGATTCAATCCCCTATATAATAATAGCCTAAGGTGTCTGTCGGCAAATTTTTGAAGCGGTTGTACCTGGAACGGATCCAGGCATCCATATTGAATTTTTTATGAGTTAGGGTTAGCAAAATTCAAAGCGAGTTCGAAATTTAAGCCTTCCCCCCTTTTCTAGCGTTTAATGCTATTATTTCAAGCCTTATTTCCCCCTCGTTAAAAGCAGGCGATTAATTTTATCATTTTCGATACCATTCATATATACCACCAAATAATCACTGTCAATATTAAAACCTCTGCTCTTCATCCTATCATGTACTATGACAAGATAATCTAAAGCTGGCAACTAACATACGGTCAGTAAATAGAAAGAGTTCTCACCAGTTCATGTTTAAAGTAAAATCAAATAAATTTTTATACTAAAATCATTCTTAATAGGATGACAAGGGCGAAGCGTAATATTTAAATTTATATACTCTTTTAGTTCAATTGTCATATGCTTTAATAAGGACATCCTTCATGTAAAAGCGTGGCATGATGGTTAAAGTCTCTGCCCGTTTCATTTTCGTAACAGTCGAGTCGAAGGTTCTGTCCCCGACGCAACCTAATTTTTCTATATGTCTAATTCATTTTATATTTTTTGCTTTCTCTTTTAAATTCTTTTTCCTAAAGCTGTTTTATTATTTTTAAATTTCTTTTATTATTTTTAAACTAAGGTTTTCCTTGAGCCCACATCTTTAAACCAATTACATTCCGCAGTGGTCAAAAGATCTATGAGTGGATCGAGACAGTCTCACTTGCGGCCTCTATTTACTAATATATTAACTAAAAGTAATCAAGTGATTTTGTATGATCTTGGACAGTTTTTGTATTTATTTACATTTTTGACAATATTTTAATTTAATTTTCTATTTTCGCCTTTTTTTATTTATTTATTTATTTATTTTTTTTTTGCTTGTATTTTAAATTTTTAAATTTCATTTTTGTTACTTTTTGTCGTTTTAAGTTTATAAAATTATTTTTTGCTAAGAAATGAGCTTTAGCATGTTTGCTTCATTTCTAATATTTTATTTACATTTTTGACAATTTTTAAAATTAATTTTTATTTTTACTTAATTTTTTTTATTTTCATCTTTTTTTTAAACTTTTTAAAATATATTTGCTATTAGTTTTCTATTATAAACTTTATACCTCAAGCTGTCTATAATGGGAAGTAAACAGCCTG
>CM063499.1:87442230-87447230 GCA_032207245.1 Pardosa pseudoannulata | reverse complement strand
ATCCATGCTTAACCAAAAATTATCCTAATTTCCTGCCTATAATCCGTGGATTATATATGTTAAAAAAAACTTTAAATTTTCTTCTGACCCCTATTATCTGCTGTTAAAAATTAATTTATGGTTAAAGAGTACAAATATCTTTCTTTAAGAATAATAGATGGCAGAACCTGCTCATATTTACACAAAGATTTTTTTGCAGATACGAAAACCCTATTATTTAAATTAAAAGAAACACAACAAATTAAATCTTCACTTGAAAATTAATGAATATATATGATTAAATTAATATTTTCCATTTTGTATATTTATTTTTATCAAGAAATAACACCTGTATAATCTACAATGGCGGCACTTTGAAGCATTCTTCATTTGGTTTTCTCTTTCAGTTCGGTAGATGGCGCCATAACTGCAGATTAAAATTTTAATACAGATCGCTATATAACCTTATTAAATTAAAATACAATAAATGAATTTTAAGGATTCTTAATTTTAACTTATTTTTTATTTAAATATGAATGCTAATAATTTGCTTGTATCATTATTATTACTGTACTAATTTATGTAATTTTTTAAAATATATTCTTACTGTTGTGAAATATAAAATTCTTCAAGTCTATCCAAATTTACACTTTGTTAAATTATTTTTTTAATCTAAAGAAAATTTTATCATCAAGCGAAAGAGTTTAAATTTATTTTGTTTTGCACTAGAAGATATAATGTGTTTTTTTCCATGTGTTATTCATTTCTGTAAATCACATGAAATAAAAATGGAAGTTTATCTGCGAATTATACGCCGCTGCAGGTTATACGATATTTTTCTCTGAAAATATTTAGGGAAATTCACACATGTGGATTACAGGCAGTAAATTAGGATAATTAGATTGTGTCGTTTGAATGTTTAATTCTGTAACCCACACACTAGTATTTCAAATGTTCTCCGATTCCTAGCCCAATAGCCCAATCTTTGCCTGTTTTCTTCCCCCTATCAATCTGAGTAAAAATCGAACAGAGTAGCATTGAAATGTTCCACGTTACCCAGCAACAAGTAGGACTTCTTAAGAAGTCATTATTAAGAGACTGTTGTTCAGTGTATAATTACCCAATAGTATCTCATTGTTGTGGCTGCTATTTTGTTCAACAGATGGCACCCACCAGTCGTTTTGTATTCCATTCTTTTTGATTTTGCTGTAAAAGTTTTGGCCATAGTGGAAGTTCTTTGTTTTAAGTGGTAGACGCATTAAAGTGTCGTTTCGTAATTCTTTTTTGTATTTTGATGAAATATTCTTCGCCCTGTGTTGGCTGGAGACAGAAAAATATTTGTAACTGTTGTCTGTTCGTCATTAAAGAAAACCATTATAAAGAATTCCTCGAAAACTATTGATTAAACAAGCAAGAATGTAAGTTATGGTTTGGAAATCTAAATAACTGTTAAATCGACAAAAAATTAGTTTTTTCAGAAAGAAATTTAAGTGAAAAGGAATTCAGTTCTGAACATTTTAAAACAATTCGAATAAAAGTTTCCAAAATTGAGAGAAGTTATGAATAAAAACACACCAGCTGTTTAATGTAAAGAAATTTAAGTTACAAAATTGTAACTGGAGTTTTCTCAAATTGTCTTTTTTTTTTTCATGTACTGTCTTTTTTGCATGTTATCTCAAAAAGTTTTTAATATTTTCTTCATGCAATTTTTACAAGTTTTATACATTATAATTTTCATCCAATTGAACCTAAATTTTCTTATATATTTCCCAAAATAGTTTTTATTATTTTGCAATGATAGATTTTTAATTAAAGTAATTCATATTTTTTAAAAATATATATCTTAAATACATACAAATTTAGGTTCAAAGTTATTTTGAGATATTGTAATATGTTAAAACAATTCTATTTGTCTTTAACTAATTATATTTTAGTTATCATGAACGTTAGCCTTGATATCATTTTTGTTAACGACAAAGTGTCTCTTATTTAAAAATTTCTTACAAAAATATTTTTTATGCTTCAAAAATGAGTTAGATATGTAAGTAAAGATTAAAATTTGTTCTACGTTAAAAAATTTATGTTTGTAAAACTGGTAGTTTTAAAGTTCTGAGAAATTAAAAATGATAATTATTTTACATTTTTTCAACTTTTAAGTGTCGTATGACCTCTTAAGGTGTTGTAAAAACCTCAAGAGAAAACACCTGCCAATATCAAATGTTTACAAGGAGCCCTGTATTCCCCTGTATCAATATTACTCTCGGCTATTAGCAGTAACGCCTCTTTAGGGGAAAGAAATTTTCTCATATTGCTTCAGGTATTCTCGGACCCAGAGGTCTTAGCTATCAAGGGCTATTGAGGAATCAAAAAGGTTATTGTCCTTCATTATTGATTAGTTTGCTCGTACCAGCCACCAGCAACTGGCGTCCACCCATGGTACTTGTACCACAGGTTGGGAAAACCTTGGCCTAGGTAAATAACGGCTATTTTACCGAAAATACAAATTAGTTAAATTTGTATTCGATCCTTAGTGGTTTGTAATTCGTTTCTCCAATGGTTCACTATGTCTACATTTTTTCAATAATTCGAAGCTATTGTCAGCTTTTAAAGAATAAATAGTTTGTAAATATGCAGGGGTGTAATTGAGAGCTTCAACTGAGGTGGTAAAAATCGAATCAAACCTTAAAAAATTGGAAGGGCCAAACAGAAAAGTTGTCCCCCTCTCTAAAAATTCAGGGAATAAGCATTTGACCCCCTTTGCCTCTCCCAAATTATGCCCATGTAAATATGAATTCGATGTTTGTTACTGATTTTGGTAAGTAAGAGTGTATAGTGTAGAAAGAGTGTATAGTTATAGTATATAGTGTACTGTGACCATCCTTACACAAGCGCAAAGAACCTGGTATTCCACTCGGCCTGTGATTGGCTGGTGAAGACATTGGCAGCGATTTCTAAAATTGGCGAAATATCTTGGCGATGCTTGCCACGATCGGTTTCTTATCTATTTATTTCTCTTTATCTATTATTTATTCCTTTATTTAGAAGAATTTGAAACGTACAAAGAATGGAAATTGAAAGTTCTAATTCTAAATATTGCAGCTCTGTGTTTTATTAGAAAAAGTATTTAACAAAGCATGTAAATTTTTTTTATTTCGGTAAACTGTAATTAGTTTAATTTGTAACTTTAATTAAATATCAGTAAGCCTTTAATTAAATATATACTCGCCCGCCTCCCTTTGAAAAAAATTCTATATCGATCCTGTCTCTTTCTGATTGTTGAAATAATATACACATTCACGGAAAGAGTCGCCAAGATATTTCACCAATTTTAGAAATCGCTGCCAATGTACTTACCAGCCAATCACAGTTCGAGTGGAATACCAGTTTCTAAACGCTTGTATCCTTGTAGGAAACATTGAAAGGGTTTCTTGAAAGTAAATCCACACGTTAGGTTACGTTATTTTATTACAAACTCAAAACATAACAAGTGGACCTATAGAAAATTATCTTAGGAACAAGGGAACTCATGAGTAACACGAGCAAGCCGCTTGTTGTCTTGGCTTTTACTGACAGTTTTACGTCCTTGTACTGGAGGGCGCTAGAGTCAATAGACCTGACGGTCATGGTGTAAATTAATTGTACTAAGTCACAAAGTTCTGCTGAAAGACCTTTTAGTTTTACTTTAGAATAACTAGTTCAAGTTTTTCAATTAATTCCTTGATGTAATTTTTAAATCAAAACTATGCGCTGAGTGCAAGTAAATATCGTTGTTCAAAATGTAAAGACTGTTCTCATTCTATCAAAAAATATATAAATAGATAAAAAATAAAAACCGGCTAATTAATTTTTATAAAACAGAAATCAAAATCGGTAAGAGAAAAAAAACACCAACTAACACAGCATGATATTAGTCTAGCTATCGTTATTACATTCTATATTGTGATTATTCTATATTATTTTTATGCAATGCTCTGCTTAAGCAATCTTATGGAATACACTAATTCAAATTTTAAATTATATCAAATTTAAAATTTAATTTATATTATAATGACAATCTACTGAGACATCATAGTAATGCAGATTTAGTTTTAAAATTCTGTATTGGTTTTATCCTAAATAATTTTTGAGTAATGCTTCGACTGACGCAACGTTGCCAAAACAAACTTACTGAATATGCTTATTACATTTTAAAATTTTATTGATTACTTATATATAATGTAATCTGAAGACATAAAATATTATAAAAAACTCAATTTTTTTAAACTCAAAATACGATGGTTTCAAATGTTTAAAATGAAATGAGAATAAAAATCAAAAAGCATACGTAAAATTGTTCAAAATTCCAAGGGGAGAATCAGTTTCATTTTCCAGTAGGCGTTCATATGTGCAAAACTGAATCTGCACACGACTGAACGAGTAAAACAGGCTTACGCAGTAAAAGGAGTTAAGAACATTGGAACAATGACAATAGAACATATGGTAGCGAGAGTAATAATCATAAGAATTCGCCCTGTTTAAAACCGAAGATCATCGAATTAAGAATTACACTTAATGTGGGATCTCAAGAGTGCAGCAAAATTTTCAGAGTAGGAGAATTACACAACAACTACTACCAACTAAATCAAGCATAACGACCTTGTGGTAAAACCAAATATTTGACAATAATTGCATGATGTCAAAAAGACAGTTGTGTCATAGCTTTGGGTTCTGAGCTCACCAGACACCACAGGTATACAAGTTTCGAGGCAAACTCTCTCCAGGAGACTTAATAAATTTGGTCTCTATACCAGACGACTCACTCTCAATTTGTATTGCTCTTCCACATGCATCTGCACATCAATAAGGTTACAGATACTGGAGTTTGAAACATCAGCACAGGAGTGAGGAAGATTGAGCCAATGTGATGTTCAGGGTTCACACTGAAGAGGTCTTTAATCTGATCACTGATTCTCGTTGAAAAGTACTGTGGAAGTAATTCCCTCTCGCCCAGAAAATATCGAAAAAATATCAGTTTTTTTTTA
>CM063499.1:87347698-87442130 GCA_032207245.1 Pardosa pseudoannulata | reverse complement strand
GAGTCATTATGAAGTTTACACTTGTCTTCAACATCAGTATATAGCCTGCCATATTTTTTGGTATAATCATTTGTTAGGGCTAAAATAAAAATATGATTTTCTTAAAATCTTTACTATTTTGTAAATCACAATGATTTAGGAAAAGTCAAGAAAGGATTAATATATTTGAAAAAAATAGAAGAGCTGTCAGAGATAAAAGTTCGCTAGATGTCAAAATGACCCCTTCCGTAATTCTAGTGTTAAAGGAGTCTGTCAAGGAAAATATATTTTCAATAGTATTAATTTCTGTTTTAGTCTAACTTTAATATTGTTATATTTATAACTGATAGTGCATATAATTTACCTTACAAGCTTATAAGTTAAAGAACTCTATATCCTCTAATGGTATAATGTCAAAGGTTATAAATATCACTGACTTTGAATGCCTATCATTAAGGACAGCATTTTAAGAATTGAGGTTCTTTGTGAAAATATTCTGAACTATTATTGTATTCAAATTCAAAGTTATGAAGATATGTCTATCTGTTTATGTTAAACTAATTAATTAGACTAAGGATTATAAAATATTTTATTTCTTAGTCTGTTGCTTGTATGTGTATAAACTTATAAGTTGTATAAGGAGAGTATAATTTTAAGTTGCCCATTTTGTTCACTTCAACCAGAAATATCCAAAAGATAATATTTGAAAAAATTACCAGAAATTATTTTACCTTTTAATTTCATATTAGCATAATCTGTATGATTTCTGATACTGAATCATAAATCTTATAACAGTTAAAGGGATCATTTATATTAGTCTAAATGTTAGCATTTTCAATACTGAAAATTCTTCAAAATTTTTAGGTTTGTAAAATTTTATTGTTGAGAAGTTTAACTTAAAATTTGAATGTTTATTTTTGTGCAGTACAAATTGTAGTATAATACTGTTATTGTGGAATAAATAAAATGATTTTTTAAGATGCTACTAGAATAAAAATCTTCTAAATTTTCTAGTTTTATCAATAACCATCAATGCAATTAGAAGCTGATACTTGTATTACAGAAATTTTTAACAATTTGTTGTAATATAATCTACTAAAAATTTGTTAGCATGTAAAATTGTAAATACAGACAAAATTTCTATAGTAAATTCACTGTAAAAATTCACATTAGTTCATATGTATAGAAAACTTATTCAGTTATGTGTATAATTAATGTAGAATGTAAATTTGTATGATCTTACAGTGCATACAGTGCTTTTTCATATTTGCATGTTTTCTTTTGACATTCCTTGTTTTCCATTTTCAATACATATCTATGGTGATATTCTGAGAACTGTATTTAATGAAACATTACATGTGAAGACTTCAGTTACATATGTGAAGAATTTCAGTTACAAAATATTCTCTTTAATGTTTATTAAAAAGTATTTGTATGCTGCATAATTGCTTCCAAAAAGGCATATTATGACAACTAATTATTGTAATTAATTATTGCTGTAAAATGAATGTTAGTGTTATGAAAAATTTCATAATTTATATATGTTTTTCATGGTAATTTAGGAAATATTTGTAGATTATATGTATAAAGTATTCATATTTGTTAAATAATTTATCTAAAACTAAAATATTAAAATAAAAAATATAATGTTGACTTTTTATTTAGAAATATTTAAGTGCTTCAAATATTACAGTTCATAGTAATATATTTTATGTTATTTTGTGTTTGAAAGGTTGTATTTGAAATTACTTCATAGATAAGTAATATTTCTTCATCTTGTGTGCTATTAGTTTTCTTAATTGCAAAACATAGTTAGTATATGAACTGTACTCTCATATTTTATACAGAGAATATTATGTAAGTTGTTATGAACAATTTTAAACCTGAGACTTTGACTGTTGTAGCTTAAAAAATTAGGTAAAACTTCTGAAAGTAAGTTTTAGTCACAAATAAATTTTTTTTTTTTTAAATAATGTAATTGATTTGCTAATTTGAGGAAACCTTTAGACTATTGTAAAAACATTTAAATTATAATTTATTCATTTTCTCAAATTTATTTATAGGGTAGTGTTATTTGATATTAGTATAATAATGTTTTTTATTTATTAATTTTTTATATTTTTTTATTTATTTTTTTTAAGTATAAGCTTAAAGGTCGTATAACATAATATATATATATATATAATGTTTTCATATATATGTAATTTTTCTATTGATAGAGTCTTTCTTTTGGTAGATTGTGTCTGTTACAATTAATATGAAATTAAAAAATAAGTTTATTTTTTCCTCACAGTTTAAAAAAATTGTTATCTGATATGTATATGCATAGTTTCATACAATGGTAGATCTTATAGGGATATCTAAGTTAATAGCACTTTACTGTAAATATATAGTATTAATTTCTGCAATAAAAATTATCATTGTATAATTTTTTAATTGCAGATTTTTAATGTTTTCTTATACAATTATCTGTTGTTAAATAGAGTTGATTTTTGTAAGCATTTATTCATTCTGTTAAAAATATTGTTTAGGAATAAATGGTTGATTGACTTTCATAGTTTATCATTGAAATTTATTATATAATTGGGCATTAACTATTATGAATCTATTTACTTTGCTTTATATGCAAATTTTATTATTTGTTAGAATATTTTTATATTAAAAATATTCAGATTAAAAGTATATGTACGTATTATGTAGTATTTATATTATGTTTTTCAGCACTTTTGGTGCATTTGGAATGAATGTTTATGTTGTTAAAAATACAAATTAGCAATAGAATTGCATTGACATTTGTCTCTTATATATTTTGTAAGTTCTATTTTAATGTCATATATCATTTATTTTTCTGCTCTTAGAAAATATAGAATCTCATATTTATGTTATCTTAAGCATTTTAATTGTAGTTCAAAAGTATTCATGTACACTAATTAGAATATATTTGTTATCTCGTGATATTTTTAAGTATTTGCTTTCATTTTTTTTAGGTTCATTTGTGATTTTTCTAGTCACTACTAGATTGCACTTTAATAATCACACTTAGATTATCTTAATAATTGGATTCATCATATCAATCATATGTCATTTAATTTAGACCTTAATTTTTTTCTTAATCTTTTGAAGTTGTACACTTTTCTAATAGATGTAGGTGAACTAGTCATTAAATCAGATTTTAAAATTCACCCATGTTTAAGACATTTCCAATCATCTGTATCACAAATTATCTTTAATTTTCTATAAAGTTCATTGCTTCATGCTTAGAATTTTAGTTATATATTCAAATTCATCAGATGATCTCACTTTTCAGTATTTGTAACTATATTATATCTCTTTTGAAGTAATATGAATTTAAAAAAATTAATCTCCATATTTTCTCACTTTGTCTCACTGTGAATTAAATTTTTTACTTTCTTTTAATCGTTATAAGTAAAAGTATATAAAGCTTTCATATTGATTTCATTACTTCTAGTTTAATGAGTTATTAATCTTTTTAATATTTATTTCAAATTTTCTTTCAGTTAGTTTTGAACAGTTAAAATAATCCAAAAATAGCCTTGTATAAACTTTATTTTTGTTATTAACGTAATTTTAATAGTTTAAATACTGTTTAAACTTGTTTTTGCAAATTTAGAATCATTTATAAAATTCTGTTATAAAAGAAAAATATCTTCTAAAGCTCATTTCTTAGTACCTTCAAGGTAACAAGTTCATCTGTAAACTAAATTATTTAGGTTTAATGAATAATTTGGTTTATTGTATATTAATTTGATTTTCATTCCATTTTCTTGTTTTGTATAGCTTACCATCTTTAAGCATTTAATTTTCATCTACTTTTGTAATTAATAGTGTATTAGTGCTCATTTATATTTTTCTTTGTTTGCATGACCAAATGATTCCTGTTAATGATGTTAATCAATGTTAAAATGATTTCTATGTAGTGTTAATAGTTGCATGAAATAAATATGTTCTCCAATCTTACGTTGGAAATACATTCTTTGTGAATATAAAGTCAACAATATTGCATATTATTTCTCATATATTTGCATAGATTATGATTGCCTCCAAAATTCTGTTTGTCAGGAAAAGAGATGGAGCCTCTCAAGAATTTACTGAGATAATGTATATTTGGTGTTGGTCCAGAATCATTTCAGGATATTGTTTCCAAGAGCTAGAATGAAAGTTAGTTTAATTCTTGCAATTTATTTATTTAGAAAACTAGCCATATAAAATCTTATTATTAATGAATCTAAAACAATCCAGTTCAGATATTTTATTCAGATTTTAATTTACAAATGTTGGTGTGAATTTTAAGTATTTTTAATACACTATGGAAATTTCTCTCTTCATATTTTTATTACTGTGACACTTATGCACAAAAGCAGTTTTTACTTTCAGGGTTTTTGTTCAGCATCTAATTATTCAGAATCAAGCTGATAACTGTATTTCAGATATAAACTTTAAAGTTAAATGCTTTTTACTAATCTCTTAAAACAACTTACCTTTCTTTTCTTATTTACCATAACATAATTATATCCAACATAATTATATCCAAGGCCAGGAATAGTGTATGTTCAATGTATTCATGTTTGCAGGTGGCCAAAATTTCTAGGTTGATCAATGGAATAAAAAGCATTAAAATGTGGTAACATTTTTTTAAAAAAAGTTCTGTTCTTCTTTAGATATAGGCCTTTCTTTTCAAATTAATTTTAAATTTATATCTAAATTATTTAGGATGTTAAAGGAGTTTGGAAATGATAAAAACTTTGCAAACATCATTCAACCAAGAAAGATTTAATGCTCTCAGATTGTTTGTAAACAAAAGTTGAACTAATATAAGTTTAGGATTATCAGAATTGACTTATGAACTGACAATTAAGAAATCAAGTAAAGTGTAATTGTAACTTTGTGTGCTAATTATAGTCAATGCTGATAGCATATAAATATTTATCTTTATAAAATAAAATTAGGTAAAAGATATAATGTTGAATTTTTTCAATCACAAAGCAGCTAATATATAGTTATTGACCTATTGTATCTAAGTGGACAGCTGGTACAAGTATGAATGAATTAAGTCAGATGGAATTGAAAACAACAGTAAATCTAGGGGACTCCTCAGAAATTTATGAATATTATTAATCTAGTATACGTGGTATTATAATCAAAAATTATTTTATACTTTTATGGAAAAACGTAAAATGGGAATTTTAATGGTATTTTGTACAAAATTATCCCCTAAGATACCTTCGTTAAGCTGCACAATTTTTAAACAGGGGCATATATAACAATACTTCAGTTTAATAAAGGTTCTCAATGATTATTCGATATTTTTCATACTACTGGAGCATACACTTTCAATGCAATTTTAGAATTTGACTAGGAGCGAATACGTAAATCTAAGCTTAATTCACTATCTACAGTAAAAGTTGCTAGGGGATATAAATTAAATTGACTAGCGGTGTATAAAGAAGGGGAAGTATGTACTGGAGGAAGCAGCGTTGCTCAGCAAAACTTTTACATTTATATATTTTAAACTAATTAAACTATTCTTGCTATAAGTGTGGGGACGTTGTATTGAACCCAAAAATTATCTGTCAATGAATGTTAGTACAGATAGTTGTTTAGATCGAGCACTTTTTTGCATTGTTTTGGAATCAATAAATTTTGTATGGTAGACAGCCCGTCTGTCTTGGTATACTAATTATAGCTCAAATTTCATGGTACGATTCTCTATTTTTATGAGGTTTAAAGATTATTTTTCTTTCAGAAATAGTTGTCTCTACCTTTATGACCCTTTAATATCTTCTTTTTTTTCTTATTGGATTTAAAATTCCATTAAAACATCTTATATAATCCATGGGATCATAGCAGGATCAGCTGTCATAGAAAATCTAAGCAACCAACTCATAAAACACTATTAAAAATTTGAATTCCTTTTGGTGTATCCTTTTAGATCTCCAAAATCACCGCGACTTGTTGATTCCCTTTTTGCTAAAAATTTTTTTTACTATTTTTTCATTTTCTTTTAAGTCAATCGCATTCAAGGGAGAAAAAATATTTAATCTAGCTATGCATGAATTTTGAAAATTGCAATGATTAGTATTCCCATGAAAAAAAAATATTGTATTGAGAAACAATTCCTGTACGAATGCTTCCTGTACTCACTGTATACATAACCCCTAGTAAGTCATAAACTGTGATAAAACGATTGTATTTAAAGATGAGAGACACTGTCAAATTATGCTTTACTAAGTTTAATGCTATACAGAAAAATAAAGAATTTATTTTACTTTTCACACAAATGTTAATTTTTAGTAACATATAAAAAAAGGCCACTGACTTAAATTTAAAAATAAAAACCAGCTTAGTTATTTTAGTTACAAGAAGGCTTTGATGTCCCTCCATTTTTGCACCATTAGACAGTATAATTCTACTTAGAGAGCCTTAACGGGTCTCGTAAGTTTCATATAGTATTTCATATTGCCCAGAGAACGTACAGGATAAATTTGTGTATCTGGATATCATCTCTGTGGGAAATCGGCAGGTGGAAGAAAGGTAAGTAATTAAGAGCAAAAATCCCCTTTCTTGAGAATGGTGAAAATTAAGGGGAATATCTCGAATGGCATCACAAACGTAGTCCTTACTCCTGTCATTGAATTTTAACACTAGACGTGCCAGAGCCAGTGATATTGACCGTTTTCTCTATTTCAGGTTGGATACCTGAAAACTATTTTTAGTTTTACCTAGAAGAGCCACGAACGGTCAGAATCACCTCTAGTACATTTAACCAGATTCCACGTGTTTTCTCGGTCAAAAAGAAGATGTTTTCTCGGAGTATTACCCTCTACACATTAAATCATTAAAAAGTATTTTAAAAAATGATAAAAAGCTGCCAGAAACAAAAGAGTTTTACAACAAAACTAAATGCGGAGTGGATAACGTTGATCAAATGGCTCGCAAATATTCTGTTCTCATAGATGGCCAGTGCAACTGTTTTATAATATGTTGGATTTGGCAGGAATTAAAAGTCTATGGAATCTATAAGGAATTGGGGACAAAAGCATCACAATACATAGATTCTTAACTGAATTAACGGAAGAATTATAAGAGTTTCTTATAAAAAAAATCTCAAAATTCCCAAAACTAGAGTTGGACATTTCTGAATCCAGTAATAGATTATCAAAGAAAAGACACCAATCCCAGATTGGGCATTGTAAAAGAAACAAATCATGTCATGTATGCAAAAAATGTTTGAATTATGTAGGTGGAAAATGCATATCTAGAATTGAAAAATATGTTTTCTGTAAAAAATGCGAATAGGAATGAAATATGTTTAAAATAAGGTAAGTTGACACTTGTAGAAATTTTTTTTTATAAAAACAAGTTTCGATTTTTATATAAATTATCAAAATGTGTAGTTAAAATTAATTAAAAACATTAGAAAATAGTGTAAAACGCTTACATTAAAAAAATACATTTAATCCATTCAGCGATCAATTTGACCGCTGTTAGCTATTCTAGGTTGGAAAAAAGCTTGATACCTCTAGAGTTAAAATTTAAAAAAAAAATTAATATTCACTATATCACTATAGAAGCATGATTAAAAAAAGTTATTTTTTCTTTTAAGTTTTTACATAATTCAACAAATAAAGGGCTAGGCAGTCACACCTTAATTTTTAACACCTTAAATAAAAAAAGAAATAGGGAAGAATTCTCACTTGTCCACAATAGTTCCGAAGACTCATTTTTGAATGGCATTCATTGCGTTACAACGATCGTGCTGCCGACGTGAAAAGGTTAAAAGTTAAATCGATGCCATCACACTTTAAAGTTAAGGTATTTTAAAGTAAACTTGAAACTGGAAGGGAATCAGGCGATACTAGGATAACACAAAGTGGGTCCTCGTAATTAAGAAGCAGGACAATAAAATAAGTTGTCTGAATATAAGTTGCTTGTTATTTAAAAATAGCATTTAAAAAAAAAAAGTTTTTGAGTAATCATAGATATTTATTTCCATATATACTAGTTTATCTATTAATGCTTACTGTAAGCTAAAATAAAATTCTGATTATTGCAGATCGAAGAATACGTATTTTTGTATAAAAGTACTTAGAATATGTGTTGATTTCTTAATGTTTATTTTCAAGTTTTGACCTTGAAGTAATGTATATTTCTGGATGACTAGGTTTTAGTGTTGCCATCTGGTGGTTAAACTAAAAATTATTGGTACAATATTCTACACATCCGTCCGTTGCTGCCACCTAACGAAAAAAGATGTCTCTATTTACTACTTAAAATCTTTTCCTAAACATTATGGGATAAGTACAGGATTATTTTAAGAAATAATTTTGAATTGTCTTCTTCATTTTGGCTAAAATACATTAACAAAGTAATAGTAAGGAACATGCTCTTGCAAATTTTACGGAACAAACTGTGTTTAAAGATTATCTACGTCTCTGCATTTTAAGCCGCATCCTTTCTAACTAACCTATTACTGTCCGAGTCATTTCTGCCGAATATATGTTGAGGAACATACTAAATTTATGTTACTATGGATTGCGCAGAGCAAAAGAGAGGAAATTTAAACAACTCTGAATATTACAGTCTGTCCTCGTAAATAATTGGCTGTCATTATAAACATCATGGGATATATATATGTATGTATATATATATATATATATATATATATATATATATATATATATGTGTGTGTGTGTGTGTGTGTGTGTGTGTGTGTGTGTGTGTATATATATAGTTTCGTGATGACATATGTAAACATATTACTGTAAAGTGAAGCTTTATAAAAAAATAAAGATATTTGTCGCGATTCCAGTTAATGTTTCTGCCATAAAATGAACTTTATGGGTGAGGATCGAAAAATCATAAAATGTGGATCTTAATGGCAAAATCATAAATAATAGCACATTGTCGAAAATCGTTTTTTTTTTTAAAGGTGAGTCATGGTGTCATTAGGAGGACTACTAGATGGCTGTACTGGCTCTTTCCCAGCTAGCAACGTTACGTTGGGCCAACGTTGATATGACACGTTGGCCAACCGTTGGCCAACGGTTGGTTAATGGTTGGCTAATGGTGGTTTGTTTACATATTGCCAACGCAATACTACGGTGGGCCAACGTAATACTACGATGGGCCAACGGAATACCAACGTTTATATTTCTGTTTATTATTTTGCTATAGTGTATAATATAGAATGGGCATGTGCTATTACTTTGAAATAAGCTGATGTTTTTATAACATAAGTCATTTTTAAATTTTGCAATAGTTGAAAAATAGAAAATAGATATAAAAAGAATGACATAGTTTATTTTAGTCCACACCACACATTTCATATAATACTTACTCTGCGGCAATCCATTTATTCCTTTGAAATCTGTATTAATTTTTTTAATGATACAAACTGTTTCGTAAATAAGAAAAACGAAAATTTCCCTTCTGAGAGCTAAAAATAGATAATTGAAGAAAAGCACAACACAACAGAGGTTAAACAAAAAAAATATACATATTTTAGTTATTTTTCTTTTATTTACAATTTTTTTTAAATTTAAATTCGGCCACCATATCCATCTACCAAAGTTCTCTACATTTTCTCTGGATTCACAATTTCATGGCATCTGAAACACAAATAAGTAACTCAAAAAGTATATATTATAAAATGTTTTAATGTTACCACAAACATTTCCTTTTATCCTTTTACCTTTTTAAAATGATTCAAAGATGATTTGAATATGTAAAAAAGTAAAGGCAAACATAATTACATCTAATAAATAAAATTAAGTTATAAAGTAAACAAGTTTCATAACTATGATAAAGTGAAATCCATAATATTTACATATCATTATACAACTTTATTATTATTATTAGGAAAAAAACACAAAAAAGTAACCTAACGATAATTTAAATCAGCATGCTTTAAAAAAAATTATGTCACCTATCTTAAATTGACTTAAAATTTGCTATTTTCTTAAATCTGTACTAAAGAAGTGTATTAAAAGGTATTAAAGACTAAAATGTACCAAAACACCGTGTATATACTTTTGTAAATGGTATGTTACTATTAAAAACACAAAAGAGAAACTACAGTTCAGATAGCCAAACATCGTTTTCTTCAGGAATAAATTAATAATAATGAGGGCATATATATATATATATATATATATATATATATATATATATATATATGATAGAACACAAAAATATCAAGAGAACTTACCTTGCAAATTTGAAATCCTGCAGCGATGGCGCGTTAACCCTAAAGATGGCGGTTGATACACAACTTTCTCTTTTGGCGGAGCTTCTGCACATGCTCGTAGATATAGGCGGTTACTTTTATATTTCTTAGCCAATGGTATGCCGATATTTGTGCAAGAGGCGTAAACAGAAAATCTCTTACGTTGGCCCAACGGTTGGCCAACGTTTCAGAATTACCGATGGCCAACCAAACATTTTGCCAACTAATTACCATCACTTCATTTCCCCTTTTCAACGTTTACCCAACAAAAGACCAACAGCCAACTTATAGCCAACGAAAATCCAACATTTCCGTGCTAGCTGGGTATACATCAAGATGAATCACTAACTTTTCCAGCTTAGTGAAAAAGAAAAACACTGACATTTTTGGTGCATTTATCGTAGACACCGACGGAATGTCTGTTGTTTTATGTCTCTAGATTGATTTCATATAAGTGCGGGATTCCATGGACATAAACTTTTTGGGTAATTTATTAGTTCTCAATAAGTATATAAACTTTTCCTTTAATAAATAAATATTTCGCTACATTTTGTAAAATATATTCAAAATAAGTTATGCTTAATCGTTCTTCCAGTTTAGTTAGAGTAAATTGGATAAGATATTAATAAAAACCTTCATTAGTGTCAAATGAAGATATAGTTAAAATGTAAATTGTGTACTCGGAAACAAGTTTATCTTAGTGACATATTGGCAAAAATTTCAATAAAATTTAGCTAATTAAGCGAAACGCGGCTTTTGTCATAGTTGCAATTTACAGAGTCCATGGTTACTTTTCAGCAGATGTTTTGCAAGTGAATGAATACTATTAAGATTCATTCCGATTTCGTGACATATTTCAAAATTGTTAAAATTATACAATATACTGAGTTTGAGGCGTTTGTTTATCGTTATTGTTAATTTTCTTGCTGACTGCTGTCAACTACTGAATAATGTCGAATAATTCAGGAGTGTTGCCGGGCTCTAAGAATGATGTAAGTGAAGAGGGTTTAGAGATACCGTCCTTTAATGAAACCATTTTTATACCGAAGTCAAAAATGGTAAATCTATTTCGGTTTTTAATTAACTATAGGTTTTTATCATGTAATACGTGGTAAATTATTTTTTAAATTCTATTTTCATCCCGTTCTGTCACGTTACGTAATTCTTTAAAACAAAACAGTTTAATATATATTTGTCTTATTAAAACTGCTCCGGCATTTTTAAATTATGACTGTTTTCAATGTCAGCAAAGATTTAGCTCTAAGTACGGACTCCTCTAAGTGTCATCATCATTATTATTATTATCTACGAAGTTTTATATTAAGGAATCCGTCTGAATTTAAATGACATTGGGAAGGAAAATCACAAGTTCGTTTTATTGGTGGTTCATTTTAAAGAGCCGAGAATAAAATACTCGAAAGTGGGTTTTTTTTTTGGGGGGGGGGAGACTACTTAAGAATTGGGTTCCCTTAGCAAATTTGGTGAAAATATTGGCGATATTTACTAAAACACAAAGGTAATCCATCCAAACATTGTATTTCTTGCGTTTTCTGGCTACTTTAATTAATGCACAGTGCGCCATCGTAATAGAATTATATACTTTTACTTAATTAAAGAAAATGATTCGCAAACCGTACATTTATATTTATGAGCAATTAATCCCTTAACAGTTTACAAATGCAACAGCTTCAAATTATTAAAAATCAGCCATAGTGAACCATTAATGGTTTGTTATATCTCATCTTTTTAAGCATTGTGAACTTTTAATATATAAGAAAAGAGTAAACTCAAGGAGAGTTAGATGCAAATATCATATAAATTATAATATAGATACAGATTGTTTGGACACAGTAAGATCAGGAGAAAATGTTAGGCCTCCATATTTAAACCATTATCGCCAAGTTGGCGGGTGGGGGGAACCCAGTTCTTTAGTCAAGCCCTTTATTTTATCATCAGGAGCTGTAATTATTTTGGTTTAGTTTAGCTAACTCTTCAGCTTGACTGAAGAACAGGGTGCTCCCACCAACTTGGTGATAAAGCTCTGAACATGGTAGCCTGATATTTTCTACTGATTTGGCCATGCCTAAACAATCTGTATCTATATTTTAATTTATATTATATTTGTATCCAGCTATCCTTGTGGAATCCATATTTTATATATTAAATGCGGATAATACTTAATATTAGATATAATGAACCATTAAAGGTTCACTATGGCTAATTTTTAATAATTTGGAGCTGTTGGCTTTGTAAACTGTTAAGGGATTAATTGTCCATAAATGTAAAAGCCTGCTTTCTCTGTGGTTTTGGTTAATTAAGAAAATGTATACAATTCTACTACAATAGCACAATTACATCCATTAAAGTCGCCCAAATAGCAAGGCATACAATGTTGTTCAAATGAAATACCTTTGTTTTTTAGTAAATATCACCAATAATTTCATCAAATTTGCTAAGGTTCACCCTATTTCAGTAGTATCAAGAATTAAAATGTCTGTAAGAAAATATTAAAATATTCTTTGTATCCATAGATGGCTCTTTAAAAAAGTGAGTGTTCACCTTTAAATGGGAAATACCCAAATTACTTTTGAATACTTTATTAATGAGTTATCGGGGTTTGTAAATAAATTTGCAAAAACATTAAAAAAAAAAAAAAAAAGTTTGATATTTCCAAAAGTCATCCTTTTATTCTTTGTGATATTAGCATTTCTATAAATGATATAAACTTAATTTGCTTAACATAGAACCTCCATTTTACATTTGTAGTAATAAATTAATGTTTAAAAACTTTTTTCCAATGAAAACAAAATTATAAATTAAAATTAATGATATTTAACTGTTATAAAACAATTTTCTAAAGAAAAAAATTTTTTTTCAACGCAGCAGGCGGTACAGACATTATCCTAATGCCTTAACAAGGCTGTGAACCTGTTATTCATTTAGCATCACCCGAGGAGTACGTGTAGCTTAAGGTATGCTACGGGTGTGAGTAACATTATCTCCACTGGGTCCTCATAATTTAGAAGCAGGGACCAAGCAGAAGACCCCCAAGCTTCTCCTGCCACCCCCAGAAGTATCATTTGAGAACTTGGAGGGCTTCATGGCCACGAACATATTTTGTGTGTCCGAATCACCTTTAGCAAACACGGCTGGCTTCAGCCCTGAACCCGCAACCTTTCATTTGCGCGAACGCTGCCTTTGCCTACTGAGCTACCGCAGCTCTCTGAAAAAAATAAATAATAAATAAAATTTGCTAAAAAAAAATTTGCTTTTTGTTTTCATTCAAAAATTAAGATATAAATCAATCTTAAGTGTTAATATTAGTTTATTACTTAAACAAGAAAAATTTATATTAAACACATTTTCTTATTCATTTTAATAAAATTATCGATTTATTTGCAGACAATCCAGGAAAGTAATGTTATAATTGCCATTACTTTCATTCTAAATATACTATAGAAATAGAACTAATCGAGTTTTATGATACTTTCCCACTATAATGATGACAGGGGCACAATTCAGTTTCCTAAATTATGCCCCTGTGCTTTCCATGAGCAACCTAGTTCTGTCCCTGGATGTGATGGCATGTGTCTATATTTCTGGATAAAAATTAGATACAGTGGACTCCGCTTAATGTGATCGCTGTTAATGTTATCAATCACTTATTGTTATCGAAATCACTGGGTCCCGATTTTCTCTATTCATTTGTATGTTAAAATGATCGCTTTATGGGATCGTTACATCGGTTAATGTTATCATTTTTCGAACCTCATTTTAACTGACAAAGGAATATTCACAATGTATTCAGAAAGAACTCATTATTTTCTCTCCCTTCGCTGTTGTTTGAATTTCCGAGAATTCTCCTCTTCAAACTAGGAAAATGGGGAATGAACAAAGGAGTGGGGATATTACATGTTCCTGGAGTTTTTTAGAAATACACATACCCTGCTGATGGTCAGTGGTTGTCAGATAAGCAGAAGGCAACACATTCTTATCGGAACTGAGAAGAAAACTGAGCGTATTTCCATTTTATACCTTGCTCGCCCACATGCAGCTTCTCAATGTAGAAGCTACAAAGCAAAATGATTTAACATTAAAACAAAAGATCGAAATTTTAAATCATTATGACAAGTTGATTATAATGACGAACCATTTATCAATGAGCTTCTTAGAAAAACTTGTAGACAGTCAACAATTGATCAGTTTTTTTAATTATGTATAAAATTCTTATTTTTCAAAGGATACTATACAATACATAAATATAAGATGTGTTTTTTCTTTTTGTTTTGAAATTTAGTATGTGTGAATTAAAGGGGAGGGGGTAAATTTATCTAATTTTGCATATCGTTTACTGTTATCGAAATCACGGTGTCCCAAACTGATCACATTAAGCACAGTCCACTGTATTAGTTTAAATATCTTTTATTATTTTTCAGTTAATATAAAATTTCCCATTTAGTCATAACTTTATTCCTAATTTAAGCTTATTTATAAATTAAAGTAACTGCATCTGGGCTTGTTTCTTCCCCATTTATAAGAAAATCCAATATATATAATAGTTTTATAAGTTTTAGAATAGATGTTATTTTCTTTAGTAGATTTGCCATATTATATATTTTCATGAATTTATGATGTTAATATCAGGGTTGGCATGATTTAAATCAGTTGATTTTTTTGAAAGAAATCATTGATTTAAATCGTTATTTTTTCACTTCTTTTAAAACCTATATTCTAAAGACAGGAAAATTGGGAATCAGTCAGCACAGTAATACCAGTAAGTAATTAAATGTAAATAGATAGCATGTGTTTTCCAAGAATTTATGGGTTGTTATCAGAAAGTATATAGTATGGGTAGGTACTATGATTGATTATGACTAGTGGAATTTATTTTATGTAATGGGAGGTAAAGAGAGTATTACAGAACTTGAAATCCAGTTTGTCTACCCAATAACAGCAGTCGTGGCTTCATCTGCTGGAATTAAAAGACATTAATTTCTTCTTTTGGTATTGTTCGTTTTAGCCTTCGTAACCAATTAGGAGTGGATAAAGCATCAAAGCGAGTGTTTTTATTAAAACAACTAAATCCATAATTCAGCACTTAAAAATTATTGATATAATTGATTTGTTTTTTTAAATAAATAGTTTGCACTAAAAGAATATTTAATTTCTTCATTAAATTGACATCTTATTTAGTTTTGCACTATCCAATTACAAATTAATGGAATGTATTTTGATTAAAATTTATATATTTCATTTTAGTTGATCAATGTGTAGAATATACTAGATAGATAAGATGTTACTTCTTATAAGAAACTATTCTATGTATATTGCTTAAAACATAAAAACAACAATTAAAATTAGTATTTAGAAAAAAATATAAAAAATCAGATTTAAATAAAAAATTGATTAAAATCAAATTTTTTTTTCTCCACAACCCTGGTTAATATATATATATATATATATATATATATATTTATTTATTTATTTTATGTTACTAGGATGGAAATTGCCGTAGTGTTGATGATTTTGAAAAGCTATCAGTTATTTCTGAAGGAACTTTTGGGACGTTGTGTAAGTTTCTTATTTTTAATAATTTTGTTCATATTTAATTTATCAGAAGCCAAAATCTTGATGTTTTTATTTTGTGTTAAAAGTAAAATTTCTGGAGCACCCTAAATACCGATCAGATTCTAACTGGATATATTTGAAACAATTATTTATTTTAAATATTTTGACTTTTAATGCAGATTAAGTGATTCATAGTAAAAGAATTTTTGCTTAAAAATTGTTAAATGAGAAGTAATTTATTATTATTATGCAAGTTTTCCGGTAGGAAAGCCTTAAAATTTTAAACTTAAAATATATTTATACTTTTCTTGAACTTATCTTAATGTATTGCATGCAATGATTTTAATGTAACTAAATTAACATATTTCATTTAGATAAATGTAGAGACAAAGCAACAAATGAAATTTATGCCTTGAAGAAATTTAAAATGCCTGCTGATTTTGAAGATGGTAAGTTTATTCTGGCTAATGGTATAAAATATAAGTGGCTTTAAATAGGGACCTTTTTCCTAATATTGTGTTGCACGTATAGTCTGCAGACTATCTATGTTTAAAAAGCAAATTTCTTCAGCCGAGGACTATCTGCAGGCTGTTCATTGCTCAACTCATCAAAATCAGTCCTCACGAATGGCCGATGATCAAATGTAAACAAAAGCCTGATTCATAAGATGCCCATGGTTCAGCCAGGTGCTTAAAATCCTTAAAAAGTGCTTATTTTGTAGATTTATTTTTAAGGTCCCTAATAAGTCCTAAAAAAGTGCTTAGTTTTCTTTTTGTAGCCTTAAAATTTATAATTTTTTCTGAGTGCTTAAAAAGTGCTTATTTTTTTCCCAAATATTGGTTGCTGAATTTTTATTTCCCTTGGTAATTAATCGTCAATCCATTCAACAAAGCTAAAGATAAGAAATAAGAGTTAGACTAATTTAAAAAATGTATAGAAGAAAAGAAAAATTAACTTCAAAATTAGACATATTCTCCCCCTTCCTATATTTTTTGGTTCTCATCTTCTATTATGAACGGAAATAGTTCTTCAGTTACATTTTTAAAATGGCATTGATAATTTCTTGAATCTTGTTTTGAGTATGTCATAATTAAAACTTTTTTAGTGTAGATACTGCATCTTCTTTTCTCTGTCTCCCAGTGTGTATGTATGTGTGTGTGTGAATATTATATTTACCTGTTTATAATACAGAAGTACTTTTTATTATCTTATTTTACATCTATGTTGCTGTAAAAATACTGTTGCTATGATGTGAAACTTGTTGATCTTCCACCACAGATAGTACTTTAACTTTACAAATATTTCAGATTTGTTTAGAGAAGGGGGGGGGGGCATTTGATCAATAAGGACTATTGCTGTTCTAAAATTTATGTTTGCGAAAAAAGATGTGTTAACATAAAGTATGAGATATTAACAATTGTGTTTAATAAAATTATTAAATTGTCTATATATATTATTTAATGTCATTTTACAAGTCATAAAGCTCATGAAAAGCTTCATGAAAATCTTCAATTTTTAAGCTTTAGCTGTAGGTTGATCATAGTACAAGGAAAATTTAGGTGCTTAACCCTCTGCCTGCTCATCCCGCGATTTCCACGGGCAACTCAAATGTAGCAAATTCTGCTCATCCCGCGATTTCCGCGGGCATGTGTTTTTCTTCCTTTATCGATGAGCGCATCCTGTTTATTCCCCGTTTAAGCTCTTAAATAAATCATATACAGTATTAGACGTTTAATTTACGTTTTAAAGAACAGATACCATTAGTTATCAATTTAATTGCCGTATTTGAAGGCGCGTAGGATTACCGCTAACTTTTTGCTGTTTTCTTATCAGAAATGGCTGCTAGAAAACGATCAGCGATTGACAGAGTGTATATTCCTGATTCAGATTCTGAAAGCAATTTTAGTTGAGATAATGATATTGATATAGAAGTTTTGGACTGCTTCTCATATAGCGATGAATTTGATAATGATTCAATAAACGTGCAAAGCGTTAGGCAGTGTTGCAAAATTGATAGGAACGCTACGCTCCGAAAACAACAGGGGAATCATTATATTAAAATTTTCAGGCGGTTCTTAGATCAATCGTTGTGGAATGCCTATGTACTTTACTAAAGCAAAACCCCAGACAAACTATAAAACTTTTGGAATTTTGTTTGAAATTTGTTGAAGAAAGTATCGAAAAATATTCGGATACAAATAAAAGCGGTTGTCCTGGAAGACCGAGTTCTACTTGGAACCCTTTGATATCGATACCTCGTTATTTTCCAAGTGACATACCACCTAAACCCATAAAAAGAGAACCTCGAAGACAATGTCGTGTATGCTGTTCAGGAAAAGATGCAAATGGCAAAAAAATTTGCAAAGAAACACGAATCTGGTGCAAAGACTGGGAAGTTGGACTTTGCCTTGAATCCTGCTTCAAACCCTATCACACTAAACTGCATTTCTAAGATATTTTTAGTCAGTCCTTCATATATTCTTAAATTTTGTATATTTTTTATATTATTTAATAAATAGAAGCTAACTGTAATTCAATAGAAATTTATTTTAAAAAGAATTATTTTGGTGAAATCATCTGAAATTAGTTTCTAATGATACTTACAACTTAGTTGCTAAGGCTAAAAATCTAGATAAAAAAAATATTTCCTGGAAAGAAAACATGCATTTTTGAATTCTCCAATATATATAGATTTCAAATAGGTAATAAAAAAAATATGTCATTTTTAAAGCGATTTTGGTCTAAAAATTGAGCAGTCAGAGGGTTAAAAAGTGCTTAATTTTTTTTCTGTGGAAAGAGTCTGAACCTTGGATGCCAAGAAAACATCAATCCGTATCAGTAATAAACCATGAAAAAAAAATACAACCCATAGAGCAGATTTAATCAGTTGTAGTAAGTAGCACAATCTTAAATTGTGTCCTGGAGTACGGGAAAATATCAATAGTCACTATTGACAACATAGATTGGATGGGTTCAAGATAGAAGGTTGAGGGTCAGAGGTAATTTCACCACAAAGATCACTAGTAACAGAGTGTTTTCTTTTCTTAGATTTGATTTGCAGTAATATTGGTCATTCATTATGTTTTTAAAACATCGTCACAGTTTTACTGCTGATTTCATGCTGAAAGTAATTCAGAAGGTCACATTGAGGTCGACGAGAAAGCAGTAAGAAATTGGCGCAAGCAAAAGGAAACATTAAAGATATGAGCAGAAAGCAATCCAATCGTAGTGTAAAAATACAATGGCCTGCTTTAGAAGACAATTTACATAGCTGGGTTCTCAAACAGAGAAATGTAGACCGCTCAGTTTCTTCTGTTAAAATTCATCTCTGAAGCTATGGCTGAAGAAATGATTTCAAATTTTAAAAGTAGAATTGAGTCTAAACCAGACTTTTCGGCACTCTACTGTACTTGGGTCTTCATTCTTAAGAAGATTTAATATTGTCATACTAAAATACATATTTTTGCACGTATAGTCTGCAGATTATCTAGTGGTACGGACTAGCTGATGATTTATGAAATTTTTTAAATAAAAAATCGCGCCTGCAGACTATACGTGTGAAATTACAGTAATTTTAAACTTATTTTTCAGTTAGCCAATGTTCATTATTCAATGTTCATTGAGTCTAAGAATAAAAATAAATGAAAATAATAAATGATAAAGTCGAGAAAAGTATAAAAAATAACAAATGAAAATAATTCAGCAGAATAGTATGTTTTGTCATTGCTGAATAAATATTGGGTGAAGATCAGAATGTATAAAACAGAGGTGCCAATGATTCAGATATGCTCAGAAGTTTTCTAATTTTGCAGTGAGTTTTTGATCAGGAAAACTTATTCTTCTGATTTTCAGCGATATATTGTAAAATGCCCAGATAAATTTCCATTCTCGCTTTGTTCTTTCATAATTATGTGTTCCAGCAAGAAGTAAAACACGAATGATGATCAAGTATTCAGCCAAATAAAAAAAAAATATCAGAACTGATTTTAGACAATCTCTGTATAATTAACAGTTATCAATTGTGAAATGCAGTAAAAATTTAAACGTTTTGAAAATGAGTTTCACAAACATTTTTTGAAAAAAGCAAAATCTTGTACACCAGCAATTGTAAATGCTAAAGATTAATAAGCTTGTTTTATATATTGGAGAAACAGTATTGCCATTTTTCACTTTTTAAGTAAAATTTGTTTTTATCTATATGCTAAAAATTGCGGTTACTGCAATAAACTACAGATAATTATGGTAAACGACAGATTTTTCTCTTTTAGAAGTTGTCACCGATGTATAAAATAAGTTAATCTACTTCGTTGAGTGTTTCATAAATATTTACATTCAGGAACACTAATATAATCTTCATGAGAGAGCAAGCTGTTGTTAAAAATAGTAGTGGCCAAACTGAAATGCCTCTAAAATTTTGAAGACCATTGTAAATTTTATCAAATTTTTAACTCAAGTAAATAACACCTTGAATATTATTAACATAATAGCCCCCATTTTTTTTTTTTTTTAAAGGCAGCAAAAATTGATATATTATTGATAGTTTCAAATGTATTTACACATATAAAAGGAATTCAAATTAAAAAATAAAAATAAATTATGCAAAAAAAATTGTCTTTTTTTTATGTAAAATTTATCAATATTCATAAATCAGCCACAGTCTAGTTTTAAAATAGAAACTTAAAATTAGTGGTTTGTTTACATATAGTCCATTTAAACCACAACTTCTGGTTTCTGAAATGCCACTTCCGTTTCGATAAGGAAAGCAAAAATAGTGATAACTTTTATTCTAGTGATCGTTAAAGCAAAAGAAAAACTGTTTTGAATAACTAAATGTATATTTTTTTGAATATACTAATAAAAAATTTTAAGATTTTTCACCGAAATATGGCATTTAAACCTAATTGGTTAACTGAATAATTACTATATCTAGACAATTTCAGTTATTTTTCTAAATTAGAATATCTTTCCATGTACCAAGACTATGTCCCCAGATTTTGTGATGAATGTTTAATTAGCAGTATATGTACATTCCAGCAAGATTTCTAAGCAAGAGAAAGATGTTAATGCTTGAATAAGACTGGCAATTTAAAGATAATCAGCTTTAAAAATTCGTTTTCTAAATGTTATTAACAACATATTTTAATTTTATATCTATCCTAATATGAATAATTTCTAGTTTTGCATTTTTTAAATTTTTAGGGTTATTCAAATTTATATACATTAATTTTGCATCATTTATAATTTAATTAATAGCAAATTTATATATACTGTAATTTTCAGTCAAAATTACCCAGTACTTTAATGCAATTCTTTTGTACTTTATATTTGAAAAGAAATTATATTAATAATTTCATGCATTAATATCCATTAAGGAATCCCAAGTGCTATTTTACGTGAAATCAACATTTTCAATTCTCTGAATCATGAAAATATAACTAATTCACATGGAACAGTTGCTGGGAAACAATTGGATAGGTAAGCATTTATTATTCTCCGTTTCTTAAAAATTGAATGAAAGTGTGTTATGTATTATAGAACCTAACATTCTATTGTATTAAAATTAATAGCTGTTCATTTTATTCAAAATATTTTTAAACCTGGTGTAGTAATGGTCTCATAACTAACAGTGTAATTCCAGTAGAATGCTACCAGGGTCCCCACAGTCCGTAAAAGTCCTTAAGAACTTCTTAATTTTAGCTTTCATTTTTAAGGGCCCTTAAAAAACTGTTTAATTTTTATCAAAGGTCCTTAAAAATTCCACAATTTTGAAATTGGAACTCTATCAATTTCAGTTACTTATGGAAGTTTAATTTTCTTTGGATTGAATGTAATAGAAAAGTCTAAAACTCTCTTCTTTCCCAGGCAATGTTGGGTATATTCAGCTAGTATATAAAAACGTACAGTCAAACCTGTCTATCTCGAATCTCTTGGGAGTACAAAAAAAAATACGAGATAAACAGGTTTCGAGATACGCAGGTGAAAATAGACTAAGAAAATTTCTTTACACAATAGAAAAGTTTGAAAATTTGAAGTACTTTTAATTTTATTTATATATCTTACAGAAAGTAATCCGTTGGGAGTTTTTGATGTAAAACATTTTTAGACATTTTTTTTTTGTAGTTTTGACACAGTGGCGAAACGATCCTGATCGATATTTTCTTGGGATTCATTTTTTTTTTTTTTTTTTTTAAACAACTCTTTCTACAACGATGTTTTCCTGATTGTCATGATCCTCTTCATCCTCAGAATTTCAACGAACGTTTTCTAAAATTTCGGAATCAGTTAATAATGTTCAGCTTGTTACCACTGATTTATTTTCTATAAAATCTTTAAAGGAAGTGTCAGTATTCAGTTTCTCTGTGATAATCATCCATTCCTTCAGGTTTTTATCAGTTTCCTCAGCCAGTTGCTCTTCGGTTTCTTTTTATTCCCCCCTCCTCAACCCCCATTCCTTATTATTCCAGAGAACTCGTTTTTAGTACAATTCCCACTCAGTCCCAGTCCAACCCCCCCCCCCAACCCCCCGAGAAAGAAAACTAGAAGTATATTTCTGGGAAATGGGAACTTGTGTGGTTGTCAACGCGATAAGGCTCTAAACTGGAATGTTGTGTTTCTTACAAATATTCGAGATAGACAGGTTTGGGAAAAAATAATTTGAGATAGGTTTGGAAAATATGTTAAATTTTTGTTGAAAATGTAGGGAAATTAAAAAAAAATTGACATAGACAGGTTTTCGAGATATGCAGATTTCAAGATAGACAGGTTTGACTGTATATCATTTTTAAACCCTCAAAAAGTACTGTTTATTATATTGTATTTTATTCACAATTTGTTTTTAGTTTGAACTCTCAAAAAACTGTAGATGTACATTTTCAAAATTATTTTTTGTCAAATAGATTTATCTTATTAATTTTTATACATTTAAAAAAAACTTAATTCTGAAATATTGTTGGGCATTTCTTGAACATGCCTTTTCAGGTTCATAATCATTAAAATATGTTCCTCAGGAAATAGGGTTTGTGCCGTTATGCCATGTACTTTCAAGTAAGTCCTTATAAAAATTACTTTGGTCCTTAAAAAGTCCTTAATTTTTCTTCTGGAAAAAGAGTGGGAACCCAGACTACCCCTAAAATAATAACAAATGCTTATCAGTTTGCAGTATTCTTATAATTTTTTTGTTTAAGGGATTCATTTAACCCTTTGCACTCGAGGGCTCAGAGCGGAGCCATTTAAAATTTGTCTTCAAACTTGAGGGTTCCGCTACAGAAACGATGCAAAATAATTAGTTTTTACGATTTGTTTTTGTTCTTATGTTAAAAACTGATAATTATTTGCATTGTCTCTATAGCGGCACCCTCAAGTTAAGACAAATTTTAAATGGCTCTGCTCTGGAGCCCTTGAGTGCAAAGCATTAATTATTCTTTTTTCAGTACCTTTCTTAGGATTTAAATAAGTACAGGTTAAAAATCTCAATGCTACTTTAAAGCTTAGTGCATTTCTTTTCAATTAAACATTTATTTGTATAACACTTCAGATTTTTTCTTTTATAAAATTGATAAGCCGTATTTGCCTTTTGGTTTAAACCCACAATTTTGAAGCATTCTAAAAGCATAATAGGATTGCTTTTTATTTCTTGATTGGTGTCATCATCATTGTAGGGACTAGGACTAGATTGTTTATCAATATATTGTCAAATGTTAATATTAAGGTATGAAGACAGTATTTAAAATTCTGCTGTGCCGATATATCCCCAGGCTTGCAATTCCATCACTTTTCTTAACTTTAGTCACTTTTTTAAGTAAACAGTCACTTTTAGTCACCTTTTTTCATAGTGTATCACAGCAAAAGTCTGTTGTTGAAAAAAGAAAATCTGAATTAATAACAAAATATTTTAATAAAAGACCAAAAATGTGATGGTCTAATCTTATTTTTCTTATTAAAATGTAATTAGTCATATAGTTTCCAGAATTTAGTTATTTTAAAAAGTCACAAAGAAGTTCCTGAAATCTACATTAGTACTGAAATCTACATTTAATACATCAAAGTAATTTACGTCAAAGCACACATTTCTCTTTTTCTTTTTCTTCACAATTTTTGTTTAGATACTGTAATCTAGCTATGTACCTATTTCAAAACATCCTTAATATATGCAGAAAGTTGTGATTATAAAATTAATGTATTGTATGTATTCAAATCTAATTTATAGATTTTCTTGGATAAAAAGCAATGTTGAGTTGTGTTAAACAAAATTTTTAACCTTTTTTGTATTTGACGTTAAAATCATGTCGTGCATGAATCATTTGATTTAGAGTTAAAATAAATAGAAAAATCTTAATAACAGCATCTGTAATCAAGAGGAGAAAAATATCACTTTTTTTTTTTTTCAATGTTTAATCACTTTTTAGTCACTTCTGTATTATTTGTTACTTTTCTCACCTTTTTTATAAGTACCTCAGCAGTTGCAGGCCTGTATTCCTCATCAGCAATACTGTTTTTCCTCTTTGCATCATATGATTGTCAAAAGACATCCTAAATAGTCTGCATATATCAAAAGCAATGTTTTTCCAGTTACTGCATTCATTTGACATCAGATCTGCATATTTATATTAATATTTAATAAAACTCAATTAAAAAAAAAAATTATTGAAGATTATCGCATCTCTATCAAGGTCTGTGGTAGTATGTCCTGATGCAGCTGTGTAAAAACCAGGAATTCAACTGCTCATGCTTCATGGTTATGGACTCAAAAAACAGCAAAACCATAAATGAAAATATATAGTTTAAAGTAAACTTATGCTTTAAACAATAAAGAAAATATATACAGTAGAATTTCTATAATTCGAGTCTAGATTATTAGTTTCCCATAAATATAAGTTAAATCTGACTTACTAAAACAATGATAATAAATGAAAAAATGACCAACACATGAAAAAATCACTAGATCTGTTTTATAGTTTTGACCTGTCTCGTGTTCACTGTGCACTCTGAAGCTATCAGCAGAAATCCTCCCTCTAAAAAAAAAATAGGTTTTATATTCTTTCCTGGTTATGTAATCATATTGTTTCAACTTACAAAATTCATCTACTTTCTGTTTTCCTCTGCTCCAAACATATTTTCTCTCATTCTAAAAATAGTTTAGCTGTACAGATTGCAGTTTGATTAGTTCTGTAAAATTTCACCTTTTGAAAGATTTTTTTCAAAGGTGATTCTGACTAAAATTATAATAATTAAAAAAAATTCCTCCTCCCCAAAAAATTTGAAAAGAATTTTTGGAAAAATTTGTCTCTGAAAAATTATAAAAAAAAGTTTTAAAAATCGTCTGCTTTAAATAAAAAATATGAAATTGAATTTTAAAGCTAATTAGAAAGTTTTATATCTTTTCTCATTCTTTTTTCTTTTTTAATGTATGCATCCATAAATCTTTTTTCAACCAAAGTATAATAATATGTTATGTTGATTTTCTTTTTTAAAGTAACAATAAGTTAAAATTTAAATTTATGTATTCAGATTAAGAAATTGAATTTCTGTTTTCTAGATAACCAACACACACGTGGGATATATGTGTGTTTGTAATATTTTATACCGATACCAAACACACTTATATTTGCAATTCTATAATAAGATTATATATATTAGAACATATTAATATATTGCTATTTGGTGAATAAATTACAATATTAAAATTCAGATATCATTCAGCTCTAGTTTTGACATCCAGAAATTAACCTTAATATAGTTTTTATTTTAAATTAGTAGTGTATACTTTTTCAAAAAATTTTGTTGGATATTCAGAAAATATTTTCTTACTTAGAATCACCCATGGAATTTTTATATCAGTTTATAGAATCTTTGTTGTTTTTTCATGATAAATTGTACAAAAAGTAGAAAGTTATTCATTTTGTTAAAAGTAAAATTTAAAGCTTTAAAAAAGACTGGGTAAGGGAAAACCCTTATAAAACTTGTAGTTGGTAGCATAATGGAAGTTACAGTTGGTGATTGGTTTAAACACAGTATTGTGAAAGTTGGTGTCGATAGTAGCGTGAGTCACACACATTATATTAACAGCATAATGTTACGAATTTCGCAAGTTGGCATGTATTTTTGCTGTATACTGTGTATTATAATGGGTAAATCATGTATTTGGCGAGATATTGGCTCGTAGGCGATGTTTTTGGCGACTAATTTTTGGCTCCAAGTTTGGCGATTTATCGCCAAATTTGGCGACTTGGTGACTTTCTTGGCAACCGTTTGTACCTAGTACTTTCTAGAATATTCCAATTTCTCCCGAGGATATAAATACCGGGGGCCGATCCTGATCGAGGTTCAGTTAGCTGAGAAATTTGTAGAGGTAAAGACCTACGTTGTTTGGCGCTAAGAGTTTTAGTGAACTATCGCTTGTGCTAGCCAGTTCTCGCAATGTTGGCTGCTGTATTCGTGTTTTCCATGCATTACGAATAAAGTGCTGTTATTTTTGTTGTCTTAATTCAAAGTCTACTCAATCCACAAACGCTACGCTTCATAAATTGGTAACAATATTTTCCTTTACATACTGCAAATGATGAATGTAAGAAATATTGGAAATTATCTGTGATCATAAGCATATATTGATAAGGAGTATAAGGAGCTCAGTGAAAAATTTATAACCAATGCTGAATTCTCTATAAAGCTGTCTCTAAGACATATCTATATATATGTATGTATATATATTTAAGTGACTTTATGTGTTTAAATACAGTTGCTTCCCTTTTGTTTATTTTCATTATTTAATCAGCAGTTATGTAACAGTCATGTAACTTACATTTATTATTGGAGAAAATTAAAGGATTCCGCCATAAAAACACATACTTTTTAAAGTGCTGGAATTTTGTAAAGTTTAAAAATCACTGACATAATCTGTTAGGTAGTTCAGCAAAGCGTACAAACAATATTTATTTTTAAAAATTATGTGATTATATGCAATTTTGTATGTGAAGACAGTAGATAATAATTAATGTTTTTTATGACATTAAATAGATGTGATATAGAGTTTTTCTTCTTGTCTGATAATGTAGTACTATTTGTTTTTCTTTCATTAGTGTGTTTGTCTTTTTTGACAGTTAACAAAAAATTTTTGTTTTCAGCAATTACCTTATATTGGATTACTGTGAATATTCTTTAAAGGATCTGATTGAAAGAAATGTTGAAGCAATATATAGCAAAGCAATGGTATGAATCTTTAAAATATTTATAGATTTTCAGAAATGAAATCAATGCTAATAATCTACATATCATATAATGAAGTAAAATCATACAACTGTTTAGAAATTTCAGAGGAACTTCTTTCTTATTAAGTCAGTTAGCTGCTCAGTTTTCTGTTTGGATAAATAGTTTTCCAAAACAAGTTTATATTTACCCCTTAATGTGCACACTCGAGTTAACTCGAGCACGCTAAACTGGCCAAACTGTGTACACTCGAGAAAATTCGAGTGGCATTGTGCTTTATGTTGTTATAATTTTTAACACTCAAATCCAATTGAGAATTGAAAATAACAATGTGAAAGAAAAAAAAAAAAAAAAACAATAATTTTATTGATATTTATCATTTACATAGGATTGTAAGCTATAACACTTATTCAAGTATAAAATATAGATTTTATTTTCTTCTTATCACTTATGACTTATCTTTTCCTTGTTAGCCGCTGTCGAACAGCATATTTAGATTCTGATTCGCTCATTTTTCAATATATATTTTACTAAAATTTAAAGTAAAATAAAATGTAATTATTAACTATTTTATTACTAAGATTTGGCTGTAAAGACATTATTGGCTCAAAGCCTCACTTTTATAAACTTTATTCTTGAGATATGAAACATAAGGGTTTCATATTTGGTACCTAAGCATCAAGAGATGACACATACTGTCAATTGGTAGATTGCCTACCAATTGAACAATATACTCTTTCGACAATAATAATATTCTAAAAATTAGAAATTGTATCAATTGTATAAATATTCAATATACTCAAGTTTATTTTCTGTAATCACAAAATAACTCACTGTTTACAAAGATAAACGTATCGCTGCATGGTGCATGCACTTTGTTTTGCAACCAATGTGATACACAACACAAGATTAAAAAAGTCAATGTGTGTGTAATATTACAATGTTCGACTATTTTCTGCAATGTTATCAAAATCCAAAATTGTAATAAAAGTTTTTTTTTTTTTTTTTTTTTTTTTTTTGCCAGACAACATTCTAAATTGTGCTTTTTACATTTAAAAAAATTGATTTTTTTGGCCGGTCTTTTTTTAAAAAAACTGTGCATTAAGGGGTTAAATCAACTAGCTGCTCAGTTTTCTGTTTGGATAAATAGTTTTCAAATTAAAGTTTATATTTATTTCAAAATTACTATTAGTTTTTAATTATATTTAGCTGGCTATAAAGCAATATAAAAAATAAAACATTCCCATTTCGTAAAATAAATAACATACTTTATTTCAATTTGTTTTTCAGAAACTAAGAAATATAAACCAGGGCTTCGAACCGTAATTTTTTTTGTTCCGGTTTTCGTTCCGGTTCAACTAAAAAATTAATATCGGTTCAGTTCCGGTTTTCGCTCCGCCAAAAATAACGGTTTTCGGTTCAGTTCCGGTTTTCGCTCCGCCAAAAATAACTGTTTTCGTTTCAGTTCCAAATGAATAATTTCATTTTATGTATATTCTTATTTGTACTAAAAATATAATTCTATCATAAACAAAAAATGTAATTCTATCAAAATTTAGAAGATTTTATTCTTTTTTTAATTGGTACACTATGTGAATTGATACAAACAGCAGGTACGATAAGAGCGGCGAGCATTGGCATTGTTATCCATTATCAAAATCGCATTTGACAACTAGGTTCATGATTACCCACATTCGTCGTTTGACTCTCACATCGTGCACTTGGCCTTGCAATAATTATGTAAAAAATATATTATTTATTTAACATATGAAAATTGCCTCTAATTATTAATATATCTTCTAACGTGGTTTCACTGAGATTACTTCTGTTGTCTCGGAGAATAAATTTCAAACCTGAAAACGCTCTTTCAACAAATATCAAAATAGGAAATCGAGAAGCAGTATACATGTAATGATAATTATAAAGTTGACGTTAAATTAGAAAATATTGATAAGTTGGTAACAGTAACAAAATGACTGAAAGATATATCGAACCGAAATAAACCGATATTTTTTTTTGTTCAGTTCCGGTTTTCGTTCCGACCAAAATAACGGTTTTTTCCGGTTTTCAGTTTTCGGTTCAGTTCTGGTTCGAAGCCCTGATATAAACTAAAGAAATAAAAGTGCTATATGTGGTGATTAATACTTTCAGTCTGCCAATGGAATAATATCTTCATTTATTGCAAGATTCTTTAACCCCTTGAGGACGGCACATAAATGCTATACAAGTCGACTGTTGTGTAATACGTTGCCGTTTAATGACATCTAGTAATTACATCTAGCATTTAAAAATTCAAATGAAACATTCTGATTATGCATACGTGATGCTGGTCGCTCAATATCAACGGGAGATCATCACGTGGAGGCAAAGCTGCCTGATAAGAGTGGAATTGTTGTGTTGTGAATATGAGACGTTGGTTGCAAATGGGTTAAAGAGATCACAAAAAATTATGGAAATAAAATGTTGCTACTCCCCAGCAACAGCAACAAAATAGATTGCCCTTAAAACAGGTTCATAAAATGGCAAAATACGATTAAAAAGAAATATGCCAATCAAAAATCAAAGTGTAAATTTAGTTTTAAGAGCAATAGAAAAATCTTAACACTATTAAATTATTTAAGTTTTAATAATTTTAGGACTTTTTAAAATAAGTATATATCCAATGATACTCATCATCAGGCTTGATAGGGTTCAAATTAGCCCTTTCTCTCTATCATTGTTAAGCCATTTTTGAAATTTCACTTAAGAATATTATATACAGTGAAACCTCTCTGAGAGGCCACCTCACCATTCCGAGAATATAAGGCCGTTTAGAGAGGTTGGCGACTCTGAAGGGTTTTATTATAAGATAATTGCTATAATGCGTAATATAAACAAGTCTGACCTTCCTTATTTAAAATGAAATTGAAAACTTATCCAAAGAGAAAATAGCACTTTATTTCATGCACTAATTTTTTTTTAAAAAAGGCTACAATTTGTGTTTTAAGTTTTTTCTTTTCTCTATAACAACCATTTTAAGTTCATTTTTTACTTTAAAAGCAGAAAATTGAAGTCTTTGTATTCCTTCCAAATCAAATTTTTTTCTTTAATGACTTTGCCGAACGATGGCTGAATGGTTAGGGTACTGGACTTCGGAACCGGAGTTCGTGGGTTCGAATCCCACTGTGGCATGGATGTTCGTAGCCATTCGGAATCGACTTTAAGCAGTAGGTCCCAGTCTCATTAGCCCTCGTGTTGCAAAAAGTAGACCGTAGCGCTCCAAAAGCAAACCAAATCTTTAATGACTTCGTTGATTTGCGTTCTTCCGCAGCTAGATAATTCAACTAACTTTCTTGCCGATTTGCCATTTTCATATTCAAGCAGAACTTCAATGTGCTGCTCAAGGTTTAGGAAAATGCATTTTGACATAGTTGCAACTCGGATCACTGACAAACTAATGAATGAAACTGGCGTGGAGGACATTTTATTTGACAGAGGTGCAATTCTTCCTCTACTGTACCTATTGGAATTCCAAACAAAGGCCCTGAGATACCTGAAACACCTGATTGTCCAGTTCCTCCCTCAGTTTCTATGGGTAGTGCTATAGGGATTTCCCTATCTGAAGGGTGGGGACAATACAAAAGCGGTAACAGATTCTAAGAAAGTTAGGTTTCTAAGAAAGCGGGGGGGACCGTGGAGATGCACTTTGCAAAATATACCTTGGTCTTATATCCGACCATAAAACTTACCTTGAGTTTTTCAGCTCAAAATTAAAGCACTGAGTGAGTAGAATTTCCTGAAAAATGAAATGGGCGATCTCACTCGGTGGCCATTTAGAGGAGGGGGGGGGCTCAAAGAAGTGTCACTGTATTTATAAATTATATGTAATAAATAAGTATAGCTTTTTTTTAATAACATAAAAGGGATCTAGCAGCAGTAGATGAGTCTATACAGTATTAGTGAAAAATAGTTATTATTAATCAAGAGCTTCATAAGTTCATCAGATTTGCTCTTAGGTCAATTATTTGTTTTACAGTCTTTTTACTTATTTATCCCTTTTTTTAATTAGTCTCGAATTTGTTAATTTTTTTTCCAGGTGAAATATTTGATGCATCAACTTTTTTATGGTCTTGAATATATTCATGGAGGGTTGATTATGCATAGGTATTCAACTTATTTCTTTCTCCTGGATTCTTTAAAATTATTTCTTAAAATTATATAATGTTTGATACTGAATTAAAACCTTTTTGTATTTTATCTAGAAATATCTGTAGCAAAAACATACTATTTAACAGTAAAGGAGTTCTCAAAATAGGTATGGAATATTTTTTTTTTCATTTTTTTGGATAAAAAGAGATATGAATTATTTCTATAACTCATTTCTGTTTACTTTGAAAACAGATTAAAGAATAAAGCATGTTCTCTATGTATATCAAATAATCACACAACTGCTATGACACAGTCTGCTATACTCCGTAAATTTAAAATTATAAGTTAAAAGTTGATGAATTACTTTAATAACTTTTATCCTTTTATATTAAATTTCAGTTACAAGGTATAGATCTGAGGAATTTTATGATCAAGTTCCTCCTAACCCTTATGCCGATTGGTTAGGGTGCTGGCCTTCGAATCCGGAGTTGGTGGGTTCGAATCCCGTTGTGGCATGGATGTTCGTAGCCGTTCGGAATCGGCTTTAAGCAGTAGGTCCTGGTCTCATTAGCCCTTGTGTTGCAAAAAGTAGACCGTAGCGCTCCAGACCAAATCTCCTAACCCTTATAGTACCAACAGAAAATATACTTATGCAAAGAATGCAAGACTAATTTGTCAGATTTGCCTCAGTTTGGGAACCTCATATTTAAGAAAACATTCTAAAAGGAACTCAAGTATAAGTTTATCAGAAACAAAAATGAGGAAAAAGTTTGACAAAGGTGTAAAATAACAGTTACAATAAAGTACAAAAGCAAAAATTTTTTTACTCACTTAAGAAAGGACACAATTTTTTTTTTAAACCATAAGTCAGGTAATGAATTTAGCTGTTGATTTCTGCCTAATTATTGTACTGTTGTAAACAAATAACTAATCCAGATCAAAACCAAGCAAGGAAAAAGCAAAAGAAAAGTATAGGAAGCAGTTATTGGATTGCAATTTATTTTTTTAAATATTTTTAAAATTGGAAAGTGGTTTATAACTTTTTAGTGTCATAAATAAGTTATAGGTAATTGTGTATATTTATTAACAACTCAACTAAACTTCCCAGTGCTACAGCCCATGTGGGGCCATAGCTTGCAGTGCCAATCTCCATTTACGAGGTCGGTACCAGAGTTTGGGGGTTCGAGGCTCACTATATCATGGACGTTCATAGCCGTTTGGAATCGGCTTTAAGCTGTAGGTCCCGGTCTCATTAGCCCTTGTGTGTGTGGAGATTATAGCGCTCCAAACCGAACCATTTACGAGACCATGAGCTTTGGAGTGGAAAGCATGTCTTCCAGTTAGGTGGTCAACTTTATGTAGAACAGAACTCCCGGTGTTTAATTCCGAAGCGTGCTTGGTCCTCAATTTGCCCACCGCTGAAGGGATAAAAGGTTCAGTCAACCTTGCCGATCCCAATGATCGAACTGCAAACCTGTGTCTTAGTTTGAAGTGCTACCTCCAACACTACAGGGCATATTAATTTAATAACAGTTACTATTGTTACAGAAAGGATCATTTTCATTTATTCCTCTTTTTGCTCAAGGCTCTCCTTCATAAATTCCTTGGTTTCTGTAACTATTTTTCTCCTGTTTTCTCCATTATCTTAATTTTAAAAAAATAAAGGGAATAAAAATTATTATTAAAAAACTTTTCTGATTTTTAAACTTTTTTTTTAATTGACTTCAATTTCTTCATGTATAATGTCAAAAATTTGGGGTCCATATTGTCTTAATAATAGTTAATATATAATGACCTAATAAAATTAAGTAATCATCTAATAAAAGATTTAAAAGAATATAAAGAGTGAATACCTATCATTAATATGTACATTAAAGAGTATACATGCTATATACCAGGGGTGGCCAAGCTCCTTGATAGTTCTAGCCATTTTTCAAAATTTGAAATGTTTTGCAAGCCACAATTAAATATGTATTTAAAAGGCATTTAAATTGTTTTGCAAAAATTATATTTATTGAACACATATAAATAAAAATACAAAATATGTGTATTGAATTTAAATATTAAAAATTAAACATTTTTTTTACTTCTCTTGACAATACTTAAAAATTTGGTGAATAATTGGTGACAGCCGTTCTCAGTAATTCTTTGAGATGCTGGTTAGTTAATATTGATCGGTGTTTGGGTTTAAAGAATTTTGAAGTGGATTAAAATGATTCACATAAGTACGTTGTTCCGAATATTGAAATAATTTGACAAGCAGCATTTTTTAATTCAAGTTTATAAATTCAAAATCGGTCTGGAGATGGACGATTATGCCATCATTTATGTTCGTTCGTGCAGTTTTCTATGAGTCATATCTTTTTTAACTTAGACGGAAATGAAATTTGTTACAATGTTGCACTTAGTCTTTCATATTTGTTGTCAGTAATTTAAAAGACAATTTGAAACACATACGGAACGATAATTTTTTAAAATATAACACAAAAAAGAAAAGGGAACTCGGGAACATTTATCGAAAGCCGCAATCCTTCAAAGAGCCGCATGTGGCTTGAAAGCTGCAAGTTGGCCACCCCTGTTATATACATTAATAAATAAGTATATTGATACAATTGTATCCTTTTTCTTATTTAGAATGAGTTTATGAACCTTCTAAATTTATATTGTTTTGAAATAAATTCTCAATATTCCTGTTTTTATATTTTTTAAGTAACATTTCTTCTTATTTTCAAATTTTTCACTCCAATTTTTTAACAAAAACTTGCTTTGGGGTCTACAGTTATCACTAATACAACTTCTTAAAAAAAATTTTAAGTAAATTTTCCACAGAATATTAAGTTTCAAGATTTTTACTATATATTGATAACTTACCAAAATATAGGTTAGCAAACAAGCTACTCTCAGTACCTAAAATTTTGTTTGTGTGAACTTCAACTTTTTGTATGTCAATTTTAATAATTCTGAAGCCTAATATTTTGCATTTGCTTATAGGTATATAAAATTTACATAAATATTTATTTTCATTAACTCATTAATGGTTAAGTAATTTCTGCCAAATATCTTAAATCTTAGTTATTATATGGACTGCATAGAGCCAAATATATATATATATATATATATATATAACTTTGACTATTACATGTCTTATTAAAGGTCAGATGTCATTTTAAAGATCATAGGATGCCATTTATTAAAAAATTGAAAACTATATAAGTGATAACAGATTTATTTTGTATCGCATATAAACAAAGTAATGTAAAGCTTTAATAGATACAGCTATTTCTAATGATACTGATTATGATTTTGAACTATTGTTTGTGATACTAAATATATTTAATAATTGCAGGTGGATTCAAGGATTCCCGATTTTTTGCTAAGAGCAATATGACTCCTGGTGTTACTGAATTAAAGTAAGTAGTAGTTAAAAAACAAATTTTGCTTTTTTGAATTTACATTCAAGAGCCAAAACATTATGACCACCTGTCAATAACGAGTTGACCCACCTTTGGCGCGCAACACAGCTTCAACCCGCCTTGGCATGGATGCCACAAGTCCTTGGTAGATGGCCGGAGACAGATTGTACCAGATGTTTAAGCAACGGTTACGTAAATCCCAGATATTGCGAATGGGTGGTCTTTGAACTCTGAACTGCCATTCTATGACATCCCAAATGTGTTCTATCGGATTGAGATCCGGTGAGTTAGGACATTAACTGGAATTCAGCATCATGTTCCTGGAACCACTCTAACACAATTTTAGCCTTGTGACAAGGGGCGTTGTCCTGTTGGAACATTCCATTTCCAGCTGGAAAAACAGAGGCCATGTAAAGGTGCAACTGGTCCGCAATGATGTTCAGATACCCTGTAGCATTCAGGGTCTGCTCTACCACAACCACGGGTCCCAGAGACGCCCAAGAGAACGTCCCCCAAAGCATAATACCGCACTACCAGCCTGTGTATGATCTACTGTACATTGAGAGAGCAATTGTTCGCCTGGAAGACGGCTTATCCTGACACGGCCATTAGCGTGATGAATGACAAACCGGGATTCATCTGACCAGATAACTCTCTCCCACTGATCCATGGACCAGTCGCAATGTTCCCGGGCCCAGCGTAGGTGCAGTTGGCGATGACACTTGGTCAGCAAAGACACATGAGTGGGACGTTTGCTGCATAGCCCCCTATCCCACAGTGTCTGCTGAACAGTGTGCTTCAATACTATTCTACTTGCCCCTGCATTGTGTTGGTTTGTCAGCTGAGCCACTGTCTGGCTCCGGTTTTGCTTCACCATGCTAGACAGTCTCCAACGACCTGTTTCTTTTGTTTTGGCTCTTGAGTGTAGATTGAACTGGTGTTATAAAATTTCTAGACACTGTTTGCATTGTGATGGGATTTCATCCTAAATTATTTGTATTTCAACATAAAAAAAAAAAAATCTCTATTAAAACAATGGGATTTTTATTTGACTGTATCAGTTGGCTCAATTGGGGGATATTTGGTTATGCAATTTACTTCTTTTCAAATGACTATCTATAAGAGTTGGCATGATTTAAATCAGTTGATTTTTTGAAAAAATCATTGATTTAAATAATTTTTTTTACTTCTTTTAAAACCTATATTCCAAAGACAGGAGAATTGGGAATCAGTCAGCACAAAAATACCAATAAGTAAATAAGTGTCAATAGATAGCATGTGCTTTCCAAGAATGGAGGGGTTGTTCATCAGAAAGTATGTAGTGGGGGTAGTACAAAGGTTGATTATGACTGGTGGAATTGATTTTATGTAATGGGAGGTAAAGAGAGTATTACAGAACTTGAAATCCAGTTTGTCTACCCAATAACAACAGCCGTGGCTTCATCTGCTGAAATGGAAAGACAGTTTTCTTCTTTTGGTATTGTTCATTCTAGCCTTCATAATCCATTAGGAGTGGATAAAGCATCAAAGCTAGTGTTTTTATTGAAACAATTAAGTCCATAATTCAATGCTTAAAAAATATTGAAATAGTGATTTGTTTTTTTAAATAATTAGTTTGCATTAAAAGAATATTTAATTTGTTCTGTAAATTTATTCTTATTTAGTTTGCACTATCCAATTGGATAGTGCAAAATAATGAAATGTATTTAGATTAAAATTTATATATTTTAGGTAATCAGTGTCTAGAATGTACTAGATAGATAAGATGTTACTTCTTATAACAAACTATTCTATGTATATTGCAAAAAACATAGAAACAACAATTAAAATTAGTATGCAGTAAAAAAAATCAAAGAAATCTGATTTAAATAAAAAAAAATTGATTTTTTTTTTCGAACTTTGCTATCTATAAAGACTTCAAAATACTTAATTTTCATATTGGTTTGGTTTGGTTTGGTTTGGTTTGGAGTGCTACGGTCTACTTTTTGCAACACGAGGGCTAATGAGACCGGGACCTACTGCTTAACGCCGATTCCGAACGGCTACGAACATCCATGCCATAGTGGGATTAAAGACTTCAAAATACTTAATTTTCATATTGGACATGGGGTTTCCCAGAAAAACCCTAAAGTTCAGAAAGTCTTGCGAGTCAGCAAAATTTGAAGTTTTAGTTTTAGTTTTGTTTTACTTTTTGATTTTTCCTGTTTTGTATTAGCATTTTAGTAATTCAAAAACAAGTTAGAGCTTAAAATTAATTTCTATTACTTGCTATTTCTTCAAATTTATCTTCATTTTTCTAATGTTTATATATATTTTTTTTTTTTTCTAATCTAGTTACAGAGCTCCTGAACTGTTGTTTCAAGCCAGGTCATATTTATCTGCTATCGATATGTGGTAAGCATATTTTTAAAGCTATTATTCAGTTGGCTCTCTTTGGTTAAAATATTAATTTAAGGATAATGTAAAAATCCTGTTAGTAATCAATTAAAATCTCAAACTATTTGGGTATGTTGTTGAACTCTGATTTTACAACATTTGTCAAAGACAAAACAGCTTTTTAAATTTTATTAACCACTTAATGCATAGTTATTTTTAAAAAAGGCCTCCAAAAAAATCAATTTTTTTAATGTAAAAAAACACAATTTAGAATGTTGCCTTGCCAAGAAAATTACGAAAATACAAAACTAATCAAAATTTGAGTATATTGGATATTTATACAATAGGTATGATTTCTAATTTTTAGAATATTATTATTATTGACGAAAGAGTATATTGTTAAATTGATAGGCATTCTACCAATTGGCAGTATGATGTGTCATCCCTTGATGCTTAGGTATCAAATATGAAAACCTTATGTTTCATATCTCAAGAATAAAGTATATAAAGTGATGCCTCAAGTCAAGGATGTCTTTACAACCAGAGCTTAGTAATAAAATAGTTAACAATTATATTTTATTTTACATTATATTTTAGTAAAATATATATTGTACGATGAGTGAATCTGAATATGCTGTCGGAAAGTGTCTCACAAGGAAGAGATAAGACGTGATATGTAGAATAAAATATATTTTATACTTGAATAAGTAAGGGTTATAGCTTACAACCCCATGTAAATAATAAATATCAATAAAACGATTTTTTTTTGTTCTCTTTCACATTGTTATTTTCAATTCTCGATTGCATTCGAGTCTGAAAAATTATCGCAACATAAAGTGTACAACGCCGCTCGAATTATCTCAAGTGTACACAGTTTAGCATGTTCGAGTCAACTTAAGCGTGCACGTTAAGGGGTTAAATGTTAAACATTTACTAAAGTTAGCATTATCGAAAGATGTATTTTGTTTATCACAATTCCTAACATAAACCTATCTTCATTACATTTTATTTTTTTAAAAAGTAATTATAATAATTCAGTAAGTATAATATTTCATATAATTTGTTGTTATTATAAATATCTATATGTATTTAAAAATTTTAAATTGTTCTATTGCTAATTTAAATATAGTAATGTGCTATTTTTAATTTTCACCTCAATACATATTATCAGGCTTGCAATTCTGTCACTTTTCTCACCTTTAGTCACTTTTTTTTGCAATTGATCACTTTTAGTCACTTTTTTAAGTAAACAGTCACCTTTAGTCACTTTTTTCATGGTGTATTAGCAAAAGTCTGTTGTTGAAAAAAAAGGAAAATCTGAATTAATAACAAAATATTTTAATAAGAGACCAAAAATGTGATGTTCTAATCTTATTTTTTTTCCCGAACGATGGCCGAATGGTTAGGGTGCTGACCTTCGGAACCGGAGTTCATAGGTTCGAATTCTGCTGTGGCATAGATGTTTGTAGCCGCTCGGAATCGGCTTTAAGCAGTAGGTCCTGGTCTCATTAGCCCTTGTGTTGCAAAAAATAGACCGTACTGCTCCTATCCAAACCAAACCTAATCTTATTTTTCTTATTAAATGTAATTAGTCTTATGGTTTTCAGAATTTAATGATTTTAAAAAGTCGTAAAGAAGTTCCTGAAATGTACATTTAATACATTAAAGTAATTTACATCAAAGCACACATTTCCCGCTTTCTTTTTCACGATTTTGGTTTAGATACCCTAATCTAGCTATGTACATATTTCAAAACATCATTAATATATGCAGAAAATTGTGATTATAAAATTAACGTATTGTATGTATTCAAATCTAATTTATAGATTTTCTTGAATAAAAAGCAATGTTGAGTTGTGTTAAACAAAATTTTTAACCTTTATTGTATTTGACCCTAAAATCATGTCTTGCATGAATCATTTGATATAGAGTTAAAATAAATAGAAAAATCTCAATAATAGCATTTGTAATCCAGAGGAGAAAAAAAATCGCCTTTTTTTTTTCTATGTTTAGTCACTTTTTAGTCACTTATTCTGTATTATTTGTCACTTTTCTCACCTTTTTGAAAGTATCTCAGCAGTTGCAAGCCTGTATTATGTAATGGGTGTTCTGACCCATTACAAAGTTAAAATCGTATCAGTGCTAGAGGCTGGTGCAGTCATTAAGTCATAAAAGAAGAGATCAAAATTTTTTAAATTAAAAATAGTTTATTGAGACAACCTGTCTTTAGTTCTCTGTCTCTAAAATGCTTTAATTCATATATATATATATATATATATATATATATACATATCTGTGTGTGTGTGAGAAAAAGAGAGAGAGAAAGAGGGAGGGAGGGAGAGAGAGGGGGGACTTGGGAGTCCGCTATGAAACAGGCCGAGAGTGGCAGAGGTAACAACAACAGCTTTGACTAACATCGTTTATTCCTGATCACATCATTGCAATGAAAGCACACATCTTAACTTTGCTCTCTGTTAGCAAGGAACCGAACAACAACCCTTCGAACCTTCGTGCTCGCCTTTTAAAAAGGGGAATCGACGTCATGATTGACGTCAAAAGACAGCCAATCATGCCTCATAGAAAATATTTCAAAACATCATTAATATATGCAGAAAATTGTGATTACAAAATCAATGTATAGTATGTATTCAAATCTAATTTATAGATTTTCTTGAATAAAAAGCAATGTTGAGTTGTGTTAAACAAAATTTTTAATTTTTTCGTATTGGTGCTAAAATCATGTCTTGCATGAATCATTCGATTTAAAGTTAAAATAAATAGAGAAATCTTAATAATAGCATCCATAATCAAGAGGAGAAAAAAAATCACTTTTTAGTCATTTATTCTGTATTATTTGTCACTTTTCTCACCTTTTTGAAAGTACCTCAGCAGTTGCAGGCCTGGGTTTTATGTAAAAAATATATTAGAGTCGATAGGCTGCCATACTAAATCAATGCAAGAAATATTCATAGGTTTCGTAAACAAAAATATATGTTAAATGGTTTAGGTGGATAAAATGAAACAGTTTAGTCAAAAATCAATTTACTTTATATATTCTGTGCAGTTAACCAAATTACTGCAGCATAGTTATCAGAAATTAATTTTAATATATTACAGGTCTGCTGGATGTATATTTGCTGAGTTATTGCTGAGACAACATCTCTTCAGTGGAGATTCTGAAATAGAGGTCTTAAAATCAATATTTAAGGTCCTTGGAACTCCATCAGAAGCTATTTGGCCCGTAAGTAGTTTTCATTTTTACAAATATAAAATTATCTTTTGATTGCAAAATATAATATAACTAGCATATGTGTTACCAGTATTGCAGCGAACAATTCAATACCGGTACTTTAGCAGAGCAAGGTTCTGGTAGTGATTATAAAAAAAATTACGAACTATTTAAAAAACGAAAATGTAGATTTATTTTAAATCTTAAAATAAAAAACATCATACGATGTCTGCGTACAAGCCAGGAAAAATGCACAAGTACAAAAAAAAAAAAACCCCAACAATTCTCTTATATATCCAGCAGCAGACATCGCATAAAATTTAACATATACATGCAACTTCCTCTCCCACTCAGCCAATCACAAAATTACACAGTTCGTAGCTGCTGATAGAGAGTTGAAGTCACAATCAAACATAAGGCGAGAGTCAGCTTTACAAATGGCGATTAAGAAGCCTCGGTTAACTTTAAACAAAACAGAAACTAATTGCCGGGATTCACCGGAAGTTGAGAAGGTGCCGATTCGGCTGCAACTTCTAACAATATGGCCCGTCATATAATGGGATCAGTAAAATTTTTAATTTTCCAGAATTGTAAAAGTACCGTATGAGGCAGGTAAAAAAAATGGTTTGTTTTTTGGCGGAGAATTATCGTTATACAAAAATAATCTATTAAAATTATCACTTATGTACCTAATCTATTATTTAAACCAAATATAAAAGAAAATTATTTAGGTAATATCTAAGTTTAGGGATAAAACGTATGGAAATCATGCAGAAGATATTTAAATAATCTAAAAGAAATGATTAAATGAGATAGTTCAAGGAATGACGTCATAATGCTGGAAAAAATTGTTATTTTTACCTATTTATTATGTGATAAATTTAATAGCCTGCTCCTAAAATAGGTCTTGATATAATGGCATTGAATGCTCGGAAAAGGGGACGAGGTGAATTTCGAACATTTTAAATATGACAGTATTTTTCGATGTGATACGACGCTTATTCATACCAATTATTTTAGAATCGGATATATAATTTAGGAAAAAATAAACTTTACTCGCATTGTATATATATATATGTATATATATGTGTGTGTGTGTGTGTGTGAGAGAGAGAGAGAGTCAGAGTCATTTTTAAAAGTACGGTTTATAATATTACATTTTATTCACAATTTGTTTTTAGTTTGAACTCTCAAAAAACTGTAGATGTACATTTTTCAAAATTAGTTTTTGTCAAATAGATTTATCTTATATTAGTTTTTAGGTATTTTTAAAAACTTAGTTCTGAAATATTATAGGACATTTATTGAACATGCCTTGTCTGGTTCATAATCGTTAAAATATGTTCCTCAGGAAATAGGGTTTATGTCGTTATGCCATGTATTTCAAGTAGGTCCTTATAAAAAATTACTTTGGTCCTTGAAAAGTCTTTAATTTTTGTTCCGGATAAAGAGTGGGAACCCTCATATAACAAAGCTTTTATTTATCATAACTCATATACCTAAAATACAATTTTTATTTTTTCATTTAGGGATTCAATGAACTGTTTCATCTAATGGAAGTAAATGGTCCAGCATTAGAATTAGAAAATGAGCAGCCGTAAGTTTATTTTTCTTAATGGGCATAAGTCTGCTTTTTAATAACAGGCTGTACACAATATCTACGATAACAAACACATATTTAAATAAAAAAGATGTTAAAATTTAGAATTCTTAAAATGCATATTTTTATTTTAATTCCATATGGTTATTTGCAGTCTGTGTTAAAATTTTAAACTGATACTTATGCTGCCATCTGACGAGCTGAAAGTGAAAAAACATATGGAGAACGCAGAAAAGTGCTGCCATTTCAGATTATACAAGTGTTATTTCTTGATAGAAATAAACAAAATGGAAAATATTAATTTAATCAGGAGCTTTTATCAAAGTACTGTGTCCTTGACTGAAAATGATCTTTATCCTGATTAAAGAAAAAAAAACCTGTAAATGTGTACAGGTGCTGCCATCTATTGTTCTTTAGGAAAGATATTTGTAAATTTTATTATAAATAATTTTTAACAGCAGATAAAACGTTACGCAGTATAATACGCATTAGAAGAAAATTTAAAGTTTTTTAACATTTAATCCGTTAATTATACACAAGAAATTGGGTTAATTTTGTTACATAATACAGGCTTGCAATTCCGTCCCTTTTCTCACCTTTAGTCACTTTTTTTACAATTGATCACTTTTAGTCACTTTTTTCATGGTGTATCACAGCAAAAGTCTGTTGTTGAAAAAAGAAAATCTGAATTAATAACAAAATATTTTAATAAAAGACCAAAAATGCGATGCTCTAATCTGATTTTTCTTGTTAAAATGTAATGACTCGTATGTTTTCCAGAATTGAGTGATTTAAAAAAGTCGTAAAGAAGTTCCTGAAATCTACATTTGTACTGAAATGTACATTTAATACATTAAAGTAATTTACGTCAAAGCACACATTTCTCTTCTTCTTTTTTTTCATAATTTTTGTTTAGATACTCTAATCTAGCTATGCACCTATTTCAAAACATCATTAATATATGCAGAAAATTGTGATTATATAATTAACGTATTGTATGTATTCAAATCTAATTTATAGATTTTCTTGAATAGAAAGCAATGTTGAGTTGTGTTGAATAAAATTTTTAACCTTTTTTGTATTTGACGCTAAAATCATGTCTTGCATGAATCATTTGATTTAGAGTTAAAATAAATAGAAAAATCTTAATAATAGTGTGAGATTTTACGACTTAGTGGAATGTATAATAAATAAGAATAATGTGAATGAGAGGGATACCAAAATACTTAAACACAATGAAATAGAATTGAATGAATATGGATTGGATCAGCGTTGGGAAAATGAGAACCAAATAAGATTTATGATTAAAAGGAATAAAGCATTTACTTACAATGACTTTGACTATTCTCACTCCCAACGTCGACCAAACCAACCACTTTAAAGAAAACCTAGAAAAAACAGAATATATGGCCAATTTAATCCCATTGCTCTTAGCGAACACTATTGTATTACATATATTTACAGATGGTGCTACACTTCACGGCTATAAAATAAACTCAGTTCACAAAAAAAAAAAATATTAAGCAATTACTGTCGTATCATGGCTGTTGGACAGAACAAATAGCATTTGTAATCAAGAGGAGAAAAAAAATCTATTTTTTTTTTTCAACGTTTAGTCACTTATTCTGTATTATTTGTCACTTTTCTCATATTTTTGAAAGTACTTCAGCAGTTGCAAGCCTGATAATATAGTTATGTGTAAAAGTTTTACAAATAATAATTTTTACTAATAATAAATATAGTTCTGCTGAAAAATAAGCTATATTCATACTTTTTGTACTTTGTGTTGTTTTCTTCCTTTCAAATTTTTAACAATTTTTGTTTTTGTTATATTTTTATTACTGATAGGTACAATAATCTGAGAAAATTCTTTGGTGCTGAAACTGTTTCCTGCTGTGAACTGATAAATGATCTATTTTTATATTACCCAAGAGCTCGGTAAATTTTGCTATCTTATTATACATCTGTACTCATATGTATGTGTGTGCGTACTTTCCAAATATATTCATGGTTTCCGCGCACCTGGAAAGTCAGGGAAAATCATGGATTTAGACAATGGATTAATTTTGTCATGGAAAGTCTTGATTTTTCAAGTAAAATGAGTAAAAGTCATGGAAAGTCATGGATCCGCTAAACTACCGATTAAAAAAATGCATTGAATTAATTGTTCAATTCTATTTTTACTTGTCTTTTGGTTGAAGTTACTGAATTTGGTATTTATGTATTATCCTATTGACCCTATTGCCAAGTAAAATTTGTTCGCCAAGGAAACTCAAAGCAAGAAATCTTAATGGGTGGGTAAATGTATATTATTCTGGTTTTTTCTTAAATTGTAGATTAAAATTTTATTGATATAATAATTAATATTTTTTAATAAAAATTAAGATTTTTTCACGAAATATAAGTTTATCTCTAGTGATATTGTATATAAACATATGGTTATATTTGGCTCATATTCATGGTCACCTGGATAATACCAAAGTACCCTGAATTCAAATCGGAAACATTTGGATTGAAAAATTGCTATATGATTAAACTTCGGTATGTAGATACAACAATTTATTTTTATGTATGTGAGTTTATTAACACTTATAAAGTAAGTTTATAGTTTTTTTATGATAAAATTCCTGTAATTTCTCTAAAAGCATATATTTTAATTGTAAGTACATCAGAAGTTTTATTTATATATACTTTAACGAAAGCTTTTAAAAAAGTCATGGATTTGAAAAATTTTATTTTGGCAGATACCCTGTATATTGAAATTTTGGCATGGTAAGATTTGGGGTTTCCCTTTTTTTGTTATTAGTTCTGATTAGTACTATATAATTGGCTTTGTGCACCCCGAACACAGGTTTGAGGTTCAAACCCTGTCAGGGCAATTGTACCATATGCCTTTCAATTATTCAGTTTCTGTTTTACACTTTAATCTTTAATTTTTAATCAAACTTTCCTGATTATCGTGTTAATGTTTTTTATCTTGCTAAATTTTCTTTTTTTTTTTTTTTTTTTTTTTTCCCTCCAAAAATGGTGTTGTTTTAGTTTTCATCTTATCTGGTGCAGTTTGTCTCAAGAGTATTTAGTACCACTAAATTTCAACCAACCAACCTGACAAATTTTAAAACTGTAATTAACGCATTGTTGACCGGTCACAAGTTAACTCGTGTTTTTATGGCCGAACATTGCTGACCGGCCATAAATAAACTCATGATGCATTTTTTTCCACATCACTGTTGTTTTCTCTGTTGGCGACCATACAATGCAATTGTTGGTCAGTATAACACAAACTGTGTCTCTTGCTTATAAGACCCGCCAAATCTTTTGTTGTAAAAAATATTTAATAATTAAAAAAAATTTTAAAAAACGATAACGGAATGTAATGAAGAATCTTTCAATGAATTATACACGAATGCTTTATCTGATTGTCAAAGTGATTGTAAATTAAATTGAGGTAACTGTGAAATAATAGCTGGTGTAACGTATCCGGTCCCTGTTTCAGGAGACACAAGGAAGAATCCGATGTACCTGGATTAATATATTTATTTACACTTCTGCTATAGACAATTGTAAAAATAAAACAATCTGATCACATTAAGTGATTAGTACACGTAGGCCTGAGTAGAGATGGGTACTTAAACTAAATTCAGACTCTGCCGAAATATGGATGCTTAGACGGAAGACACAATTTGTAGCTTTCTCACTAATTCACTGAAACACACGTAAAAGCTCTAGCACAGTTCGCTCTGAAGAACAGCAACAATCCTGAAGAGCATTATATGAGAATTCGATAAACCCAAGCACAGGGTAGCACTTCGATCTCACAAGAGATTTATCCCAAGACGGGATTTAGCTAATGAAAACTCTCCAATAGAGAGGCTGGTCGAGGTGACCTCCGAGTTAGCCAATGTGGGCTACTCCTCAAGAAAACATCCCAAGGTGGGATTATAGCAAATAAAACTCTCCAGTAGAGAGACAGGTCAAGGCGACCTCCGAGTTAGCCGATGCGGGCTACTCCTTCAAGAAAAGATCCCAAGGTGGGATTATAGCAAAAAACTCTCCGGTAGAGAGACAGGTCAAGGCGACCTCTGAATTAGCTGGTTGCTCGCTAACTAACTTCTTTCCAAAAAAATATCTTCCTCGTCTCTTTCTAGGGGAGGGGCCTCCAAAGAGACGGGCCTCACCCACAATTTTATTATTGGGTCACGTAGCGATGACCTCACCTTCGACCAACTGCATTAGTCCGGGTTAAACCATTATCGGCCGCAAAGCTAAGGTTGCTTTAGCGGCAACATCTGAGAAGCGGCAAACCCTTTGTTGTTCCGCGATCATCTTTTTAGCTGTCAGAGAAGGTACCATGCAGTCTGGCATATTGTTCCTTTACTATAGTGCACGGCCGTGTAGACTTCATGGTGCCGTAGAAGACAATTCTTTTGTATCCACACAAGTCCACCTTTCAAAGCAAAGTTCTTTGACGATACACCACTATATCACGCCGTTACACTGGTGAAGGAGATAAATTTTCAGTAAAATTGCCGGTCAACAATGTGTTAAGAAAAATATACCTCATAGCAAGTTTCTTAAAGATGCTGTTTTCTTTTACTTACTGCTAAGATTAATGTGTTTTCCTTTTCATTTTTTAGATTGGGTGCTCAAGACTGTCTCAAGTCTTTGTATTTTATTGAAAGCCCTCCAGGTATGTAGTTTTTGCATTTTTAAATACTTTCTTGTGTGTGCAACAAAGATTATATTACTTTTTAAGTATTAAGGTTATGCTATAAGTATAGTAATTCACGTGCTTTGCTTAAAACTACTAGCAACAGACTAAAATCAGGTGAATTACAAATGTCTACATAGTATTATCATTTTATAAATAGGTACTTCTATATTTTCTTAATCATGTTCATAATATGTTCTGTATGACATTAATCAAATTTTCTAATTGAATATGAAAAATAACTATATTCAAACTTGCTAGTAGTTTAAGATTTTTAAAAATATATGCTTGTTGAATTCAAATTTCACTTAATGTATGTAGTTTGAGGAGTCCTAATCCTCAAATTTGACCCCTCTGTTAGATAAGGAAAAGTTTTCAAAAACTTAGCTATGTTTCTTAACCCTTTGCCTTAAAACAACATATGGGAGACGTGATCGCACTGTTGTGCCTAAAATGAGAACCTTGTATCACAAACATGATTTTTTCTGGAGACTTAATTCAGCCTCTGTCTGTACTACTTTAGCCAATAGATAGCGCATTCTCTTTAAACATAGGTATTTTTTATCACATGATCAATTGTGCTTAGGGATTATTCATAGTCTTTTTACCTGAGGAATCCCTATTTGAAAAGTGTACGTGCGGAATCACATTGTCTATGGGCACGAGGTTGTAAAACTGTTTGCCTGTTGTATGGAATTAATGTTTCTTACCAGAAATAAACTGTGTTGTGATTTTGAATGAGTCTTGCCCCTATTACATATATATATATAATGTATTTATAAATATATATTAAAATATTATTTATAAATTAAGATTTGATATATTTTAATTTTTTAAAAAGATTTTGTAATTTTCATATTTTGTTAAAATCTATAATGAAAAATACAAAATGTAGCAAAATAATTTAGTATCAGATATTTTGCTACTAAAATATCCAGCAAACAAGGTACCTCCAGATATCTGGTGTCCAGCAAGATCACTATCTGTTTTAACCTTACTTGCAAAATGCATATATCACATCATTAGTCAAAAGTTAATAATATAAACATATTTCACTAAATTTTCTTGCTTTTCTCCTTAGCTTCTAAATCGTTGGTATCCATCAAAATCTCTGTTTTATCCTTACTTGCAAAACGCATATATCCCACCATTAGTCAAAAGTTAATAATATAAACATATTTCACTAAATTTTCTTGCTTTTCTCCTTAGCTTCTAAATCGTTGGTATCCATCAAAATCTCTGTTTTATCTTTACTTGCAAAACACATATATCTCACCATTAGTCAAAAGTTAATAATATAAACATATTTCACTAAATTTTCTTGCTTTTTTCCTTAGCTTCTAAACCGGAAGATCTAGCTTTAATTTTGAGAAGTTTAGTCGATGGAGCTGGGCCCAGTGGTATGTGCAACTGATGAAAACTGAATTTTTGTATAAATTGTTTTTGATCCGTAAGGAGTTATTTTGTAAAAAGTGTACAAAAACTTTTTTTACCAGATGAACTTATTTTATATGGATGTATGTTACATGTTTTTTCTTTATCATCATTTGTTAAACAAGAGGCAACAGAATATTTTTCTGTAAATTGTTTTATTCCAGTTTTATATATGAATAAACTGTTTTTCATATTCTTCTTAATTCTCTTCATGCATGTATAAACTCTTTATACATATATAAACTCTGCAACTAAAGAGGCATACTTTAATTTTAAAAAAATTGAAATGTTATTGTATAAAATATACATGAAAAATCTCCTATATAATAATAGCCTAAGTTATCTGTACGTCTGTCCTCGATTTTATGAAGCGGTTGGACCTGGAATGGATAGAGGCATTCATAGTTAGCAAAATTCAAAGAGAGTAATGTTTATCTTCTCCTAAACTATGGATACGATTCTAAAATAAATGGGTATAAATATGCTTCATATCACAGCGAAAAATACTGCCTTCTTTAAAAAGTTCGAAATCCACCCTTTCCCCTCTTTTCGAGCTTTTAATGCCATTATTTTAACTCATATTTTCCCCAGTTAAGAGCAGGCGATTAAATTTATCAACTTGTCAAGTAATAACTAGGTAAAAATAACATTTTTCTAGCATTGTGACGTCATTCCTCTCATTTAATCAATTCTTATTTTAAATTATTTAAATTATGCCTTATTTTCATACGTTTTATCATTGAACTTAGATATGACGTCAATAATTTTCTTTTACATTTGGCTTAAATATTAGATTCGGTACATATGTGATAATTTTAAATTGAATCATCGATTATTTTTTGTTGCAATGACAATGTTATCACCGGTAATAACAACAAAGACTAGGAGTCTATTTCATGGACTAATAGATATCTAGCATTTAATTTATATATCTTTGAAAATTGAGAAGTTTGTTTTTTTATACATAACCACAGGGTTTGCTATCCATTCGCTAAAATTTTGGCCATCATTCATATATACCGCTAAATAATCACTGTCAATATTAAAACCTATACTGTCCATCCTATCAAGTAATATTACAAGTTAAATTAAAGGTGGCAACTAACATGCAGTCAATGCCGAACGATGGCCGATTGGTTAGGGTGATGGCCTTCGGTACCGGAGTTCGTGGGTTCGTATCCCACTGTGGCATGGATGTTCGTAGCCGTTCGGAATCGACTTTAAACTGTAGGTCCCAGTCTCATTAGTCCTCATGTTGCAAAAAAGTAGACCTAGCAATCCAAACCAAACCAAACCAAACATGCGGTCAATAAAGTTAAACAAATTATTCAGCATGTACCAGATAATTTTCAGCCAAAAAACAAACCATTTTTTACCTGCCTCATAAGGTACTTAACAATTTTGGAAAATAAAAAATTTTACTGATCCTGTCATATGACAGGCTATATGCTAGTATATAATATACATAATGAGAATAAAATGTGCTTAAAATGTAAAATAATTAGTGAAAAATTATGTAGTGCATTAAACTAGAGACTGCATATAATATAAATAAATAATAAATTGAAATTTCAAATTTGGTATTTTAAAAGTCAATAGAATTATGTAAGACGCTTCTAATGATCTTTAAAAAAAAAAACCACAATAATTATAGAAAATTAAAAAAAATAAGAACTAGTGAAATATATGCTTAAAAAATGTGACAATATTAGAATTAGAGTGGGTCGGCCCATAATGTCACCAGCACTGTGGCCTAAGGCCTATTGTACTGAAAAGCCCCTCATTCACTGGAACAAACAGTTCGAACACAAGGTAAAGAAATATTAACCATTAGATCTCAGAGAGACCATAGCTGAGATTGTTGGGAAATCTCAACTTACCCCATTTATTCTTACGGTTCCGTGATGTTTAAAACTTGACTGATGGCGTTAAGCCTAATACGATATTTCATTTGACACCATCGATCAAAGTTAAATGCCGGTTAGCGTGGAACGGGATACGTTCACACGATCGAGATTTACATGCATGCTTTAGGAGGCGTGGCAGAGTTTGCTGCGAAGGTTATGCTGCACCTGAGTGGCATCAGGTGTATACAAATATGAGGATGTGCTTTTGAGATATAAGCGGGTAGCCAAGGAGGCTGCTCGCAGTTGACTATCAGCCACACTTGACCACTGCAGTTATCTGCAGCAGTTGACGATCACAGTCGATCGGCAGTCCGCCTCATCGGCCTTCGCACAGTGCAAGTTTTGAAATTACGAGGTGAAAAATGACTAACTTAATTTTTGTAAATAGAATTTGTTTTTTAAGATTGCAGGTAGCAATAAAGAAGTTCGTTGTTTATATAAAGATGCACTCGTCAACTTATTTGACTTATTATTTTAGCCATTCTAGTTTAATGAGCCTCTGCAGAAGGGTTTTTTTTTTTTTTTTTTTTTTTTGCTTGCTTGAGATTTCGTGTATACCTATATTGCCTAAAAACAGTCAAAATGACTGCATTGTGAAAAAATAATAAATATGTAAAGAAATTTGTTTAAAATTAATTTTTAATATTATATAATAAAGGAGGGTGGAAGTAACTACAATTATTCATAAACCCATTTATATGTTATAGAAAAAGTCACCAAATTCTAAGAAATTGTGTCATTATATTTCATAATTGTTTTTCTAATTGAAATTAAAAAACAGTCAAAATGACTACCTTGGGCAATCTGGTGTTAAATATCATCCCCAACAGAGATAAATCTCAGCAGCAATTTAACCTGGAAGTTGATCAGCTTCCATGGCTCGATGAATACCCAAGAAATTCAAATCTCTTGGCGCAGTAGTAGTCACATTCACGCAAAATATGTGATGAACTTTCCTCTGCTATATGGCATCCCCTACATGCCGGGCTATCCGTAATTCTAATAATGTTGAGGTGCCTCTTGAGGCAACAATGGCCAGTCAACAGACCAATGGCCACCCTTAGCTCTTTTCTACTCAGCTTAAGTAGCTCATTAACCCTCATTCAGGGATAACCCTGGTTAAGCTCCTTGGCCTGCCTTTGATTGCCAGAATCAAGCCAGGCCTTATAAGTCTCCCCCATTAGAAGGTCCTTAACAGTCCTTCTCACTACATTATGAGGAAGGTGACAATAGTAAAAACTTTTGATTTGAAATTGAAGTGAATAATTATTAACCTTTGCACTGAAGGGCTGTGGAGCAGAACCATTTAAAATTTGTCTTCAAACTTGAGGGCTCAGTTACAGAGACAAAGCAAATAATTTTCAGTTTTTAACATAAGAACAAAAATAAATCGTAAAAACTAACTATTTTGCATAGTCTTTGTAACGGAACCCTCGAATTTGATGACAAATTTAAATAGCTCTTGAGCCCTCGTGTGCAAAGGGTTAATTTTTATTTAAGTTTGCTTAAATTACTTTAACACCAGAAGTGTGTGCCTTTTTTTTTTTCCTCTATTTATACAGATATGGATAAAAATAAAATAAAAATTACTATAATTTGAATTACAAAATATGACTGCAAAAAATTTTTTCCTATTGATTTCAAATTAATGCTGCAACTAACTACCAAGAAACAACTGATGGGATAAAATTATAATAAACAGAAATCTCATTTTAAAGGAATAAAAATAAGTAAAATATTAACAAAATTTCTAAATAACTGTTAAAAACTTACAAAATAATATCACTTTGTGCCTAAACAACCTCGAATTAAAAAATATTTTCTCAAATATTAAAATACATCATTATGTTTCATGGCACTAATATGTTACATAGAAATGTTTCGTTATGTACAGTGCCAATTGCAATCAGAGTGGTAGAAAATGCAAATACATGTAAAACTAGTTTTAAATTCAGAATATCAATGTTTGAATTATGTAAAATACATACATTTATGCATATGTACAGATGTCAAGACAAAACTAGTTGAAACTTATTCTGGACAAATCAAAATAGGTATTTAAAGTTTCAAAATTAAAGTTTTCTTCTGCTTAAATATATATATATAACTCTGAAACTTGCTAAAATTAATTCAAAAACTATCAAAATGAGTATTACTGTGGAAATGACACTCAAATTTAATATGATTTATAATGCTTCCTTTATATTGTACAAAGAAGTAAAAACGATAAACCAAAGTACACTATAAAAAAACAATATCTTTAGTTTTCGTATCATCGATACTGATATAGAAACCTGTAAAAAGAAATACGGAAATTCGTTGTGGCTTTACACACACTACAGGTAAGTTTATAAATAAAATCCAATAAATTGCATTAAAATTGTCATAGAACCAAGGTACAACAGGTCTAAGACATAAGATTCCTATGATATTAAATATCTTATAACTAAAAGAATATGATGCTCATGGGCTGGGTATAGGTGCTATGTGTTGATGAGTGTGAGCAAATAGCAGGATGTTAAGCATATGGTTAGTCTGGATAAACCAAAAATCATTTAAATTTGAGCCAAACAATGGCCGAATGGTTAGGGTGCTAGCCTTCGGAACCTGAGTTTGTGGGTTCGAATCCCACTATGGCATGGATGTTCGTAGCCGTTCGGAATCGGCTTTAAGCAGTAGGTCCCGGTCTCATTAGCCCTCGAGTGCAAAACAGTAGACCGTAGCGCTCCAAACCAAACCATTTAAATTTGAAAGGAAAACAATACTACTCATGAGGAATGCCCTGGGCAGTATATCCAGAGTTCTCAAAGTCCTTAAGAACTCCTTAATTTTAGCTTTCATTTTCAAGAGCCTTTAAAAAAACTACTTAATTTTTATCAAAGGTCCTTAAAAACTCCTTAATTTTTAAATTAGAATGTAATCAATTTTTCCACTGATGCTATCCACTTTCTTCCCTTCCTATCAGTTTTAACCGTATTCGCCTACTTTCTAGTTTTGGAAGGTCGGAGTTATATTTGCCCAAAACCAGTTCTAAGAATGCCAGTACAGGAGATAAATATTGTTCAAAGAATATATAAAATATTTGTTAATGTTCATAACATTCTTTTAAATTTTCTAGCCAAAAGTGCAGTATTAATAATAAAGAAAATCTTCAAATACATGTTTTCAGTGTATTACTGTAGTAATTCAGAATTCCTTTCCTTGATATTCTTAAAAAAATATGAAAATACTTTTAGTTTATGAGTATTTTTTATGGTCATGAGCTAGAAAACTTATTTGACAAATAATCTTTTGCATACTGAAAAGGTTTAAAGAATAAAGTCAGCTGCCCTTTCTTAATAGCTAACAGTAATGCAGATTTTAATTAAACAAAGTATGGAGGATGAGGGTTTGTAGATATTTCAGTTACTTATGGAAGTTTAATTTTCTTTGCATTGTATGTGATAGAAAAGTTTAAAACTTTTTTCTTTCCCAGGCAACGTCAAGTATAATCAGCCAGTGTATATATATATATATATATATATATATATATATATGAGTCATTTTTAAACCTGAGAAAGTACTGTTTATAATATATTTTATTCACAACTTATGTTTAGTTTGATCACTAAAAACTTTTTCAAAAATTTTTTTCCAAGACTTATTATTTAACAACAGCCTTTTGCATAAATAAGAGTCTCGTCTCTCTACTCAATTTATTTTTAGTTTGATCACTCAGAAAACTTTAGATGTACATTTTTCAAAATTAATTTTTGTCAATCTTATATTAATTTTTAGGCATTTTTAAAAACTTAATTCTGAAATATTGTAGGGCATTTATTGAACATGCCTTGACTGGTTCATAACCATTAAAATATGTTCCTCAGAAAATAGGGTTTATATCATTATGCCGTGTATTTCAAGTAGGTCCGTATAAAAAGCTACTTTGGTCCTTAGAAAGTCCTTAATTTTTGTTCTGGAAAAAGAGTGGGAACCTTGATATCCCAGGAAGCGAACGATGTCCTGATTGTAGAGTATTGCTGCTCTTCGATACCATGTATATGGGTTCAAATCCTGCTGTTGGCATGGATGTTCGTAAGCATTTGGATCAGTTTTAAGCAGTAGGTCCCAATCTCATAAGCTAAATAGTAGACCATAGCATACCAAATCAAATCAAACCAAGGGAGTGACTAGAAGTTTCTCTCTCAGAACTTCCCATGCAGGTGATTGTGCTCCAAGGATACCTTGGAATTCTGAGTTTTTTCAGTTATCCTTCCGAGTTTGCAAATAATATCTGCTGGGTTAAAAATTTCGACCATAATAACTTGAATTCAAAGAAGTAAAAAAATATTTTTTTTAAATAAATTAAAAAGGCTTTTCAAACTTTTGTTATCACTTGTGTTTGATATTTCAACTGTAGAGCATGTATTCTATTGCAGTGAAAGTGGAATCCTAAGGTAAGTCACTTTACTTTTTCACGTTTATAGACGATTAAGGTATTAGTCAGTAAGATTTTTACATAAAAATTTAGCGTTAGATTCATTTATATTTATTGAAGTTAAATCTCTGTGGAAAAATCAAACGGTGTTAAAATTAAAGCATTTATGACTAATAATAATGGAGAATGTTTGAATAACAAGTTTGATAAATAATTATCTAAAAATGGTATTGAACGAAGAGTAAAAGCGCCTTATTGCCCTAATTAAAAAAAAAATTCGTAGCTAAAAGAAAAAATCGAACCTTAGTAGAAATACCTACAATCAAAATCACCTCTAAACATTTAGGCTGAAGCTATACAAACAACAAATATTCTAAATTGCTGTCCTAGAAAAAATTTTAATGGAAAAACCCGATTCGATATATAGAATAACAAAATTCCGAATGTCGGTTATTTTAAAACATTTGGCTGCACTGCATATATTTTGGAAAATGAACCCCATCACAAATTTTCTCGAATATCTAAAAGAGAATTTTCGCTGGGTACTCCGTAAAAATAATAAGGCTTATACAGTATTATCTTCATGAAAACCGATTCTTACTAATACGTAGCGTTAAAATTTTCGATGATTTAAATTCTTAAGATCAAACGTATAAAATTAATTTTTATCATAATGAAAATCAAGGCCGTAGGCAGGGGGGAGGATTTGAGGAACTGATCCCCCCCCCCGAAATTTTGAAAGTCCATTTTGGAGATAGACAATGTCCCCGTTTGTGTGTGTGTGTGTGCGTGCGCTATCTGCGTAGCTGTTCATTAACATGGACAGTTATTCTCTTTAAAAAAAAAAAAAAAACCCGCTTAGACCATAAAAGTCTGGAAAATGGCCGGAAATACAGTGCTTTCCCTTTCATCAATTGAAGTATCATTTAAACATAATGATGTTTTTCTCCCTTGGTCCCCCCTCCGAAAATAATTTCTGGCTACGTCCCTGATGAAAATGTATTTCAGGAAGAAATGAAAATACAAGTTAACGAATGCTCCGTAGCAGACAAATACAAACCCATGGAGCCGACACGATAGATTCCCGAGTGTTAGGACATTACGTAACTGCGAAAATGGTATAGAACAGATAAATAACGTTAAAGATGATTATTGTCGATTTTTGTATGAATAACAAAACAAATGTTATTAAAAACGATACTTCCGAAATAGTTCATAGACTGGACAAAAATTATATTGTAGTAGATTTAAGGCCCCTCCACATTATGGCCACTACAAGCCATTACTGGTAAATTGTGAAAAAGATGATTTCATTAAAGTTAATAAAAGACGTTAAAAACAGAGGGGAAAAATCATGTTACTTAAAAAAATCCTTATACGGTCTAAAATAATCAAGTGGGTTGGAATATTAAATTGCATCAGGTTTTAATCGATTTCAGTTAAACAGATTCCTGTGTTTATTTTATTCACAACGATAAGGAGTTTAATCTGTTTTAACGGTTCATGTCGATGACATCCAAAATAAAAATCTCGTAAAAGAGTTTGAAATTTACTTCCGCAGTAAATTTTTCTTAAGATATAAGGGTAGTGTTCAATATTGTTTAGGAATAAATTTTAAGCAAGAAAATGGTAAAATTAAAGAGTCGAGTGTTATTGTCACATTTTGGAATGAGTTATGCTAAACCTTTATCCACCCTAATAGAAGTTACTATAAAATTAGTAAAATCCGAAAAACAACATAATGTAGACTCCACACTATGGCTAGTTGTTCACCACTTCCTGATGATGACCTCGAACGATGGTTCACGGGTCGCATCCACACGCTGGGCCACTAAATGAGCTGAGCGCATTGATTTGTCCATAGGGTCTACTGCGCACTTTTGTTGCGCATCTGGCTGCCTTTGATCTTTGGAGAAAAACCGCCTCCGAAGCCATCGTCCACCAAGGCTATTTTATCGTCTGCCGCTATCGGCCACGATAAGCCAAAGCCTCTCCAGACGGTGGTGATGGCTTGTAGTGGACCATAGTGTGGAGAATCCTTAAGAATCATCCTTAACGATAGTTGATTGGAGGATTTATTTGGGAACATCAACTAGACTGATATTGCTCAGGCTGTAAGTTATTTAAGTCGTTTTCTAGATTGTCAGGACAAAACCCTTTGGAAAGCGAAAAAAAAAAGAGCTTTAAGATATTTGAAAAACACAATGAATTACGGTTTGGTGTTTTATAATACTGATAACAAATTGTATGGGTAGACAAATATCGAATTGGGAAATTGTGTAATCGATAGGAAATCATATACTAGATATTGTTTCATTTTGAGTAGTAGTGCTATAAGTTGAGAGAGTAAAAACTGTGTACCATCACACTGTCTTCCACTGAGACCAAGCATATGGCTTTAACTGAGGGAGCTAAAGAGGGAAATTACATGAAAAGGCTGATTGATGAAATATTAGATAAAAATGTAATAATTACTTTACATACTAACAACGAACGATTAACTTATCTGAAAACCCAGTATACCATAAACAGTCAAAACATCGATATCGGACATCATTTTATAAGAGATCTGGTAAAGAATAGAATAACGACTGTAAAATATGCCGCGACAGAAGATATGGGTGCTGACGTACTGACAAAAGGACTTCCAGATCAAAAACAAAAAATATATGCATATTATTGGAATTTGTAAAAAATATTTAATGATTGTTTGTACAAAATTGTTTGGTGGAAGTGTTCTCATTGAGGGGGGGGGGAGAATACCAATTCAATCCCAATCTATCTCTCCCCTCCTTGTTAATGTAGATTGACCCTCAAGCAGTATCACGATTTGCTTCTAATAGCCATTATAATTCTTTAGGCTCGTTGTTTGTTCTTGTGTGTCTCTCATAGAATATATGGATGTCCGAATGGTTAGGGTGCTGGCTTTCGGAACCGGAGTTCGTGGGTTCGAATCCCACTATGGCATGGATGTTCGTAGCCGTTCGGAATCGGCTTTAAGCAGTAGGTCCCGGTCTCATTAGCCCTCGTGTTGCAAAAAGTAGACCGTAGCACTCCACAAACCAAACCATAGAATATATATATATATATATATATATATATATATATATATATATATATATCGTCTAATATGGACAATGCGTCTTTTGATATTAATACTCTAACAAAAATATGTTTGTATAATACATAATAGCAGTGATTGATGAAAAATATACGAGAGACCACCAGAAATTAAGTTTTCCGAGGCCCGTAGAGAAAGAAACAAAGCATCTTTCTAAGTAGTAATTGCTACCTAGAAAGATTTATTGCAAAAGATACAGCAATATTTCAGTTACTTTTCAACATAACCACCGGAAAACACGACAAGAATCATCCTTATCGAGAGTTGATTGGAGGACTTTTTATTTGGCAATATTTTTCACTTCTCATGCTGGAGAATAACTTTATTGTAGTGCAGTTTCATAGCATTATTCCGCCTACAAAGACAGCGTGTCACCATAGTCTACAGGTCTCATCTATAGATGGGACTGTGCTATAGCACAAAAACGTTGGGTTTCTGTTGGGTGTATGGTGAAACAGGAAAGTAAAATCATGGCATTTAGTTAGCAAAATGTCTTGTTCAACTGAAGTATTCAAATGTTCGCTTCATTTGACCCAATGTAGAAATGCGTGTTTAAACTGCTTCCTGCTGTGGTGCAACCTGAAACAACGCGGCATCAAGAAACAGTTCTTTCGACTTACGAGAACTGTAACAAATAACACTCTAATCCATTTTATATTAAATATATTTATTAAATTTTAAGCATATTAAAATGTTGAACATCAAAATATAGTTTCTAAGTTTCAAACTCTGCTAAACCTATTTTATTATAATTAGCAAAATATAAACAATGCCCTTTTATCGCAATTTTAACCTTGAATGTTACATTTATCTGAACATAATAAGAATTAAGAATAAATAAACAAAATAATATAGTAAATCTACAGTTTATAATGAATAATAATAATGAATAATGTTTATACGTAAACGTAAGAGTTGGAAATGAAGTGAGTTGAAAATATCGATACTAAAGGGCCTTTTAATCAACTTGTCGATATTTTATCTGATCGATTTCTTTTGTTGACATTCGGTTTTTATGATCTGTTTATTACCTATTTTCAGGTTAAATATGTGAATTGTCAACGTGTTGCCCTCGATTGTATAAATAAAGGGTATAAAATATGGCCGAATATCCTCCAGGTTATCAAAAATTTATTTTCATTAATTAAATTGAAAATTTTAATTTGTAAACCGTATTAGAAAATATATTTAGTAACAGTTTCAGTTTGTGTAAAATTTGCAGTAATTATTGTTTGATATATTAGATGCACACATATGTAAACTGTACAAAATGTTAATAAATGTTAATGAAATATCTGAAGTGTTTATGTATATCATCAGTGTTTTTAAATTTTTGTAATTTTTACTTTTATTTAATAAGTAGATAAAACTGATTATTGTAGTTTTGAAATATAGACGGATCGGTAAAGCGTTATTAGTACTGTTTCTCAAGCATATGTATATCGGACAAAATTATTAAGTTATCTCAGTATAAAGTTATATAATTTTCAGTTGCTCTTAGTTGCAATAGTTAAATTTATCATATTAAAGTGGAAATTTTTACCTGATGGTGGGTGAGGACTGCTAGTTGTTTATTTGGTGAATTCTTAAAACAACGTATTTTATCGTGTTAATTAAAAAGTTTAATTGTTATTTAATAGTTGTTTTTCAAAACTAAAGCTAGCTATTTGCATCCTATTGAAGATTTTGATATAGGTTGCATTTTATATGCTATATTGGCATATATAGATAAAAAAAGTGTTTTACATGTTCAAAACATGTGCTAAGGTAATATAAAGGATGCTGAAATTAAGAAACTAAAGTAGAGGAGTCAAAATATTGGCTTGTTAAACTGAATATAGATGAAAAAATATGTTAAAAATTCAAGATCTGTATAGTGTTATTATAGTGGTATTAATTCAAGACAGTATGAATAAATAAAATTCTTAACACTAGATTTAGGGATGTTGATCATATACCTATTTTTACTGAAGTGAGTCAATATGACTCATACAAGAAAATTGAAGTTTTTCACAAAGAAAATAGTTCCAAATTAATTTAAATAAAATGTTTATTATTAAAAAATTCATGGAAAACATTTTTTACATATAAAATCTGTTTTTGAAACACATTTTTCGCAAACATTTCTATTCCATTTAGCACAATGGTTTCTACATCTGTTTCTTTTGTATGATTGTTGAACTTGACAATTCTTCCGTGCGTCAGTAGCATGAATTTTTGTCATTGGAATGGAAGTGTTCTCGACTTCTTCTCTATATTTACTTTATACTATACTTTATATTTACTTTATACTATATTTATTTATTTTCATATACATTCTATGAGTCAAATTCGCTCACAACCAGAAAAATAGGTATACCCCATTTGATAATGCAAAATGAAGGGGTCTGCGGGGAAGAGGACTGAAAGTTTACATATATTTTATTACTTAACTAAAAACTAATGTATGTTTTTGAAAAGCGATATTAAAGTTTTATATATATATAGGTAGTAATCAAATTTTTAATGAGTCAAATTGGTTTGGTCCATAAATCTAGTGTTAATATATTTTGAATTTATTTCCTTTAAAAATTATACTCTTTATTCAGATTTACAAGTGCTGTAATATTAATATTTTTTTAAATACAGGATGAACATTTTGAATTTAGATTATTTAAGCTCATTTGTAAACATTAAAAAGTTCACCTCCTTTTAGATCTTTGTAAATTATACAATATTCTTTGGTTATATATCAATAATGAAATTATCAAATAGAATAAAGATAAAGATATTTAAATTACTTAAATAAAATTTCAGGAGTTGTTCAGGCTTGCAATTCCGTCACTTTTCTCACCTTTAGTCACTTTTTTTACTATTGATCACTTTTAGTCACTTTTTTCATGGTGTATCACAGCAAAAGTCTGTTGTTGAAAAAAGAAAATCTGAATTAATAACAAAATATTTTAATAAAAGACCAAAAATATGTTGCTCTAATCTTATTTTTCTTATTAAAAAATTAGTCATATGGTTCGCTTTTTTCGCTTTTTTTTTTTCAATGTTTAGTTACTTTTTAGTCACTTATTCTGTATTATTTGTCACTTTTTTCACATTTTTGAAAGTACCTCAGCAGTTGCAAGCCTGGGTTTTATGTAAAAAATATATTTATGTAATGAAGTGTCATAAATTAAAGGAGAGACATTTACCATGTTTCACTGAATATAATTTGTAGTTTTTTTATTTAAAAAATAGAATCTATATATTAATTTATGTTATATATCTTTTCATTTTTAGGCTGGAATGATCCTCCACCATTAAGTTTTTCTCCTTGCAGTTTATCTAGTGGGAAAAGAAATTTATTAAATAAAAGAGTGCCTTTTCCTCTTAACCAGTCCACATGTTCACCCCAGCCAAGTAATGGTTTTTCATTTTTATGGTTTCTTAAATTTTTTATTTAACCCATTTATGCCAGAGACTTAAATACTACCATTAATGTAAGAAATTTATGTCTATTTGTTAGAATGAAATACTTCAAAAATTATTTCATTCTGCAAAAAATATTTAATCTTTTTATTCAAATCACCTGCCACTTCCAAACTGGAAAAGTAATCAAATCCATAGTTGTATTGTTCATAATTTATATAATTCAGATATTGTCTCAGAGCAGTTGTCAGTATTATTAAATGGGATAGACGAACAAACATTTCACATGTAATATAACATCACATTTTTCACATTAGCATGAAATTCCGTCATATTAATTCTTTTAAATAGCAGGTTTCACAAAACTACTACAGGACTACTAGTCCAAAAATGGAACACTAGGCATAAATGGGTTAATTATTGTTGTCTTAACACTAGATAGACTTACGGATGTTGCTCCTATACCTATTTTTACGGAAGTGAGCCAATTTGACTCATACAAGAAAATGGAAGTTTTTTACAAAGAAAATAGTTCCAAATTAATTTAAAGGAAATGTTTATTATCAAAAAATTCATGGAAAATGTTTTTTACATCTAAAATCTGTTTTTGCAACCTATTTTCCACAAACATTTCTATTCCATTTAGCACAATGGTTTCTACATCTGTTTCTTTTGCATGATTGTCGAACTGGACAATTCTTCCATTCGTCAGTAGCATGAATTTTTGTCATTGGAATGGAAGTGTTCTTGACTTCTTCTCTATATTTAGTTTATACTATATTTATTTATTTTCATATACATTCTATGAGTCAAATTGGCTCACAACCGTGAAAATAGGTATACTCCATTTGATAATGCGAAATGAAAGTTTATATATATTTTATTACTTAACTAAAAACCAATGTATGTTTTTGAAAAGTGATATTAAAGTTTTATATATAGTGATCAAATTTTTAATAAGTCAAATTGGCTTGGTCTGTAAATCTAGTGTTAATTACCAATAACTTACCATCAAGTAGCTTAAATATAAGATTTATTTATTTATTTATTTTAGGTACAGAAAAATATGAATTACCAGATTCTTCATCCTCAGTTCCATCACAAACTATTGCTAGTAGCACACAAGATACCATTATACCTAAAGAGTCGACTGAAAGCTTAAATTGCAGTGTACCAGAAGAAGAAATATTGCCATTTATAACTAAAACTTTTGAAAGAATATTAGCTGAAAATTTTGATAAACATGAAGTATGTTTCTTTTAATTTTGTATAGAACAAAAGGGTAATTTTTTTTTTATCACCATGACAAAAGTAATTTTTTCTTTAAAAGTATTTAAGCTTAAAAACACTTCAAAGATTTTTTACATATCTTTTTTTTTTTTTTTTTTTTAATTTTATTCATGGGGAAATGCTATCAATTTTGGGGGTATAAACAATCAGTATATTTTATTTTTTATAACATTCAAATTTATCACACTATTAAAATATGTAATAAAATTTTTTAAAGCATGTGTTTTCATGTTTTAAAATATATAATATTTAGTATTTTACTTTGCCCTGATTCATTTAATAACTCTCACATAGTTTTTTTTTCTTAATTGCTATTGAGTTTAAAAAAATGGTATCTTATTTATAAATGTGTTTTTTTTTGTAAAAATATTGTGATAATTTAATACTCAAAATTTATCTGTGAATTTACTTTTAAAAGTCCCATTCTCTAAAGTTTATACATTATGTAAAATTAAAGTTTTACCCTTTAAGCAGTGGTTTCACAGCGAAACCATATTAAGAATTTTTCTCTTTTTAAAAACATCAAAAAGCTTTTTTTTTTTTCGATTTCTGTGTTACTACTCTTTATTAGTAAAAATAATATAATTTTGCATAATTTATATTTTTTAAAAATAGTAGTTAAAATTTTACTTAAAAATCTCGAATTTATTCTCCTAGACTTAATGAAAACATTATTATTAATTCTTTCATTCGAAATATGACATGGATTTAACCATTCAGAATATTTTAAGTAGGTGTTCATTATTTGTGTTGCAAAAAGTAGATAAACTATAAACCAAACAAATTATGACTTAAATAAACAATAAGAATTGTGTAGTTATCTATTTGTTACATCATTTTTGATGAAATTATACATTGTTTTAATATAATTAATTTAAAGAACTCTTCTTTATGTAAAGAAAAGTTCAAAATTATCCTAAAAAAAAAAAAAAAATTATTAAATGTATATTAAATCTTTTTTGTAAAATATTGTGATTATTTAATAATCAAAATTGATCTGGGAATTTACTTTTATAAATCCCATTCTCTAAAGTTAATAAATACTATGTAAAACTAAGATTAATATGTAAAGTTATACACTTCTTGTGAATCTCCCTAGAAGGCCTCTTTCTCTATTTAACTTTGTAAAATATATTTCACTTAAAACTTTCTCAACTTAATGCTATCATTTTAATTATCCTTATTTGTTAATATATTTTAATAAATTTTATGTTTAATTTATTATGTAGAGGATTTCGCTGCACGCTAGCAGAATAGAGCAAACTGCAATACTTTTTTTTTTTTTCTGTCAGTGGATTAAATTATATTTATTAATTGTTTTTGACATTTGAAAATCATATATTCTGCGAAAAACATCTTGACAGTTTTTAAAAACAAATCCAGGGATATGGTGTTACATAATATAACTTATATACTGTCTATAAGACACAAGGAATGGTAAAATTTGGACTGTTTTGTTAAAATTAGTTTCTTTAAAACAAAACAACATTATTTTTCAGCTAATTATTTCAATAAATATAATACATCACCAAAATTACTTTACCACACTAAAACGTTTCACTTTATATTGATGAAATACTTCTTTTATATTTCCATGAAAACAAAATCTTACAATACATAAATTTAAAAATTAACCGTCTGTAAAATTGTATGGCCAGTTAATCAGTTAAAAAACCAAAAAAAAAAAAAAAAGTCCCCACTCTAATGCAACGCTTAATAAACCGTGCCTTCGGATGATTCTAAATGCCAAGTGCAGGAAAAATAGCTGCACTAGCTTCAGTGCCATAGTATGATGTTCTTCTCCAATAGCCCATACATATAAAGCATGATTTTCAATTTAGTGCACAGTGCGTACACATCAGAACTTCCTATGTTCGTTTGCGCACAACGTGCTGCAGCACCTAGTACCGCACACACTGCGGGAATACAAGAAAGCAAATCAACATAATATTTGAATATATTATAAATAATAATTATTATATACCATAGAAAGATAGGTGGACATAGGTGCAGAAAATTATTGTCCCTAATAATTTTACCAGGGTGTACACTGCACACCCTGCACATATGGACTGCACGTCACTGATATATATATATATATATATATATATATATATATATACTATCGATATTTATATCTGTAATATATCAAAATTAGTACTCCTAAAATAGCTATCCACCCTTTTCCTTTTCCTCCTTCTCATTTTTCATTATCTAATTTCCCAGCCATAAATGTAATATAAGGGTGTGTTTAACAACCTTTTTTTTAACCCATTTCTGACAACTAATGCGAGAATGAATGTTAATTTTCTGTCTACAGCCCCCATTTTTCAGGCAGATGTTTAACTGTTCCATTAAAATGATATTGTTTTTACAATAATTAAATTGCTGGATGTTTGTTTTTGAGCTTTCTTATATGTTCAAGGCTCACTTTTGTCTCGCATAATTGCTGATCTAGATTCATTCTCATGAAAACAAAATAATGGGATTTGCTGGCTGTTGGGCTGACATTGGCCAAAAATGTGTATACTCTTCAAGCATTCTTTGTAGAGCTGTTGCACTGTAAAGATGGTCAGTAGAATGATGCGTTCTTAATATTAAATAAATGTGAGGTTCCACGAATTTTTGGACTTCAGAGTTATATTGTGTTACCCCTGCTCTAATCTTACCTCTATTAAGACTGCCCGGTAAGTTCAGGCAAATTAGATAATAGGGGCTAATCATTTGTAGGGGGTAATTATTCTAGTTATACCTAAATTATTAGTTTGTCCTTATGTTTGTTATGTGGTGAAAAAGCATGTGTTATTTATATATATGTAATAAGACGGACTTCACCATGAGTGGTTGCAGTCATGGCTTATAAAAGTGACACCCTTTTAGCTAAAGACCTTTATTAAGATAATGTTGGAAGAAGGGTTCCATCTTCATCATAGGGACAGGTCAAACTGAAGAGTCATCTAGCATAAACTTATAAGTAAAAAGGCCCTTAACACCTGGTCAATATCTGTGGGAAAATCTAGAAAAATCTGCCTCTGACAGTGTGCATCTCCTTTTTGTTTGGAAATTTTCTAAATTGTCCGCCAGGGCAATGTAGAGTTATAATTGGACAGACCCCCTTCTTTAAGGGCATAAACTGTAGCCCTAGTGGTCAATTTAGGTTAGGGTTAAAAAGGGGAATGCAAAAGGACGCGGGAATTTTTAGTTCTGACTTCAGATTTGAAAACCTCTGAGAATTTTCCTTAGATATATATATGTACTTTGTAATTTGTCCCATCATAAAGGGAAGAAATCTGTTTAGATGCAGTTATGGCTAAAACATCATTGAAACAACAAAAAAATTAGGATCCAAATAAACAGAGTTTATTAAGGCAACTTCTCTCACAGATTTCTGTCTGAAAAACATGTAAATCTTGATTTTATAGTTGCATGAGTCAACTAATCATAAGTCTCAATTCACCAGTCACGAGGTGATGCTGTGGCATAGTTTTAGCTCCACAAGTTATGTTAAGCTTTTATGCAACAGGAAAGCTTTTATAAGCAGGCATTACAAGTTATGTAAAGCTTTTATGCAACCTGGCATTTTGAAGTCATCAGATTGATAGGAAAATTCAAGATATTCATAAAGATTGCCAGAAAAGGATAGAATTGCCAGGAAATTTTTTTAAGGTAGACATAATTACAGTAGTTAATTTTTAGGTTAAAAATATCAATATATATATATATATGTCAGGTTTAAAAATATGGTTTAAGAATTAAGTGAGTTATAATTAAAAGTAGTTAGAATTCATTAATTACAACATAATAAGAGAAAGACACACCCTCAAGCGGAACTATACAGAGTAAAAGAGCTGACGTGGAAGTAGACTTAGGAATTTTGCTTAGGTAGCAATGCCAAAAATGACAGTTCTTAGCGGGAATTCTGGCTGATAATATCCTCCATGTGTGTCGTGGCAAAGTATGAGAACAAAGGATTTCTAAATGGCATAGCTATGGACAGAAGTATTAAAATAAAGAAGTTTTTATATATGAAATGAAATGTGTCTTCCATGCCTTAACCACTTGTCCATGTATATATATATATATATATATATTTATGTGTGTGTGCATGTATGTATGTATGTACAAATTATTTAAAAGTTGTGGGATATTGAATTTTACATATTTATTTTTATTTTCAGAAAAAAAGGATTGATGAAATAAATCAGAGGATAAAAATTATGAAAGATTCATGGGAATCGAAAATAAGTCCACCTGTAAAGCAAAAAATGTTTGCATTAGCTCAAGGTGACATATTTAATTTTATTAACATTTTGCAATTTTATGCTTGAGTATTTCCAAGTAGTTTAAATTAGTGATGCCCAAAATGATTCTTGTAGACCTCCTTAGGGGGAGGGGCATGTTACCACTGAGCAGGGCCCAACCCCCAAAAAACCCGGTTTTTTTTTTTTTTTTTTTTTTTTTTTTTTTTTTTTTAAACCACTTGAAAAAACTCAAGTGGGTTTTTTCAAAATTAGGTTCTCAAAATCTTTATTTAAAATTCCACAAATTTAACTAATAATAAGTATATTGAATTAAATTTATAATATATATTACATATTTCATCTTTGACAATGATCCTAGATTTTGTTTAATTTGAGGGGGTCTAAACTGCTAGAAAAAACAAAAACTTAAAAACTTTTCAGGAAAAAATAGTTATCTGTATAACAAATACAATAAAATCTATATTAAACAAAGTTAATAAGAATGTATGATGAAAAAAATAAGAATATTGAAGTATTACATGTGATAAAATTAATCGAAAAATGGACAAGAAAAATTGGGAAAAAATATGTATAACAACATGGGGATAATATATATAATTAATTCTGCTACTTATCATATATAACTTACAAATTAACTAAAAAAATATCTTCCGAATGATTTAATAACACAATACTGCTAATAAATATAAAGCAATAATTTAATACATTTTATTGAAAAGAAAAAACTTCAAATGCAACTATTTCAAAGCCAACTTTTAGTATAAAATAATCGCCATTCAAAACTAGCTTTTTGATGTTAGAAAAAATTTTATAACATGAAAAAAAATTTATTTTAAGATTTCAAAATTTCCTTTAATTTAGACAAAAATTTCTTCTTCATAATTTAAAATTGATTTTTAAATTTTTCAATTTTAAAAAAGTGATTAACATTTTAAATTTATTTTAATCATACAATTAATTATATATCCTGTCCTCTTACATAACAAAAAACCCGAACGATGGCCGATTGGTTAGGGTGCTGACCTTCGGAACCGGAGTTCGTGGGTTCGAATCCCACAGTGGCATGGATGTTCGTAGCCGTTCGGAATCGGCTTTAAGCTGTAGGTCCCGGTCTCATTAGCCCTCGTGTTGCAAAAAGCAGACCGTAGCACTCCAACCAAACCAAACCAAACCAAACATAACAAAAAACCTGAATAGTTTTTGAATCCCCAAAAAAGCATCTAAAACCCATTAAAGTATAGTAAAAACCCTGATAAAGCCGGAAAAAATCCCAAAAACCCACTGGGCTAGGTTTTTTCTGAAAAAACCCGGGTTTTTGCCAACCCTACCACCGAGGGGTATGTGATTAAAAAAAAAAATTATTACTTTAAATGTCAACACATATTATTTATATTTCATTTTTACATTACTGTTAAAAAAAATCAAAGTTAAAAATATAATATTTTTTATGCAGTTTTATAGAGTCATTTCATTTAGGAGTTCAAAGCGAAGTGTTTGTTATGAGAAGGGGTTCATGGGCAAAAAAGTTTGGGAATCACTAGTTTTGATGATTTTAAGGTGATTGTATATTTTTGTATGAAGCATATTTTTTTTGCTGCTGTAGAGAGTACTTTTTGTTGCTTAGTGTTTTGTACAATGTCTTCATTGTTACATTCATAATAAATTAAAATTTGCATTAAGTATTTTATGTTTTGCTGATACTAAACATCTGTACATCAATTATGTATAAAGAATACTTCTTGTCGTGTAGTTGTATAAACCCCTTAACGCATTTGCCCGTGTCTGACACGGGCGAAATTCAAATTAATCATGTAATAAAATCGTTTATACTTTGTTTGTATAACAATTTTTTTATATACTTTTTACTCTTTTCAAGCTCCCTAGTCACCCCCAGAACTGAAATTGCAAAAAATAACTTACATTGTACCTATATATCCCTTTTCTGTGAAGAAAATATGTCATATTTTATAATTTTTTCTAAACTAAACTCGTGCTTTAAGGGGTTAACACTAATAAATTGCAATTTACATGGTTTCCGCGCACCTGGAAATTCATGGAAAATCATGGATTTAGGCAATGGATTAATTTTGTCATAGAAAGTCTTGATTTTTCAAGTAAAATGAGTAAAAGTCATGGAATGTCATGGATACGCTAAACTATCGATTAAATAAAAATGCATTGAATGGTTTAATTCTATTTTTACTTGTCATTTGGCTGAAGTTACTGAGTTTGGTATTTATGTATTATCTTATTGACCATATTGCCAAGTAAAATTGGTTCACCAAGGAAACTCAAAGCAAGAAAGCTTAATGGGTGGGTAAATGTATATTATTCTGGTTTTTTCTTAAATTGTAGATTAAAATTTTATTAATATAATAATATTTTTTAATAAAAATTAAGATTTTTGCACAAAATATAAGTTTATCTCTGGGGATATTGTATATAAATTTTATAGGGTTATATTTGGCTATTATTCATGGTCACTTGGATAATACCAAAGTACCCTGAATTCAAATTGGAAACATTTTGATTGAAAAGTTGCTATATGATTAAAATTTAGGTAAGTAGATGCGACAATTTATTTGTATGTATGTGAGTTTATTAACACTTATAAAGTAAGTTTATAGTTTTTTTATGATAAAATTCCTGTAATTTCTCTAAAAACATATATTTTATTTGTATGTACATCAGAAGTTTTATTCATATATACTTTAACGAAAGCTTTTTAAAGTAATGGAAAATGATCCGCTAAATCAGGGAAAGTCATGGATTTGAAAAATTTTATTTTGGTTGATACCCTGTATTTATCATTGAAAAATATTAAAAATATTTTGTTTTTCAGAATTATCAAATGGTAATGCAGATGCAGCTTTAAAAATTCAATGTATACTCATGGTTGATTATTTAAGAGAGGTAATAACTCTGTTCTTACTAATTATTTTATTTTTATTCTAAAAACTAGTAAACACAACATATGAAGACTTTACAAGTTTTTTAAAATTGTATCTTATTATTAGTATAGTACAGGGGTGGCCAACCTTCGGCTCACGAGTCACATGCAGCTCTTTGAAGAATTATTTGTGGCTCTTAATAAATACCTGAGTTCCTTTTTCATTTTTGTGTTGTTATGTTTTAAATAATTATTACAACTGATGAAGCTCCAGCAATGCTATGTACAAAAATAGTTCTTATTCGGAGTTCTTTTAAGTTCTTTTAAGAGATGATTCTCAAATTCCACAATTCATACCGATTCGCTGCATAACGTCTTGTTACAAAATATTTAAAATATCCTGATGTTATGAAAACAGTGTAACACATTGTAAATTACATTCGCACCAATGCAAAAAATCATAGACAATTCAAAAATTTTCTTGAAAATTAAAGGACAAAGAACTTTGAAATGACATTCAATAAATATAATTTCTGTAAACAAAAAATTTAATACGTTTTAAATACGTATTTTATTGCGGCTCACAAAAAATTTCAAATTTTGAAAAATGGCTCAGACTGTCAAGAACCTTAGCCATCCCTGGTATAGTAGTAGTCATTTTCTTTATTGTATATTATAACTTTACAGAGATGTTATTATGGTAGGTTTGAAAAAATATTAACCATTGTTTGCCTAGAGGAAAAATTGCCCGTATAAAGCTAATATCCTGCATTTTATATTAAAGCTTATCAAAAATACTACTATTGTTCTCTCACATAGAAAGATTTCAACTTGACAAACAAATACACTTTATTAAAAGAAACAGGAATATCTAGAAAGAAAAAATGAGCATGCAGCAAACAGGGCCTGATCAAGGCAAAGTTGGGTCCAGGGCATGATAGTCTTTCGGGGTCCCCCCCTACCCTCCTTTCAAAGCAAAAAAAAAAAATTAGTGTATAAAAGAGGATACAAAGAAATATTTTTGGAGGAAAGTTTGTATTAATTTTTTTAAGTTTACATACTTTTGTAGTACAGTCGAATGCCAAAAATCTATATCCTCAAGGATGTAAGCCGAACGATGGCCGATTGGTTAGGGTGCTGGCTTTCGGTACCAGAATTCGTGGGTTCGAATCCCACAGAGGCATGGATGTTTGTAGCCGTTCGGAATCGGCTTTAAGCTGTAGGTCCCATTCTCATTAGCCCTCGTGTTGCAAAAAGTAGACCGTAGCACTCCAAAACCAAAACCAAACCTCAAGGATGTAAACTGTAACACTTGCAATCAAGTTTTTATATAAAAAATAAAATAAAGTAGTATAGGTACGATTAACAAATAATAGCTATTCGTAGATTTTAAGACAAAATTAATAAGAGAAAAAATAATAAAATTCAAATTTTGTTAATTAAATTATTTAAAATTTATTAATTAAATACCAAATTATAGGGGGTCCAGGGTCTAGGCCCAGTCGGTCCGTGCTTTAATCAGGCCTTGATAGCAAATGTGTCCTCTCTGCACACAATACTTTAGAAATGTTCAGATGTGTTGAGGTGTAAATATAAGGAAAATTTCAAGAATTTCATTATAAGCAAAATTAAAGTTTGTTAAATTTTCTGGGAATGTTTTTTTGGTCCCACATACATTTCTGTACAGATGATGCCTCAACATTCTTGATTCTATTGAACTACTCCCAAGAAAAATTTAAATGAAAGAAAAAAAGTGTATTTTCCTTATCAATTATTCTGTGGATGTGTGTATTTTTTAGCTGTGTGGAATTGTATGTGCCAGGGCTTCAAACCAGAATTGAAACTGGAAGATTATTTATTTTATTATTCTGGTTGGAATAATAAAATTTTGTTTGGAACAAAAATTGGAACTGAATGAAAAAAATACTGGTTTATTTTAGTTCAATATATCATCAGTTATTTTGTTACTGCAACCAACTTATCAATATATTTTAACTTAACGTCAACCATATCATTATTGTCATCGAATAATGGGCAAATGATTAGAGCGATGATCTTTGGTACCGAAGTTCATGGGTTCAAATCCCACAGTGGTATGGATGTTTATAGCTGTTCGGAATCAGCTTTAAGAAATAGGTCTCAGTCTCATTAACCTTAGTGTTGTAAAATAAAGTACACCGTAGCGCTCCGAACAAATCAAACTACATCTATATTTCTTCTCAATTGCCTGTTTGGATGTTCTCTAGTACTTTTCTGTTTCATTTTCTCATGAAACTACTTGTAGATGGTACATTTAATTCAGTTTAATGTTCAGTTGTCAAATGCCATTTTGATAATGGATTACAATGCCAGTGCTCTTTGTTCTCTGCTCACCGCTTGTATTATACATGCTGATTAATTGTATTAATTCACATAGTGTACCAATTAAAAAAAAATTAAATATTCTAAATTTTGATAGAATTACATTTTATATTTATGATAGAATTACCGTAATTTTGGATGTATAGTCAGCACCATCGTATAATCCCGGATGTGAATTTTTATTTAAAAATTTTCATAAATCATCTGATAGTCTGCATCACTAGATAATCTGCAGACTATACCTGCAAAAATATGTATTTTAGTATGACAATGTTAAATCATTAAGATTAAAAACCTAAGTACCATAGAGTGCTGAAAAGTCTGGATTAGACTCAATTAATTCCACCTTTAAAATTTGAAACCACTTCTACTGCCATAGCCTTGGACACGAATTTTAATGGAAGAAACAGAGTGGCCTCCATTTCTCTGTTCGAGAACTGAGCTATGTAAATTGTTTTCTAATGCAGGTCAATGTATTTTTACATGACGATTGGATTGCTATCTTCTCATATTTTTAATGTTTCCTTTTGTTTGCACCAATTTCTTACTTCTTTGTTGTCCACCTTCTGAATTACTTTCAGCTTGAAATCAGCAGTCAAACTGCGATGATGTTTTAAAGACAAATAAATGACTAATATTACTGCAAATCAAAACTTAAAAAACAAAACATTCTGTTACGAGTGATCCCCATGGTGAAATGACCTTCGGCCCTTAACCTTCGATCTTGCACCCATCCACTCTGTGTTGTCAATCGGAGCTGTATGTAGTGACTATCGATATTTTCCCATACTCTAGGACACTACTTGCTACTACTCATTCGTTCTGCTTTATGGGTTGTATTTTTTTTCATGGTTTATTACCAGTACGATATGATGTTTTCTTGGCATCACATAAGTCATGCTTTTGATTACGTTTGATCATTGGCCATTCGAATGATGTGCTTTTCCCCCCTTTCTTTCCATTTTGATGATTTGAGGAATGAACAACCAGCAGATAGTCTTCACTGCCAGATAGTCCATTGCTTTTTAAACACAGATAGTCTGCAGACTATGCATGCGAAATCACAGTATATTTTTGTTACCACCCACTTTTAAAAGTGTGAGATAGATAACTAAGTTATCGGTATATATGAAAAAAGGTTGTTCGCAGTGGAAGCTTAAAAATAATGACGGCCAGAGCAAATAATAACTATAACTTTTAATGGAACATACCAGTCTTCGTATCTGTAAAAAATAAGGTTACTACTCACAAACCTTCTTAAAAGAAAAACATACTCGACAAGAAAACCTTGAAAAATCATGCAGCTGTTAAAAAAACATAAGTCCAACTGCAGTAGCATCCAAATACGGCTTCATCGATCCACCGGTCTGCCTCTCTGGCTGTGTACAGCGGGCGTCTCTGCTTCACTTTGAACTAGAACTACTTCACCGGGCGAAAACATTGGCTTTTATATATGCCAGGTTAACATCGGTGCCGATCTCCACCCTCTGGCACTCTTGCTCATCGCTCAGCTCACCGTGACGTATGCATGTTCGCCATCAACACGTCATGTTCGTTTGCTCCTTCTGTGACACACGCTTACTCAGTTTCGTTTTCAAGGTGAGGGATAAGTGGAAATAATTGTTTTTTTAAAAAAGGGAAATTTACAAGTGATCTAATATTTCCTAATATAAAGATATAATGAATGACCAATATTACTGCAAATCAAAACTTAAAAAACAAAACACTCTGTTACGAGTTATCCCCATGGGGAAATGACCTTCGACCTTCAACCTTCGATCTTGCACCCATCCAATCAGAGCTGTAAATCAGAGTTGTCAATCAGAGCTGTAAATAGTGACTATCAATATTTTCCCTGTACTCTAGGACACTATTTGCTACTACTCATTTGTTCTGCTTTATGGGTTGTTTTCATGGTTTATTACCAGTATGATACGATGTTTTCTTGGCATCACGTGAGTCTTGCTTTTGTTTACATTAGATCATCAGCCATTTGAGCGATGTGCTTTTTTCCTCCTTCTTTCGATTTTGATGATTTGAGGAATGAACAACCAGCAGATAGTCTGCACTACCAGATAGTCCATGGCTGAAGAAATTTGCTTTTTAAACACAGATAGTCTGCAGACTATGCATGCGAAATTACGGTATATTTTTAGTACAAATAACAGCCTTGCAATTCCGTCACTTTTTTCACCTTTAGTCACTTTTTTTACAATTGATTACTTTTAGCCACTTTTTTAAGTAAACAGTCACTTTTTTCATGGTGTATCACAGCAAAAGTCTGTTGTTGAAAAAAGAAAATCTGAATTAATAACAAAATATTTTAATAAAGGACCAAAAATGGGATGCTCTAATCTTATTTTTCGTATTAAAATGTAATTAGTCATATGGTCTCCAGAATTTAGTGATTTTAAAAAGTCGTCAAGAAGTTCCTGAAATCTACATTAGTACTGAAATGTACATTTAATACATCAAAATAATTTACATCAAAGCACACGTTTCTCTTTTTCTTTTTCTTCACAATTTTTGTTTAGATGCTCTAATCTAGCTATGTACGTATTTCAAAACATCATTAATATATGCAGAAAATAATGATTATAAAATTAATGTATTGTATGTATTCAAATCTGATTTATAGATTTTCTTGAATAAAAAGCAATGTTGAGTTGTGTTAAACAAACATTTAAACCTTTTTTGTATTTGACACTAAAATCGTGTCTTGCATGAATCATTTGATTTAGAGTTAAAATAAATAGAGAAATCTTAATAATAGCATCTAGTAATCAAGATGAGAAAAAAATCGCTTTTTTTATGTTTAGTCACTTTTTAGTCACTTTTTAGTCACTTATTCTGTATTATTTGTCACTTTTCTCACCTTTTTGAAAGTGCCTCAGCAGTTGCAAGCCTGAAATAAGAATATACTTAAAATAAAATTATTCATCCAGGACTGAATCAAAAATTAACAAACTGTTATTTTTGGCAGAACAAAAACCAGAACTGAACCAATATATATGTTTTTCAGTTGAACCAAAACAAAAAAATTATGGCCTGGAAAAATTTGAAGCCCTGGTATGTACTGATTATTAAGACTATTTATCATTGTTGAATCAAGTTAAAAATTTCTTTAAAAGAGTTATTATTTTTTTTTTTAAGGTAAAGCAGTGGATGGTAGGAGTAAAACATATAATAGAAATGGAAAGGCAAAACGTTTCATCTCCAGAAGTGACATCTACAGATCCTAACTGATGCTGGTGATTTCTTTGATCTTGTTGACTGGAAATGTTTCTTTGCTTCCCCCTGTTTTAATGATTTTATATCCAATATTTATTTCAGATTGTTATCTGTAAATATTAAATCGTTTTCTTTCCCTTTTTAAATTTTGTCTTTATTCCATTGGTCATGTAACACTTTATCCTGTTTCTTTATTGATGTAGAAGGTATCTACAACTCTAGTTAGTTATTTCTTAGATGGCCACTGAAATTAGTTGTTCTTTTATACATTATAAAAATAGGTTAATTTATTCAAAAGTTTTTACTACCATATAACTACTAATCTTTTAAAATTTTATTATATTGATATAACCATACTCAGGCATGGTAGTGAATCACTTTTTTCAGATTTAATTACATGGTTTCCGCGCACCTGGAAAGTCATGGAAAATCATGGATTTAGACAATGGATTAATTTTGTCATGGAAAGTCATAATTTTTCAAGTAAAATGAGTAAAAGTCATGGATCCGCTAAACTACCGATTAAAAAATATGTATTGACTTGTTTGATTCTATTTTTACTTGTCATTTGGCCGAAGTTACTGAATTTGGTATTTATGTATTATCCTATTGACCATATTGTCAAGTAAAATTTGTTCACCAACAAAACTCAAAGTAAGAAAGCTTAATGGATGGGTAAATGTATATTATTCTGGTTTTTTTTCTTAAATTGTAGATTAAAATTTTATTCATATAATAATAGTTATTTTGAATAAAAATTAGTTAAGATTTTTGCACAAAATATAAGTTTATCTCTAGGGATATTGCATATAAACATTATAGGGTTATATTTGGCTATTATTCATGGTCACCTGGATAATACCAAAGTACCCTGAATTTTAAATTTGAAACATTTTAATTGAAAAATTGCTATGTGATTAAACTTAGGTACATAGATGCAACAATTTATTTTTATGTATGTGAGTTTATTAACACTTATAAAGTAAGTTTATAGTTTTTTTATGATAAAATTCCTGTAATTTCTCTAAAAACATATATTTTATTTGTATGTACATCAGAAGTTTTATTCATATATACTTTTAACGAAAGCTTTTTAAAGTCATGGAAAATGATGTACTAAATCAGGGAAAGTCATGAAAAGTCATGGATTTGAAAAAATTTATTTTGGCAGATACCCTGTAATTACTCTCAATCTTTTTTTTTTTTTTTTTTAAATGAACTTTCAACAAGTCTCTTTTCTTAGAAGATCAGCTCATTTTTTGTATGTCAGACTCTACGAATGGGACATTTTTAGATTTTCTTTTTATTCAAAGAAATATCCAGAACAAATATTTTTCCATTGAAGCAATGTGCGATTTGGTGGACTATGGTTTCAGCCAAGGCTATTACTATTTAATTTATCATATTTATCAAAGACTTTCATTTTATTAGTCTTCATATTGATGTCTTCAATTTTTCTAAATAACTTAAGTCCTTAAATAAATCAAAAATTAAACATTGATTCAACTATTTAACAATTGTATCAATGGAGAATCATTGAAAAATTGGTTTTTCAATATCATTTATTTTGTAGAAACAACTATTACTTTGTAATAACTTTGTTTTTTTGTAATAACACTAACATGTATAAGAATGACTCATTTTGTAATATTCAGTTTCAAAATGTTTTACATTTTATCAATGCATTTCATGAGTAATTAAGTCAAAATCATATTGAATTGGTATAACAGTAATGAAACAAGCAAGATCATTGTAAGGATTTTGAACCCACCACCAGTTTTTGCAGATGTGAATCCCTGCTGATTTGCGATAATTGAACCTTTGACCCCTCTACCCATCTTTCCTTGGGAATATGAGCCATAAGACTACTCGGCTCATAAAGGCTTTAGATGACATTTTCTGACAGTGTTTGTGAAACAGATATGGCAGGGTTCCCACAGACCTTAAAAGAACTCCTTAATTTTAGCTTTCATTTTTAAGGGCCCTTAAAACTATTTAATTTTTGTTAAAGGTCCTTAAAAAAACTCCTTAATTTTTAAATTGGAACTTGATCAATTTCTCCGTCTTCAAGTGATTTCCTATTAGTTTTTGCAGTACTCTGCAAACTTTCTAGTTTTGTTAATTTGGAGTTAAACTTGCCCAAAACCGGTTCTAAGAACGCCAGTAGAGGTGATAAGTACTGGCCAAAGAATATATAAAATATTTGTTAACGTTCATAACATTCTTTTACATTTTCTAGCCAAAAGTGCAATATTAATAATAAAGAAAATCCTGAAATGCATACGTTTTCAGTGCATTTCTGTAGTAATTCAAAATTCCTTTCCTTGATATCCTTAAAAAATTATGAAAATACTTTTAGTTTATTAGTACTTTTTATGGTCACAAGCTAGAAAACTTTTTTGACAAATAATCTTTCGAACACTGAAAAGGTTTATAAAGTCAGCTGCCCTTTCCTAATAGCTAACAGTTATGCATATTTTAATTAAACGAAACATGGAGGGGGGGGGTGTAGATATTTACTTATGGAAGTTTAATTTTTTTTTCATTGAATGTAGTAGAATATATATATATATATAAATAAATCAGAGTCATTTTTAAACCCCCAGAAAGTACTGTTTATAATATTATATTTTATTCACAATTTATTTTTAATTTGATCACTCAAAAAACTGATACATGTACAGTAGTATATTTTTCAAAATGTTTTTGTCAAATAGGTTTATGTTATATTAGGCATTTTTAAAAACTTAATTCTGAAGTATTGTAGGGCATTTATTGAACATGCCTTGTCTGGTTCATAATTATTAAAATGTGTTCCTTAGGAAATAGGGTTTATGTCGTTATGCAGTGTATTTTAAGTAGGTCCTTATAAAAAATTACTTTGGTCCTTATAAAGTTTTCAAAAAGTCTTTAATATTTGATCTAGAAAAAGAGTGGGAACCCTGTATGAGTGCAGGTGTTTTTGGCAAAACTGCAAGACAAGCAGGTAAGTGACGGTGTTTCTTAAGAGGACGATTTCTTTTCCTCTGTGGATCGTAATGTGGAGATTGGAGGACTGAAAATGGGGCAGGGCAGTGAGGAGAGGAAAATTACCTTGGGTTTGTAACTGAGTAACATCTCTCACTTGCGAGGGGATTTTTCCTTTTTGGAACAAAGAAAATACAACCTAATGTTTTGATTATACTAGAGATTTTGAAGGCTGCTTGTAAGGAATTTGGACCACACGACCAGTGTTCAGCATATGTGTGCCTTTCTTGATATCTGCAAAATTTCCCCTGTTAACCCCTTCCATACAGTGTTCCTTGGGAAAATAGGAGCTAGCCGGTAAAGGGGGGTAAATAAGATATTTCAGGTGTGCTTGTTGGTGTTTTTGCAGGCTGCCAGTACATCTGGAAGGGAGGATTTCTCTTTTCAGCAGGGATCAAGTTTTGAGAATGCTGACCCCCCCCCTTTCCCCCTGAGGAAAGGAGAGAAGATCTGCAAGAGAGCAGTCGGATTCGGGCCTGCAACTTGGAAAGATCTCTGTTCGATATTTCTTTTGTTTTATTTTAGGATATGAAAAATGCTCTGTTAATCTATTTTGATTTTAGACAGGCCCTGAGACTCAAAATATGTCAACTTGGTTTACTTTTGTAAATAAATGTTATTTGTTGTCCTAAAAGTTTTCGGAGGAAATGTTATGCATTCAAGCGGCAATCAACAAACACGTTAGCCTAATTTTCATTCTCATCACTTACTCGGTTAATTTCTAATCTCCGGTTAAATGTGTTAACCGAAATCCCGGACACATTTAACCACGTTTTCTTTTTTCATTTAAGAAGGCAACGTGCATATGCAAATTGTATATGCATGCCACGTGATTAGTTGGCGTTGCCCATCGAAATATATAAGTCGTCAGCTATTGCTTTCGAGCAGCTTAGAGCGGGGTTCTCGGACTTGGTAGGAGGAAAGGTGATGATCGCACTTTCGGTAAAGCACACCCAACTTTTGTTTTGCCACCCGGCATATTTTTTTAGTTAGTTTAAGTCTGGCTTTACTTTACATAATTTTACTTTTTGTATGATGTTTTTTTAATACTGAATAAACAGTATTTATTTTTTATCTTTGACTCTGCTAATGCCTTCTTCCATATTTATTCTGTCTAAACCCTTCCGGGCTGACAGAACATACCTGTCCCAGTAAAGTAGGCGGGCAGGTCCCATGCAAGTATAGTGCCCCAGAACAGTGTGTTATTACAACGGGGCCTTCGGAATGGGATGGCTATTACACCACTGATCTATGAATTATGGTTGCCAATAATCAGGCTCCAGAACTCATTGAAAGGATGCTTACCTTGTTTTCATTTTCAATGTCAATGTTTTGCAAGTGAGTACTTGTGTTGTCTCATTAACTTTGGAAGCTGAGTAATTTATGCATTCCAATACAGCATAGCAAGAATCTCATCATACCTGCTCCTGTTAAGTAAGCTGGCAGGTCACACGCATTTGTCATATCGCACTACCTATTATTTACAGTCATAATCCTAACTTTTTAAAAATGAGGTTTTTTGATAAGAACTTAACACATTGTGTGCGGGTACATTTCGTTGCGGAACTGTACCAGGAGCAGGTGTTTTGTACTTAAATTTAGTTATTCAGTTCAATCTCAATAGATCAAAAATTATTTAATTCTACATAAGTTGCATCGACTGATGTATAAACTAGTTTTTATTTATCTCAATTTTTCCAAAATCTACGTTGTAGACAAGAACATTCGGCTTCGTTTTCTTGTCTATACTGTTATTTTTGTACCCACAAACAAACCGTGTTTTTGACTAACCCGTACTAGCATGTGACTGTGCTCAAGTATCAATTGTTAGAAAACATACTAGTATGTGTCCTGTGCTCAAGTATCAATTATCAGAAAACATACTAGTACATGTCTCGCATACAATAATAAACTGAGTATAATTGTTAGTTAGGGAGGAGGAGAGATTAATTTTGTTTAAGGAGTATGTATTTCAAAGGTTAGGAAATTTTATTTTTAAGGTCTTAAAAGAAATTGACTTTCTTTAACCCATATTGGACCGCTGTCCTATAAATAGGACAGAAGATAAAACTCCATTTATAGTAAAGTTATAAATATTTTTTGAGTTTATTTTCTTTTTATAAAATAAACTCACTTTAGTATAGAAACTTAAAAAAAAGAAGAAACCAAATTTTATTGTATTGTAAAATTTATTTTCAGCAACCCCTTAAAAATTGTTATTTTATAATCTTTAATTTTATATTATTATGTTATATTTTTTAAACATGTGGAGGTTACTTGTAATTTAAAATAGGCTAATAATATAGATCAAATTTTTGTCCAAAAAAATATTTTGCACGGTATTTTATAATTATTAAACAATGTCCTAAAATTAGGACAACGGTCCAATCCCGATTATTTTTCCCGAATTCGCTATTGCACTCCTTGCGCACATTCTTTTCTTATCTTTCAATAAAAACCAGTTCAAACACCTGTTAGCACCACTCAACAAAGGGTTATAGATGGCTATTGTATTCAGGAAAAAGGGGATTGCAAGATAAACTTGTTATTACTTCACGCGCTGATATTTTTATAGTGTTTAAGTCTGCGCTATATTTTTCTGCTAAGAATTTGGATACTTACTCCGCATTTTGCTTCTGTAAAAATGCCATGGAATTTTTAACAGCCCAAGAGGCTCTCGAATATATGAATTCTTTAAGTGATGAAAATTGAGGATCCAATTATTATTATTCCTCCTAATCCAGTCTGTTATGTGATGAGAAGAGATAGATGATTCAACGACAAAATGTGATGCCAGTAATGTGGATGGAATTAAAATTCAAGATACCGCTGGAACGATTGAAATTTTATCAGATGAATCTAAAGAATGTCATCTTGCACCGAAAAAACCCAGTGGTAAAACGGGAACCGAAATTTGAATTATCGAGTGATTCAATTTCTACACGAGATTTGAAAACATTATAAGCATGGTTACAGGAAAATCTCCAGTTGAACTCTTCCACATGATGGTTGATGATATAATCTCATACTGTAAAAGAAACGAATCGTATGCAGCCCAAAAAAACTGCCATTCTTTAGCATTACAGGAACAGAACTCAAGCAATTTCTAGGAGTTATGTTCTTTAGGGGGTATCATATTTTACCACGCAAAAAATGTACTGGGAAAATGCACCAGACACTGGTACTACATTAGTGAGCAACGCTATGTCGAGAAAAAGGTATTCTGAAATCAAGCACTTTATTCATTTTAATGATAATTCTTCAATTAATCCACACGATCATTATTTAAAATTGACCACTTATCAAACTCAACATAGCCTTGAAGCATTTTGGTATATTTTCAGAAAATCTCACTGTATGAAGAATGGTCAGATATTTTGAAGGCACAGTTTGATGTTTATGAAAAACAAACCTGTAAATGGATATAAATTATGTTTGTTAACATCGTACAATGGATATCCTTTTTCTATTATCCCTTACCAAGGAGCTACATAAAAGAGTATGGAGCCTCTTTCTCAACGTGTGGTGGAAAATTTTCTTTCTGCTGTGAAAAATCCAAACTTCACCGAGTGTATATGGATAATTTTTACTTCCCAGGACTATTTGTTCGTTAAGGAAAAAGGTTTCACACCGGAACTGTCCGTGATAATCGATGGCGAAATGTCCATTGCCACCTTTAAACAGTTTTGCTAAAAACAGAAAGATTGTTCAAACGCATGTTTTGATGCAGTCAATGCAATAGCCGCAGTTCGTTAACGATAACCTGTGGTAATTTGCTGACAAATTTTGAGGAAACGAAAGTAAAAAGCAAAGTAGAGCGCAGAGTAAAAGGTGGTAAAGAAATTAATATTCCTTTTGTGTCACGTTACTAAATATAAAAATGGTGTAGATTTATTCGACCCATGTGGAAACATATTTTGCCTCCATACAGGGAAAAAAATGGTACTAACTTTTCATAAACTCTTTTGAAAACATCTTATTGCGGCCTGGAAAATTTTTCAAAACTGTTCTGCCCTGATGAAGCACAGGGCCACTTAGAGTTCAGAAGATCTGTCACAATTAATTATTTAGGTGTAACAATTTCAAGGAATAATATCAGGCAACGTTCTTATTCAAAGTAACAGAGAGCTTCCTAAGTCTGAACAATGAACATGTATTGATGAAAAACCCAGAGTGGACGACAAAGAAGATGCCAGTTCAAGAACTGCAAGAAAAAACCAACCACTGTGTGCTCTATGTAATGTTCTTTGCCTGGAATGTTTTTCCTAAATTTCACCTATGAATAAGCTTAATGAAATGTAAGTCATATCTTAAATTTTAGTGTGTATTGGACCGTTGTCCTATTTATAACAGCTAATATCTTTAACAATTAAAAATATTTTTTTCAAAATTTTGTTTAATATGCTTAGTTACTCCATATTAATGATATGGAAAGTTTTAAAAATTTAGAAATATTTATTGGTGTGGTCCAATATGGGTTAAAGTAGTAGACACCCTGTATAAGTTCAGTTATTTCCAAAGTATATACCATTTTACCCAATAGAGCTGTGTTGTCTTCTGAGGGGTGCTGCAGAATATTGCATAATCTTCATAATTACACCAGTGATTCCAAATTATTTGATTCAATCTATATACTCCTCAGTGATCCTGTGAAGACCAACACAAAAACATTTAGCTGTACTGGCAAAAAATCAAAGCAAAAAGCTAAAAATTAGTAAATATATAGAATATTCGGTAGGGTTTAATTTTTATTTGATAAAACCAAAACTGAAACTTTTATGCATATTACAATAAATAATAGATGAAATTAAAGAAACAGAATCAAAGTTTTTTTTTTTCAATTACAAATATTCAATACGTGACCTTTTTTTACATCTAATCTGCAATTAAGTTTGTTCTACACATTTTGTATTATCATACTGTTAACCTTTTCACAACCAACGTGTCGTATAGGCAACGCAGCGATTTCATTGTTATCAGTCTAGCGTCGCCTTCACGGGATGATCTCCTGTTGATATTGAGAGACTAGCGTTGTGTATGCATAATAGGAGATCTGAACATTTTAATTTTTAAATGCTAGATTTAATTACTAAATGGCAATGGTTTTCACAATGGTCTTAATGCTGCACAAATGCATTCTTTTAGTTTGTTCAGAATTTCCAGTATTGGTTCCTAAATGTTATCTTTTATACAACACCATAAAAAAATTCATATGGTGTACATCCAAGAATCTTAGTGGCCAGGCAATTAAAGGTAAATCATTTTCACTCACACGCCCAATCCATCAATGTGAAAGCATCATTTTAACATAGCTTACAGCTTTATATTGGGCCAACCCCTATATGATTTGTTGTCCAAATGATGGCTGACAGTTATTGGTTTATTCTAACCGCATGCCAACATGTTATTAAGAGTCAACAATTGTCAACCAAATGCCTACCTGCTGTTTGGAGAGCTACCTTAATGTTAATAATTACAGATTCTTGTCAGTGTACGTCCAGGTATCTTAATGACCTTGCGATTAAAGGTAAATCATTTTCACTCACACGCTCAATGCATCAATGTGGAAGCATCATTTTAACCTAGCTTGCAGCTTTATATTGGGCCATCCCCTATATGATATGTTGTCCAAATGATGGCTGACAGTTATTGGTTTATTCTAACCGCATGCCATCAATGGCCAACCGAATGCGTACATGCTGTTTGGAGAGCTATCTTAATGTTAATAATTACAGATTATTGTTCACAGCAAGCTGTACAACTGCATCACACGTATCTCTAAGAGGACTACTGAAAAACTGGGTTCCCCCTTTCTATATTTGGCGATTTTTTAATGGCGCCAACTCCTTTGCGTGGAGTTACCGGGAAGGCTGATGTTTTGAGCGGGAGCGGATTTTTGGCGTGAATAAAATAGCTGACTTACGTTATTTTATGGTGAAATAATATACTAATGTTGCAATTAATGGCAAAAAATGGTAAAATTATATTTATATTATCAAAAATGCTTATTCACATTTTTCTGAATATTAATTGGTTGTTAATTTTAAAATATTAAAAATTCATTATTTTTGTTTTTTAATATTCTTAAAATATTTCCTGATTTTAAACACAAAACAATTAAAAATTTCATTCTAAAAAATTAACTAGAAATAAAAAAATAAGTAAAACATTCGCAGATTTATTTTAAATTTTCAAAGGTTAGTACTTTTTAATTTTTTAAATAAATTTTTGAGATATCAAAAAAACTTTTTAACCAAGGGGGGGGCGAGCCCCCCTTGTCCCCCGTAAATGTTAATACAAATAATATAAAAATTCTATTAAAAATGTAATAAATTTCATGAAAAGTAAATTAAATACACACTAACTGCATCTAGAAAAATAATGCTTAAATCCGCACCCGTTTAAAAAAAAAAAAAAAAAAAAAAAGGAAGCACATCAAAACCTTTCTTCATTCTACAAAAAGTTTTGGCGAAATTATTGGCGATGTTTACTAAAATACTAAGGTATCCATCCGAATATTGTATTTCTCAGTTTTTTGGCTACTTAAATGTATGCAGAGTGCTTCATTGTAATAGAATTATATATATACTTTTAATTAATTAACCCAAACCACTTAGAAACTGGATGTTTATGGGCAATTAAACCCTTATCACTTTACTAAGCCAACAGCTCCAAATTATTAAAAATTAGCCATAAATGGTTCACTATATCTAATTTTTTTTTAAAGAATTACGTGCATTTAATATATAAGAAAAGGGTTGCTTACGGAGAATTCGATACCAATATAATCAAAATATAAATAGAGATTGTGTAGACATGGCGAGATTAGGAAACAATGTTAGGCTACCATGCTCTGAGTTCTATCGCCAAGTTGGCAGTGGTACCATGTTCTTGTGTCAAATCGATTTTTGTAGATATATAAATTGTCCAAAACGCCAGAATAAGGTTACATAAAAGACAAATTTCGAATATCCGAGGTACTAGTTAGCTTTAGTTAACGAGATCTGCTGTAGTAACATATAGGTACTGTGGCGTCTCATCAATTATGGTTCATATGTGCGCATGCGCGCGTATTCCGCTTTTCCTCTCCCTACGTACTTCAAGTTTAATTAAAAGTGTTAAGTGAAAATGGCTCTATGGAGTTCTGTGTTTTGTTTTGTGTGCGTGTAATTAAATTTTGTTTTACGTTATGAATCGGCTTGTCTTTTCTCGTCATTGGGCTCATTTTTTTACGGCGTAATACGCAACAGGTACAATCATTTTTTAACCACATTCCTTTTATATAACTTCTTTAGGTGGGGAAAATAAAATAAATTCAAGATGATAAACATATATTTTTTTTTGTCTGCATAGAACAATTTTGTTAAAAAGTTTTGTATCGATTATTGATTTTTAATTGTATTATGATTGTATATTTGATTGCAGTCACGAATTATGTATCATATTAAAAGAACAACGTTACAATATTAACTCTTTCCTTTTTGATTATTATTGTGACATAAAAGCAGGTGTGCCATTCATAGTGAAAGTATTTATAATCGTTTTATCTGAGCCATTTGTTTTGTTTAACAGACATGTAAGACGTCAATTTTTAAGTGCAATCATTGAAGCCTTACTTCTCATAAGCGAGCGCATCATATTTCTGAAAGGACTTTTTAAAGTTGCCATAGATACATAAATGTGCGAGACAATTACTTTACTGTGAAACAAATCTGTTTCAATATATATTAGTTTTCGATCAATAATCACTTTGCTTGATGGAAAGTTAATTTTATAACCTATTTTAATTTGCTGAAAGATGTGGTAACATGCAAATGTGAATGTCAAAGAACAAATGTAGTTCGAATAATACTATCATATACTGAGATAGGATTGTGCGTATGGAAGATTACTACCTTTAATCTTCTTAGATGGTTTGAGTTGGAACGCTACGTGCTACTATTTTGCTACAAGAGGGCTATTGCGTTCAAGACTTACCGTTTAAAGCCGATTCTATACAGTTACAAACATCCAGGCCGGTAGTGGGATTCGAATCTACGAACTCTGGTACCGAAGAGCTATGCCTTAACCATTCTGTCATTATTCAGCGAAAGTTTGTGTAAGAGGTTTTATATAAGAACAATATAAAACTATTGATGTATATAGTGTTTCTAGATTTACGTATGATAATATCGTCTGCAAATAGACTGATTTTTTAAAATGGCTGAAAGTCGAAGTTTTTCAATGATGTGTTTAAATTTACTTGAAACATTTTCGTTTTAGAATTCATTGCAAATTCAAAATACCGATAATTAATTACCAACGTTGTAATAACACCATTGCAATGAAAAAGGAAATGGTTTATAACATTAATAAATCATAATGTTGTATGAAATTGAAATTAAAAAGAAATAAAACATAATGAAGCCAATTACGGTATTGCCTTGAATATTTTAATGCAGTTTATGAAGTATGCACTTTACTTTTTTATAGAACATTGCAATTAAAGTCTGTATAAACAATATAAATAAGGAATTAGTTTTCCGGTTACGAGAATAATAAAAAAAGCTATTGATCGTTGTATAAAATCCGAGAACAAGATTTTGAGAACAAACTTCACATTTTAAAAATTTTCATAGAAATTTCTGTATTGCCAGCCAAAGTTTATCTAACTCTAAAACCAAAATAATTGTATTTCAAAGACAATTAAGGATTCATTACTTTTCTGTTTTACTGAAATGTTTTAGAGTATTTCTGCTTGCATTTGAGTTTCATTTGCTGTTGAAATAGAATGGTTAACCTCGATTAAAAAATATTATATTTTGAAAATTTTATTGTTAGGTTTAATATATAAAAGTATCGAGAATTTTTTGTGATTTTTTATTAAAAATACTGTGGCAATAGCATGTTAAGAAGAAGCTTGAAAATTCTCTACTTTTTATAAAGACAAGAAAGATAAAGCGAAGAATTGACTGAAGTAGAGAAATTTATGAATTTAATTTCATCGGCCGAACTGGAATGAAATTTAACGACAATAGTCATTCGTAGATTGGTTTAATAATTACCTTTATAACCTCAAGCAAAGATTTTAGGAAACGAAATTTATATATTGTTTTGAAATAGAATCATATTTAAATCACTTAAGTTTAAAGACAAGGCTAAATCTGCTCATTGATGATTGAGATGGATAACAAATTGTTCAAGAGAAATTTTAGGCTATATAGAAACACTGCAAGCAAAAATAAACAGCTATATCAACCTTTTAAGTTAATTAGCAGAATCTTCATTATTTTTGGAATAGATATAGACGCGTCGGATAAATTTTATATGAAAAATGCATTGCTTTGTTTCACGAAAGCGTATTCAGCGATTATCTCGACTTACCTGATCGTTTATATTTCATACTTGATTTATCAATTCGACTGGAAAGATTTGAAAACGTTCTTAGTCAGACGATTTTGGGAAATAAACTCAGTTTTTCTGTGGTTCCTCATGTTTCGATTAAGAAGCAAAATATCAAGTCTTCTGCAGGAAATGAAAATGCTTGTCAAAGATTATGAAATATCATCCTCTTGGAAGTTTAGCTTGGTAAGTGTATTATGGCTTTTGGTCGTTCAAATTGTGTTCTCCATTGCTTTAACGCCTTATGGACTGGTAAGGTCTTATATACAAAAAATCATGTTGGATCTAATTCACGTAGAAGACACTAGAGATATGGTATATGTATTTAGGATTATTTCAATTATCTTCGCAGCTGTTGTGTATACTCTCCCCGTATGCATCACGATTCTTTACTTGACGATGTGCCGTTGCTTGGTGGAGGCACTTTCTTACCATGCGAGTCAAAATTCGCAAACCATCTCGCAACCAACCGTGGAACTCGAGAAATGCATGGACCGCTTCAACTGCCTGACCGACGTATTGTTATCTTTGGACGCCACCTACTCCTTCCCAATTTTTCTCTGTGTCACCTGTTCCGTTTCGGGAATGTTTCACGGTTTATGCGTGCTAGTGAAACATTACACCGAGGTGAAATTCTTCTCCATCATCTTGTTGGTGCACTACTTTTGCATATTCCTCCTGACATCTGTCATGGCGTCGGAAGTGAATGAGGCCGACAAAATGGCGAGGCAGACCAATAACCGATTGCTGCTACGAACGACCACCTGCTCAGTCACGACCGACATGTTCAAGCTCTTCGTCATGAACAGTGGACCGACCTTTGCACTCACTGGATGGGGAATATTCGAATTCAGAAAAAGTTTCTTTCTTGTGGCTCTTGGAAGCATTTTGACGTACACGCTTCTCGTAATACCCTTATAAACAAGAAGAAAACTTCACGAATCTTAGAAGTGGAACAATTAGTGTGTCACACGTAGTACAGTGGTTTTCAGTGGTGTATAGGAATCGGAAGGTCTCTGGTTCGAACTCAAATGGTGAAATGGCGTTTCGTTCGTTTATATTTCTTTTATTTTCTCGAATTTTCGAGAGAGTTCTAATGTATTCAAATTACCGAACATTTGAATACTTCGAGAAAGTTCTCTAACACTTTTAAGAGGACAAGGGGCGTTGAATCTCATTTTTTAACACTAGAACTTCGGGATGGGTTATTTTGATTCAAAAACTATTTTGTGTTCTACTTTCTCAAAACGTAGCTAAAGAAATTGAAATACATTTCTTGACTTTTTCTAATTCTTCATTTTTATATTTTCGTAGCTTTTTATAGCTACGAAAATATAAAAGTGAAGAATCTGTGCATATGTTGGAAATATTTCCAGCCACATTTTTTTTTCATTGTAACTGTGAACATTAGGCTCGAATCGCCAACTTTTTTTGTTATTAATTCCGATTTCTTTGTACGTTGAGTCTGCTCTGTAAACAATGGATGTATGAAGGGTTGTCTCTTGTTAAAACAAAAAATGTACTCTGCCGTGAAAAAAAATACCACGGAAGCTTAGAAAAGGAAACCTATATCATAATTACCGTAAATAGTGTATATATATTTGAAATTACTTTATTGAAATAAAGCTCTCCCAAAAATGATTATCTTGGAATATTAATAACCGTTTTTGGTACAGATGCGATATTTACACATCGGCTTTTGTCGCCAAATTTGGCGATTTTTCGAGCGTTTTACAGGGCGATGACTGGCTAGCTTTGTCTAACCTGGCATTGGAGCTTTGTAGTGGCAAACCTGGTTCGTTCTTTCAGCCCCATTAGTGCACGTGATTTCTGACGTCACCACCCGGCTGTTTGAAATAATTTCTTTCTAGTTATTTATTTTGCCTTACGGGATTCCTGGAGTTCGCGTTGTCAGGTTGTAGAATTTTTATGTTTTTTAATTGTAATTAACCAAATTTAATTTTCCTTGTTAAGATATGTATGTATGTAATATGTATTTATTGTTGCATGTAATAATCATTAAGGGGGGGGTTGATTATTAAATTTTAAATTTGTTTTAAAGAATTTTTAAATATTTATTTTCTATACAAACGCATTGTAAAACTCATTTATGGTGTGATCATATAGCAATTAAATAGTAAAAGTCTGTAAAATATATGCTGTGTGACTTTTTGTAGAATATAGAATGCATTGTAGAAAATGATGTTTTGAAGTATTGTAGAATAAGGAATATATATGTAATAATAAAATTCTATTACAGTAAAATCCTAACTTCAATGTTTTCTGTTTTCCATTGAAAATCTAGATTCCCTGTTGACAAATTTTAAAGTATATTTTTCATAATAATGGTGGGGAACACTCATTTCTGTCACCTTGAATTTAGATACGCAGCCCCGTGGATTCATTTTTCCCGCGCATTGTAGAGGTACTAAATTAAAGAGACATGATTGGTTACAGCAATGACATCATTCCTGGAGCCACACCCTTTTTCTAGTTAATAAAAGAGCGGGCATACAGATTTCGTGGTTTTTTTTTCTTTAAGATCGCGATGTAAACAATATCATCCAAATATTTCTGTGTTTTGTGTTATTTTTCCCTGAAGAGATTTGTGTGTTTAGAGTCATCTTATGTTCTAAGTAAAATATGTTTTTGTAAGTGAACGTCTGTATCAATCTACTTGGCTATTACATTTAATAAAATTTCTTTATAGTGATGACTATAGTATTTTTAAATTATGGGGATGTTCTACATATATGTATGTATAAGATCATTAATTCTAAAGAAAACAATATGTTATATTAAATAACTAAAAATGCTGTACGTATGTATGATATACGTATAAGAACGGAAAATAGCTGTATCAATTTTGCGAGATTGCTATATCACAATATGTAAAGGATAAAGAATCATCACTTTCAATCCCTGTTTCAATCATTCAATCAATGTTTATTTCTAAATACCGAATTAATTGAAATTTACATACATATAGTTTTTTTTTCTTTCGTTACACATTTTCAGACTAAGAACTTAGCTTACCAAAGTCGTTTAACGGCTAACCGCGATTAATCTCTGTTTAAACGGAGAATTGCGTCCTGCCATTGGTTAGCGCCATGGGTTAATCGTGGTTAGCCGTTAAACGACTTTGGTAAGACTGCTCCTAAACCGATAAGATGAAATAGATACGACTATCACCGCAGTATGCATATTTACACCATTACCCAAATCCCTACATGATAATCCCTATATAATAATTGTCTGTCCTCGTATTTATGAAGCGGTTGGACCTGGAATGGATAGAGGCATCCATATTTAGATTCATGATGAGTTAGGGTTAGCAAAATTCAAAGCGAGCAAAGTTTATCTTATCCTAAACTATCGATCGGATTCTAACTTAAACTGAGATAAAAATGCTTCACATCATAGCGAACAATTCTGCTGTTTTGAAAACGTTCGAAATCCACCCCTCCCCTCCCTTTTCGAGCGTTTAATGCCATTATCTCGAGCCCTATTTTCGCTGGGTAAGAGCAAACGATTAAATTTATCAATCTATCACATAATAAAAAGGTAAAAATAAAATTTTTCTTAGCATTATGACGTCATTCCTTTAACCATCTCATTTAATCCTTTCTTATTTTAAATTATTAAATATCGTCTGCGTTATTATCATACGTTTTATCACTGAACTTAGATATGACGTCAATAATTTTCTTTTACATTTAGCTTAAATAATAGATTAAGTACATATCGGATCATTTTAAATTGAATCATCGATTATTTTTTGTTGCAAGATCATTCGCAGCAAAAAACCATTTTTTTTTACCTGCCTTATAAGGTACTTTACAATTCGAGGAAAATTAAAAATTTCACCGATACCGTCATATGACGGGTTATATGCCAGTCTTGGCAATAATATTCATTTGGCATGAACGTATTTAACCAACGCCAACTGGCATCGTGTAGAAGAAAAGTAAAATTCGTCTGCGGTTCAAACGTGAAAGTCACCAATACAGAAGCGATGAAATACGAAACGCTTTTCGAAGAAATACGTGTGTTGCCCAAAGGAAGCATTGCGCTGCATTTCATAAGGAAATACCATTGCAAGCAAACACAGTGGAATACTGCTGATGTCGAACGCTTGTCTGATCTGAGTTTCCATTATTTTAAGAAGCATAGCTACGAAGATTCGGGATGTATATCGTACTGGGTCGACATCCATAATGGCGGACTTGCCGTCAAAATCAAGGCCAGTAACACGAAACTGCGTTGGAATCGTGTAGTGCAGTATCGCATGTTGCTCAGGCGTTTTGCTGGAAAATGTACGAGGTAAGTTCTGTTTTGCACTTATCGACTGTACGCTGTAACTTAGCAAATGTGGATGCACGGGTTGAAACAAAAGTTAAGACATTCTTTTTTTGTGAATGATACTTCAGTAAAACTGCTGGTGATCTTATCCGTAATAAGTATCATTATGGGGGTTTAAAATATCAAAATGATAAAATAAAAATGATATAAAGAACAAATTTAAAGACTAGAATAAATAATGAAGTGACTACACAATAGTAAAATTAACACTAAAAACTATACAGGTATTCAATTCTAATTTTTAAAACAGAAGTATAACCAACAAAAAGATTAATTTTGAAAGAAGTTAACATGTCCAAATTTTTTATCTGTATATAATATAAAATATGCTCGCTTTGGAAATTCGCAAAAAAATTTCAGGATTTTTTCAGATTATGCATCAATATTGTGATGCTTTGCTAAAAGTATGCAACGGCTGTCAATTTGGCAGGATACCGGATATCTGGCTAGAGTTTCAACCGGATATCCGGCCAGATGTCAGTACGTTTTACCATTTTTCTTTATAAATCTGTTTATATTTAAATCAGCTGAATAAAAAAATTTTCAATAGTCATTTACCTTTCTTCTTTAATGGTTCTTATGTTTGTGTAAGAAAAATTTCAAGAACATATTCCCCTCCTTTTTTATTTAGTAAATTATCTTTATTCTTCTATCTTCCAAAAATTTCAGAATTTTTTCCCATGGTGCATCAAAATTGTGATGTAAGTTGCTAAAAGTAGGGATGCAACGGCTGTCAATTTGGACGGATACCGGATATCTGGCTAGAGTTTCAGCCGGATATCCGGCCGAATGTCAGTATATTTTACCTTTTTTAAGTCTATTTGAAACAAATCAGCTGAATAAAAGTATTTTTAATAGAACGGTTCTTATGTTTGTGTATGAAAGATTTCAAGAACATATTCCAACGATTTTTTTTTTTAGTAAATTGTCTTTACATTTCTATCTTCCAAAAAGTAAGTTTTGTCTTTTGTGTTCTTAGATGCAAGAACACAATTTTGCAGTTGAGACTGAAAAAGAATGATTCATGATTTTTTGTAATGAAATGTATAATTAAACCTAATTTTATTCCATAAAGCTTTATTTTTTACATAATGCTCCAAAATACTTATACGCATTGTTTCATATAGTATATTGTTTCACATTTTGCATTTTTTTCGTTATATATATCTTATTTTTCTGTATATAATTTTTGGCCGGATGTACTGCCGGATAATTGTAATATCCGGTTACTGCCAATTATCCGGTATAGTGTGCCGGATACAGTATGTTGGCCGGATAACTGTTGCATCCCTAGCTAAAAGTACTATCAATCTTCTCTTACTGGTAAAAATATTATCGTTTGGCATTAGCTTTATTTTAATTTTTCTTTTGTGGTGTGGCAACTTTTGAAAAGAAAGAATAAATTTTTCTGATTAGATTGGAATAAGTAACGCCTGCGTTTACACGAGTCAAGTAGACGATCAAGTCAAGTAACTCCGCGCATGCGTAGTTTTTCTTAGTTTACTTGACTGACCTGAAGCTTGAATGCATGCGTTTATACGTAGTCAAGTTGCGAGTCAAGTAACTTGCCTCTAAACAAGGACTATTGAAGACTATTAACAGAATATTTTCGCGATTTCCCAATTTTACGAAAATATTCTGTAATGATATATGGAAATTTTAGAGTTTTGAGAGTATCTAATTAATTCTATTTTTTAAAATTAATTTGGTATTTATGGAATTTAAAATGCAATTTTCACATACTCTTTCAGCTTTATTTGAATATTCATTCTCCTAGTGTAAAATTTATATTTTTTATTACGCAAGTGTTCAATTTAGCAGATGTTGATTTTAGCAGATGTTTCGTGTGTGGAATGTTTAGGAAAGAATATGACTGATATCATTAAATTAATTGTTTAGAGAGAGTGAATTTTAAGATATTTAGTAAAGTCAGTAAGAATCAGGAAATAATTTTTCCGTAAAAGGGAAAATTAAATAAATAAGATGTAAAAGGGAAAATTTTCAGAGAAAGTGTACGTGTTTTTTAGAATCTTTAGACATTCAAACAAACAAATTTTGACAAAATAAACAAAAATAATAATAATAAGCATGCAAAATATGCAATATAAAGCTATGTTTCAATCCGTGCTTCCATAAATTGCATACGCACATTCGAATCACTCTAATAGTCCCTTCTTTAAAACTAAATTTTATGATAAATTATGTAATAATCTCTGTGAATATTTATCAGTGTTTCTGTATTTTTTATAATTCTTCCAATTAACAGTTAAAAATAAGTAGTATTTCATTTTATATTATTTTATGCATCTGTTCAGCTGATAATGTGTCAACGAAATTTTAAAAATAAGTACTTTACTGAAAAAAAATGTTTCTAAAAAGAAAGTAAACTTAAGAAACTGTTTAACGTGGTATATAGATCAAATGTTGAAAATTTCAAGCAACTTAAGATAATAATAAAAAAAAATGTTTGGTAAGCCGAAGAGCAACAAAAATTCTTCCATTTGTAGCTCCTTAAAACTAATGATACCCCCTTAACATAACAAAAAAGTATTAAATACACTTTTCTGTAAGAATAAACTTTATTTGTGAAAGAGTTATTTTGTTTTGGATTACCTTAATTATCAGTTGTAGGGTTATCTATAATTTCATCCATTAATTGGAACAATTTGAAAAGATGGAAAATTTATGTTCTATGCTTTACCTCTAGTTTAAATCCTAATTGTTTTTTCATTTTTTAATATCTTTCGAGTACTGAAACAAAAATAAAGTCCACATACGAAAAGCAAACGACTGCTAACAATAGAGAAATGATACAGAATTTACACCTCAGTGGCGCCCTCTACTTTACTTGATTCATTTGAGTCAAGTTACTTGTCCACCGTGAAGAACTACTTGACT
>CM063499.1:87320198-87345198 GCA_032207245.1 Pardosa pseudoannulata | reverse complement strand
AAACTTTTACCTTGTACTTTATGATGACCTAATTTCAATTTTTTTTTTAAATTTTACGTTGTGCTAAAAATACTCACATTCTAAATTCATTTACAGGGATCGAAATGAAAGATCAAGTAATTGGACACACTCTCTTCCCCGTGGTCTTCTGCAGTCCCTGAATAAGAATTACCGAATCATTCCAAATGAAGAAATGTCTGAATTCTACGTACCCTGCACTCCGGTCAGATTTATTTCTGTTCCATCCACATTTTACCTTACCCTCGATATGTCATCGGAAGACCGTCGACGTATCAGAAGACAGTTGCCTGAAAATTGTTCAGTGAAGGTACCCGTATCGCCTTTCCCGGCCGTGAAAATAGAGAAAGCGGGTGTTGGCGAACGATTCATAGGCCTGTTATCTGATGAAGAGGGGGTAGCTTTTTACACGACTTTTAACAGGGCTAACAGTAGTAATATAATAAGCCCCAGTCCTTTTATGGTTTACCCTCCTTTAGCTATGGAACCCATAATAAAAAAGGCGTACAAGTATCTCTTACAGAAGCATTTTAGTACCGGAATCTCTAAGAAATCATTGGAAGATGAAATTGTTCAGTTGGAATTCAAACAGGATGAACTTCTTTCTATAGCAAAAGAACAGAATCGGACTTCATCCCAACATCTTGTCCCTCGGACGCCGCCTGGATCTCCACCCTGGTTTGAGACTCTAGTATTGCAAAATTGGAAGCGGACTTCTACACGAATGGGTGGAAGAGGTTTAAAGCACTTCATCGCGTATGTTGGCATTGGGCTTTCAACAGTTGCTAACCTTTCAAGGGATTTCGAACCTACAATGAAGCATACCTACCGGCTTTCCTCTGCGGATGAAAGCGCAATCGAAATCTTTCGACCTTTGCTGCTGAGTAAGGATTTTGCATCACTCTCGGGGAAGATTTATATTTTTGCTTTTCCACCAGAGAACAAGCAAGATTCACCAGTGATAGCTAAATTTCATTTAGCACTACCGGTTTATAGATCTTCTAAAAGAGAATTTTTTATTCATTATGCGTCAACTATCAATCTTTCGTTTGAAGATTTATTGTCAATCAGGGCAATTTTAACGCCCGATTGTTTTCCTATGGTTATCATGCAGAAGCATAAGATAGATAACAAATCTGATCAAATCAATACTTTAGTTCGCAGCATCTTGTATATTTTGGTTTGTTCGAATGTTGGATCTAAAGTTCCTTTATCACCGGAGGAGAGAAGGATTTTGGGCTACAAGTCGACTGATTTGCTGAAATCCATAGAGTACTATACTGTCCATCCTTCCGTTGCTTTAAGTTGGGCATCCATTTTGTACCACGAGATTGGTTTCTCATCTTTTTGCTGTGGAAAAGCTGGGATAAATGAAAATTCGACAAGTTTTAAACCCGTGAGTCATGCTTGCCTTTGCAGCCACATATATGTACTTCTCAGTGGAATAACTACAGACGAAAACTATAGAATGACAAGATGGCGGGGCATGACGTGCTGCTACACCCGCTTTGTCCCTCTTCGTGTAATCAAAGAATTGGCGCTGGCTCATCACCAATTAAGGACTGTTCATTGTTGTGAAAATACTCTACAAGGGTGAAATTAGATGGAACACCCGTTCCGGTACAGTTTACCCCAACAGACTTTCTTCAGGAGACTCTTTATTGGGTGAACAGTCATCTTCCGATTAAAATGCCTATACCAACCCCGTGGATCAGATTCCGAATCAAATCCTTCTACAACAGCAACACTGCACCCGTGACGTAAGATCGAGAAATCCAGGTATAATTTTGCTCTTCTTGTGAAGCGTAGCAGGGTTATTGAACTTGGAACAGATGCATTATAGACGCCGGTCGCGTCTGCCATGTTTTTTTGGCGACCAACAGAAGATGGCGTGTTTTGAAAAATCACCAAGAAAAAAACATGGGGGCGGTCACATCGCATATTTGAAACACAATTAATAAAACTAAACGTTTTTTTTTTTTTAAAAAAAAAGCAGGTTTACGATTTATAGCATTATTATAATAAAATAAGCATAACAACTATCATTTTTTAAGTTATTTAAAATATAAATAACACATTAGTAATATTTATGATATATATCAGAACAGCATAAACACAATGTATAGAATTTTAATGAGCACTAATATAAAAAATCTAACAGGGTGGGGTGTCCGTCCCTCAAATTATACGTTACTCCGTCCCTTAATATTATACGTTAAAAGCATAACTTCTTTCATTCTTAATTCAGATCTATTGAACCAAGAATCCTCCCTATACCCTAACCCACCACCAAAGTCAGGGCAAACACACCAACTCACTCATCGCCACAAAAAATCGCCAAATTTGGCGAAAAAAATCGCGGCGTCTATAGTGCATCTGTACTAAATTTTTTCGTACGGGGACCAAATTTCCTGTATATTTTATAAGGGGTCATACGACTGTTAAATCGGCAAAAATTCGATTTGTCAGAGAAAAATATATGTGAAAAGGAATTCAGTACTCAACATTTTAAACCAGTTTGCTTAAAAATCATTCCAATATTGAGAGGAGTTATGAATAAAAACGTGTCAGCTGTTTACTGTAAACAAATTTTTAACTACTGTAATTTACTGTAAACAAATCTTGTTTTTTCTCGTTGTGTTTTTGGCTTGACTGAAGAACAGGATTCCCCCGCCAACTTGGCGATAAAGCTCTGAACATGGTAGCCTAACATTTTCTCCCGATCTCTCCGTGTCCAAACTATATCTATATTTTAATTTATATCATATTGGTATCAGCTCTCCTTGTGGAAACCATTTCTTACATATTAAATGCGCCTAAAGCTTAAGCATTAGATATAATGAACCATTAATAATATTAATTTATAATTATTTGGAGCTGATGGCATTGTATGGGATTAATTGCTCATAAATGTGACAGTGATTTTGGTTAATTAAGAAAATGTGTATAATTCTATTACAATGGAGCAATATACATCAATTAAAGTCGCCCAAACAGCATGGGATACTTTACATCGCTAGTAATTCCTTGTAACTGCGCAGTTTGACTTTTGTTACAAACTTGTTTACACCAGCTAATGTTTTCATTTGACTGTTATTACAGCCGCTTATTTTCATGCAATATTAATGGGTAACCGATGGTAAACGTTTAGAGGTTAGGTGGTATACTTTTCATCTCTAAGAACTCCATATTACTCAGCAGTTTGACCTGTGTAACAACTTGTGTACACCAGCTAATGTTTTGATATGACTGTTGTTACAGTTAATGTTTTGATATGACTGTTGTTACAGTGTTCTTATTTTGATGCAATATTAATGGGTAACCAATGGGTGAACGCTAGGAGATTACTTGGTGTACTTTACATCGCTGGGAACTCCGTATAACTCAGGAGTTCGACTTTTGTAACCAACAACTTGTTTACACCAGCTAATGTTTTGATTTGACTGCTATTACAGTGTTCTTATATTTATGCAATATTAATGGGTAACAAATGCGTAATAGCTAGGGTGGTTAAGTGGTATACTTTTCAACGCTAATAATTCCATGTAACAACAGTTTGACCTTTGTAAAACTTGTTTACACCAGCTAATGTTTTCATTTGACTGTTATTACAATCTTCTTATTTTGATATAATATTAATGGGTAACCAGTGCGTAAACGTTAGGAGGTTAGGTGGTATTCTTTACATCGCTAAGAATTCCATATAACTCAGCAGTTTGACTTTTGTCACAATTTGTTTATACCAGCTAATGTTTTCATCTGACTGTTGTTACAGTCTTCTTATTTTGGTGTAATATTAATGGTTAACCAGTGGGTAAACTCTAGGAGGTTAGGTGGTATACTTTACATCGCTGCGGACTCCGTATCAGCATTTTGACCTTTGTAACAAACTTATTTACACAGCTAATATTTTCATTTAACGGTTATTAGTATTTTTATTTTAATGCAATATTAATGAGCAACCAATGCGTAAACGTTAGGAGGTTAGGTAGTGCACTTTACATTGATAGGAATTCCGTATAACTCAGTAGTCTGATCTTTGCAACAAATAACTTGTTTATGCTAGCTAATGTTTTCATTTGACTGTTATTACATGCAATATTAATGAGTAGTTTGACTGTTATTGATGCAATATTAATGGGTTACCATTGAGCAAACGCTAGGAGAATGGGTAGTATACTTTACTACGCTAGGAATTCCGCATAACTGAGTAGTTTCATCTTTGCAACAAATAACTTTTTTAGACCAGCTAATGATTTCATTTGACTGTTATTAGTCTTATTTTGATGCAATATTAATGGGTAAGCAATAGGCAAACGCTAGGAAGTTAGGTAGTGTCCTTTACATTGCTACGAATTCCATATACTTCAGCAGTTTGACCTTTGTGAAACTTGTTTACTCCAGCTAATGTTTTTATTTGACGGTTATTAGTATTTTTATTTTAATGCAATTTTAATGGTTAACCAATGCGTAAACGTTAGGAGGTTAGGTAGTGTTCTTTACATCGTAGGAATTCAGTATAACTTAGTAGTCTGATCTTTGCATCAAACAACTTGTTTATACCAGTCAATGTTTTCCTTCGACTGTTATTATTATTCCATTTTTTTATATATATGCAGTATTAACCCCCTTACGGTATGATTTAATAATGAAAAACTGCATGAAATAACCATTTAATTTTTATTTAAAAAACTTGTTTCATTTTACAATTCTTAATTAAAATCCACTTTTTACATAGTGTTAAATAATATCAGAAAAGGTATAATTAAGAAAATATCAAAGCAGAACATTAATAAGTTATACAGATAATAGTCTTCAAGCTAGTGGTACTTTTCAAAACAAAGTGCAAAGGAATTCTTAATTGTTTACACCGCCAAGTAGTCTCACTTTTAATTGGATTCTTGTAACACACACGGCATTTCTTAATACGTTTTCTTTTATTCTGACTCATTCATTTGGCAATGACTTGTACCAAGTAAACAATATGCAATAGTGACTTGTGATTTTCACAAGTCATAAAAGTGTTGCCAAGTTCAGTACACTAGAAATTTTAAATTATCATATTTAACAGTAACTTTAATCGCATGACGAGTGTAGCTCGTCATTGTGCGGTATGGAATGAAAAACTAATGACGAGCTAGACTCGTCATTTTACCGGAAGGGGTTAATGGGTAACCAATGCATAAACACTAGGTTAGGTGGTATACTTTACACCGATATGAACTCTGTATAACTCAGCAGTTTGACCTTTGTAACAACTTGTTTTCACCGGCTAATGCTCTCCTTTGACTCTTATTACAGTCATCTTATTTTAATGCAATAATAATGGGTAACTGATGGGTAAATGTTTGGAGGTTAAGTGATATAATTCACGTCGCGAGGTACTCAGTATAACCTAGCAGTTTGACCTTTCGTAACAAATTGTTTACATCAGCTAGTGTTTTCATTTGACTGTTATTAGTCGTCTTATTTTTATACAATATTAATAGGTATTAATATTGCTTCTAGCATTTACCAATGCGTAAATGTTAGGAGGTTAGGTGGTATACTTTACATCGCTAGGATTTCAGCATAACTCAGTAGTCTGATCTTTGCAACAAATAACTTGTTTACACCAGCTAATGTTTTCATTTGACTGTTATTAGTATTTTTATTTTAAGGCAATATTAATGGGTAACCAATGGGTAAAGGCTAGGAGGTTAGGTGGTACACTTTTCATCGCTAAGAATTCCGTGTAACCCAACAGTTTGACCTTTGTAAAACTTGTTTACATCAGCTAATGTTTTCATTTGACCATTATTACAGTCTTATTTTTATACAATATTAATGGGTAACCAATGCGTAAACGCTAGAAGGTTAGGTAGTATACTTTACATCACTACGAAATCCGTATTAGCATTTTGACCTTTGTAACAAACTTATTTACACAGATAATATTTTCATTTGACGGTTATTAGTATTTTTATTTTAATGCAATATTAATGGGCAACCAATGCAGAAAGGCTAGGAGGTTAGGTGGTATACTTTACATCGCTAAGAATTCCGTTTAACTCAGAAGTTTGACCTTTCGTAACAAATTGTTTATACAGGCTAATGTTTTCATTTGACTGTTATTACAGTGTTCTTATTTTTATACAATATTAATGGGTAACCAATGCATAATCGCTAGGGAGGTTAAGTAATGTAATTTAAGTTGCTAGGAATTCCGTATTACTCAGCAATTTGACCTTTTTGTAACAAAAAACTTGTTTACACCAGCTAATGTTTTCATTTGACTTTTATTACAGTGTTCTTATTTTCATCCAATATTAATGGGTAAACGTTTGAAGGTTAGGTCGTATACTTTACATCGCTAGGAATTTCGTATAACTCAGTAGTTTGACCTTTGCAACAAACAACTTATACCATCTAATGTTTTCATTTGACTGCAATTAGTATTTTTATTTTAATGCAATATTAATGGGTAATCAATGTGTATATGCTAGGAAGTTAGGTAGTTTACTTCGCTAGGAAATCCGTGTAACTCATCAGTTTGACTTTTGTAACTAACTTGTTTACACTAGCTAGTGTTTTCATTTGACTGTTATTAGTATTTTTATTTTAATGCAGTATTAATGGGTAACCAATGCGTACGCTAGGAGGTTAGGTGGTATACTTTTCATCGCTAAGAATTCCGTGTAACTCAACAGTTTGACCTTTGTAACAACTTGTTTATACCAGCTAATAATTTCATTTGTCATTATTAGTATTCTTATTTTGATGCAATATTAATGAGTAACCATTGGGTAAACTGTAGGAGGTTAGGTGATATACATTACATCGTTAAGAATTCCTTATAACTCACCAGTTTGATCTTTGTAACAACTTGTTTATACCAGCTAATGTTTTCATTTGACTGTTATTACAGCTTTATTTTAATGCAATATTAATGGGTAACCGATGGGTAAATATTTGGAGGTTATGTGATATAATTCACATCGCTAGGAACTTAGTGTAACCTTGCAGTTTGACCTTAGTAAAACACAACCTGTTTACCCCAGTTAATATAGTAGTTTGTATTTCATTGTTATTATAATCTTATTTTGATGTAATATCGAAGGGTAAGCCGATTGGTAACTAATGGGTAGGCGTTTGGGGGTTAAGGTGGGGTATTTTACCATGGGCAGGAACTCCGTATAAACCAGCAGTTTGACCTTAAATTTGATATACAGTGGACTCCGCTTAACACTTTGACTGCCATGGCTATCATATGTGATATCCAGTGATATTTCCGTTGAGACACTGGCTATCCGATATGATAGCCATGGTGTTTTAACACTTCAGGCCATGGCTATCAAAGATGTTATCAGTTACATGAAAATCGTATTGGAGTTTGATTGTTGGGCTCCCTACGATGTGTTAGGTATACGTGGTTTGCGCAAATTGGTATATGTGACGATTTTATGAGCTAAGTTTTATGAAAAATTAAATATTTGGAACATGCAACAAAAAAGGGAATATATATAAATATTTTGTTTTTAAATATTGTTTATTTTGAAATATTGTTTTTATATATAGTTTTATGTTGAAAAAATACAAATTATACAAAAAAAAGGTTGGCCCCGTTGTGAACATTTGCAATTTTGGCTCGGCAGTCAAAGTGTTAATGTGATCACAGTTAATGTTATCAATCACTTATTGTTATCAAAATCCCATTGTCCCGATTTTCTCTATCCATTTATATATTAAATTTATCACTTTATGGGATCGTTACACCGGTTAATGGGAACATTTTAGTAAAATATCTTTGTAAAATATAGTTTTAGAGGTATCTTAAATCCTGATGCGTAGTTTTTCAAAATTCATACTTAGATTTAAAACTCCCGTTTGATTTTTTTTTTTTTTCAGAGTGTGGGAAAAGTTTTTTATGACATATTTTTACATTTTTTTTCTATGGGAAAGTGTTTTTTTAATGGAATTATGTGAAAGTGCTTTTTATGGTTCCCGTTTTCTTCCTCGTGCATAATTACCAGATATTTTTATAGTTGTATTAATATTTCCAAGTTATTTGATTATAAATTACAATTCAAGGCCATTTAGCCGCATGGTTAGATCGATGATCTTCGATACAGAAGTTCGTGGATTCGAGCCATGGTTGTTTATAGCCGTTCCGAATCGGCTTTAAGCAGTAGGCCCTGGTCTCATTAGCTCTCGCGTTGCAAAAAAAGTAGCGCTCCAAATTAAACCAAAGCCATTTGATTATAAATCACAATTTATTTTCTATAATAACTATTATAATATTTATTTTGACGTCATATTAATGGGTAAGAACTTTGTAGTATAAATCTTTTTTATTTGGCAGTTCACTTAATATAGGTGAATATTAAAATTAATACAATAAGTGTATTTGGAAAGTTTATAACGCTGCATCAGATATTGCCTTACTCAAAGTATGTAGAATAAAATCAGTACAGAATTATAACAACTAAAACTGCATTTCTATGATGTGGTGTAAGAAGCTTCATTTTTACCCTGCCAATTGAGTATGAACTCTCTTGATAGAATATTTTATGATGTGGTGTCAGTAGGGGCTTCTTATTTACCTTGCCAATTGAGTATTGAACCCTGTTAATAAATATTCTATGATGTGGTGTCAGTAAGGGCTTCTTTTTTACACTGCCAATTGAGTATTAAACCCTGTTAATAAATATTCTATGATCTGGTGTCAGTAAGGGCTTCTGATTTACCTTGCTAATTGAGTATTGAACCCTGTTAATAAATATTCTATGATCTGGTGTCAGTAAGGGCTTCTTTTTTACACTGCCAACTGAGTATTGAACCCTGTTAATAAATATTCTATGGTGTGGTGTCAGTAAGGGCTTCTTTTTTTACCCTGCCAATTGAGTACGAACCTTGTTAATAACTATTCTATGATCTGGTGTCAGTAGGAGCTTCTTTTTTACCCTGGCAATGAGTATGAACCCTGTTAATATTCTATGATGTAGTGTCAGTAGGGGAACTTCTTTTTATCTTGGCAATTGAGTATGAACCCTGTTAATATTCTATGATGTGGTGTCAGTAGGGGCTTCTTTTTTACCCTGGCAATTGAGTATGAACCCTGTTAATATTCTATGATCTGGTACAAGGAGGTGCTTCCTTTTTTACCCTGGCAATTGAGTATGAACATTGTTAACCTCTTCCGGTATGATTTAATAATGAAAAACTGTGCATGAAATAACCATTTAATTTTTATTTAAAAAACTTGTTTCATTTTACAATTCTTACATATTCTTAATTAAAATCCACTTTTTACATAGTGTTAAATAATATCAGAAACAGTAAAATTAAGAAAATATCAAAGCAAACCATTAATAAGGTATACAGATAATAGTCTTCAAGCTAGTGGTACTTTTCAAAACAAAGTGCAAAGGAATTCTTAATTGTTTACACCGCCAAGTAGTCTCACTTTTAATTTGATTCTTGTAACACACGCGGCATTTCTTAGTAGGTTTTCTTTTATTCTGACTCATTCATTTGGCAATGACTTGTACCAAGTAAACAATATGCAATAGTGACTTGTGATTTTCACAAGTGATAAAAGTGTTGCCAAATTCAGTAGACTAGAAATTTTAAACTAAATTAATTATCATATTTAACAGTAACTTTAATCGCATGACGAGTGTAGATCGTCATTGTGCGGTATGGAATGAAAAACTAATGACGAGCTAGGCTCGTCATTTTACCGGAAGGGGTTAATAGAATAAGTATTTTTTTTACTGTACTATGTATGTTTCATTAGAATATACAAAAATAGTAAAATTTGAAATGCAATGTGTGTATTCCGTAAGTTTGCTTAAGTAGTGCATTGCACATAATTAATATAGAACAGAAACAATACAGAATGTTGTACCTAAATCTACACTGTTATGATGTCAGTGAGTGCTTTTTTTTTCTCCTTTCAAAGCAGTACGAACTCTGTTTTGTGTTAAATGCTTTAATACATCTCAAAACAACTTTGTAACAAAGAAAAAGTATATTGGAAAAAGTTTAAAGATTTTTAAAACTTAAAAAAACTTTAAACTTTAATTACATAAAATGTTCAAACAGGCACTTCATTCCTAAATATACTTTAGCTGAATGGTTAGGCCGCTGATCTTTGGTATCGGGGTTCGTAGGTTCGCAATCCGCTGTGGTATAGTTGCTCGTAGCCGTTCGGAATTGGCTTTAAGTGGTAGATCCCCGTCTCATTAGCTCTAAAAGTAGACCACAGTGTTCCAAATCAAACCTAAATATGCTCGAAATTGTCTAAAATACAAAACAATTTAATATTTAGTGTAATGCTCAACTTTTTAAAGGATTTTTTCTCGAATTCCATAATAATGATCTCCTTCATTGCAAGTCTAATTCGTTCCATGAGTTCGTGGGTACGAATCCCGCTGAGGGCATGGATGTTTGTAGCCGTTCGGAATCGGCTCCAAGAAGTAGGTCCCGGTCTCATTAGCCCTTGTGCAAAATAGTTGACCGTAGCGCTCCAAACCAAACTATTAATCCTCGTGTTGCAAAAAGTACACCGTAGCACTCCAAAACCAAACCAAACTAATTCATTTCATACCGATGTTCGTCAAATTACTCCTGTGTTTTTACCACTGCATTGTCATTAATTCGATTCAGTGGACCCGTCTCATTAGTCTTCGTGTGCAAAATAGTAGATCGTAGCACCTCACTCCACTCGAAACCAAACCTATTGTGGCATGCATATTTGTAGCCGTTCGGAATCGGCTTTAAGTAGTAGATCCCGTTCTCATTAGCCTTCGTGTTGTTTAACAGTAGATCGTATCGCTCCAAACCAAATATTTTTTCCTCTGTGACAATAAAGCTTAATAGTTCATAGAATAATTTTGAAAATAATCTAGTTTTCAGTGAAAGAAGTGCCCTAATAGCCCATTGTTAATTTTCCTTGCGAAGGAAGTAGTGATCCAAAAAAGTTTGGGAACCTCTGGGAAATCGAATGTGGTCTCTACTCAAACACTTGGACAGAATTGTATAAATGTGTCTGGTTTTTAAGTAAATGGCATATCTAAATTTTGTGATCCTTTATTTTTCAGGTCACAAAGGACGACGATAGAATATTCTTGATATTAAACGTACTGAAAAATCTTGTACTGCAACTTTTACTTTCCGTTTTTTAAACGGAAAAATAATTTTTAATGTTTTAATTGTGGTAATATGTAGTGTAATTAAAGAAAACGCTGATGTCAGCATCATAGTGCGTTAGTTTTTGAGCATGAAGGACAATAAAAAGATTCTATTTTTTCCATGTTATTTGTCTATCTCTATATACTAAATTGAAATTAGTTTTTAGAATACACGACACTGGCAATACCAGCGATTTTAAAAATAAAACAAATCGTTATCCTAAAACGAATTTATTCAAATCATTCGTAATTATTAATAAGCACGAATTATTTATTAATTCGTATTTATTAATGATCATGAATTATTATTCATTAATTCGTAATTTTTAAAGATCATGAATTATTATTCATTGGTTCGTAATTCTTAAAGATCATGAATTATTATTCATTGGTTCGTAATTCTTAAAGATCATGAATTATTATTCATTGGTTCGTAATTCTTAAAGATCATGAATTATTATTCATTGGTTCGTAATTATTAAAGATCATGAATTATTATTCATTGGTTCGTAATTATTAAAGATCACGAATTATTATTCATTAGTTCGTAATTATTAATGATCATGAATTACTATTTTTTAATTCGTAATTATTAATGATCATGAATTATTCATTAATTCGTAATTATTAATAATCATGAATTATTATTCATTAATGCGTAAATATTTAATTTTCGTAATTATTTCAATTCATTAAATTAGTAATTATTGATTAATTTGAATTATTAATAATCCCTATATAATAATAGCCTAAGTTATCTGTCCTCGAATTTATGAAGTGATTGGACCTGGAATGGATACAGGCATCCATATTAGATTCTCGATGAGTTAGGCTTAGCAAAATTCAAAGCGAGTCAAGTTTATCTTCTCCTGAACTATCGATCCGATTCTAAAATAAATTAGTATAAATATGCTTCATATCACATAGAAAAATGTCATCTTTAAAACTTTCGAACCCCCCCCCCCTTTTCGAGCTTTTATTGCCATTATATCGAACTCGTAATGAAGAATGAGTTTCAAGAAGGTAATGAAACTAAATATAATACTTAAATTAAATTAAATATGAAATTTTTAATATATTCGTCATAGAAACAACAATTCGACTATTTTTTAATACAAATTCCACATTTTGCGAAAACACCTGTAATTTCCTCAAAAATGCTTTTATAATTAAATTTTTAATTATTTACACTCACAATGTTACGTAAATTACCTTCTACATGTTTCATAGTGTTACAATAAAAACGTTTTTTATAAATTCCTACTATTAGTGTTTACACTCTCTTTATATATATCTCATATTCAAATTTTCAATCGTTTATAAAATATTTTTTATTCATACCTCAAAGTTAAAATTCATTTTTTTAAACATTATAGTAGATGACACTTGATGTTAATACAGTTTTTTTTTCAAATTTTAATTCACTAATTAAATTTAATTTCCATCAGTCAATCAGGGAATCGCAGGGTTAAGAGAATTAGGAGCTAAATATATTTCTGTAACTTTAATCCATTTAAATTCTGGCATAAAATTAAATAGAAATTTGTTTACAAAAAATGCCGGTAGATGGCAGCACCAAATATGTTGATAAATTTAATAGTGAATTTCGATTGTAAAACAATGTTTTTTGGTGCTTATTGATAACTATAAATTTCAACTTTCTGGAAAATTATATAACGAGTACTTAATACCATGGAGTATGAACATAAATGGAATATGAAATTAAATAATACATGCTACGATTAGAAATTTTTATAATTTTATAAATATTGTCGATTTTCAGTAAAACATTACGCTTTAGACGAAATTTCATTTAAAACGAAGAAAAACAGCTTCCTTGTCTGGTTGTATTGAAAAATAATAATTGCATTGTTTAATACGAATATGAAGACTAACTTCTCCAGTATAAGACGAAGTAAATATCCAGCCAGGTGACAAAAAGTTTAAGCCAATTTTTTCTGGCAACCTCCTGCTTAGAAACAGTTTTATCATTATATAGAGCTCGATAAGTGAGGAATGTGTTTATACTAAAAAATGGCATGTACCACATGGCACATTGTCTCATGTGTACCTGTGTAAATATTTGCTTGTGTGTAGTGTTAGAAACAGGGTTGTATCGGTTTTAAGGATGGGGGTTTAAAACCAGTGATTTTAACTGTTCTGGTCAATATCCATTTTGACCAGATTTGACCACTGAAATTCACTTTTCAATATATTTAATACTAATCGAACATAGTTTACTAGCCTATGATAAAGGCAAGTTACATTTGTTAAAAATGTAAATATAAATAACACCAGCAAAAAACAAATATAACATAACACCAAGATACAAAAAAATGTTTAACTTATATTTTTTACACAAGTTGTTTTATATGTAATTTATGTTGAATTCAAAAAACGGTTACAAGTAACAAGTTTTATAGCTGTCTCTAAATTGAAATGATTTCGTAATTTACTTTGGATGACTCCAAACTTTAAAAATAATCTTTCTATAGTTGGCACAACAGTTCATTAAATGTATTGTGAAATCAACCAATTTTAAAGCCTTTAACCATCTTCATTGCTGCCCACCAGACAACAGGTCCGAGTGTATCTTTAACTGTACTCTTTTTTAACTGTAACTCATTTTATGTTATTTACTGCAACTGGATTATATTTTTGCAATTGCATGTGCATGGTTCATTTTTAAAATTCAGACATATTCCACATTTTGCGAAAACACCTGTAATTTCCTCAAAAATGCTTTTATAATTAAATTTTTAATTATTTACACTCACAATGTTACGTAAATTACCTTCTACATGTTTCATAGTGTTACAATAAAAACGTTTTTTATAAATTCCTACTACTAGTGTTTACACTCTCTTTATATATATCTCATATTCAAATTTTCAATCGTTTATAAAATATTTTTTATTCATACCTCAAAGTTAAAATTCATTTTTTTAAACATTATAGTAGATGACACTTGATGTTAATACAGTTTTTTTTTTCAAATTTTAATTCACTAATTAAATTTAATTTCCATCAGTCAATCAGGGAATCGCAGGGTTAAGAGAATTAGGAGCTAAATATATTTCTGTAACTTTAATCCATTTAAATTCTAGCATAAAACTGAATAGAAATTTGTTTACAAAAATGCCGGTAGATGGCAGCACCAAATATGTTGATAAAAGAAAAGGGAATTTCGATTGTAACACAATATTTTTTGGTGCCCATTGATAACTATAAATTTCAACTTTCTGGAAAATTATATAACGAGTACTTAATACCATGGAGTATGAACATAAATGGAATATGAAATTAAATAATACATGCTACGATTAGAAATTTTTATAATTTTATAAATATTGTCGATTTTCAGTAAAACATTACTCTTTAGACGAAATTTCATTTAAAACGAAGAAAAACAGCTTCCTTGTCTGGTTGTATTGAAAAATAATAATTGCATTGTTTAATACGAATATGAAGACTAACTTCTCCAGTATAAGACGAAGTAAATATCCAGCCAGGTGACAAAAAGTTTAAGCCAATTTTTTCTGGCAACCTCCTGCTTAGAAACAGTTTTATCATTATATAGAGCTCGATAAGTGAGGAATGTGTTTATACTAAAAAATGGCATGTACCACATGGCACATTGTCTCATGTGTACCTGTGTAAATATTTGCTTGTGTGTAGTGTTAGAAACAGGGTTGTATCGGTTTTAAGGATGGGGGTTTAAAACCAGTGATTTTAACTGTTCTGGTCAATATCCATTTTGACCAGATTTGACCACTGAAATTCACTTTTCAATATATTTAATACTAATCGAACACAGTATACTAGCATGTGATAAAGGCAAGTTACATTTGTTAAAAATGTAAATATAAATAACACCAGCAAAAAACAAATATAACATAACACCAAGATACAAAAAAATGTTTAACTTATATTTTTTACACAAGTTGTTTTATATGTAATTTATGTTGAATTCAAAAAACGGTTACATGTAACATGTTTTGTAGTTGTCTCTCAATTTAAATGGTTTCGTAGTTTATTTTGGATGACTCCAAACTTTAAAAATAATCTTTCTGTAGTTGGCACAACAGTTCATTACATGTATTGTAAAATCAACCAATTTTATGTTAATTGCCTTGAACCTTCTTCATTGCTGCCCACCAGACGTCAGGTCCAAGTGTATCTTTAACTGTACTCTTTTTTAACTGTAACTCATATTTTATTTTTTTTACTCCAACTGGATTACATTTTAACAATTGCACGTGCATGGTTCATTTTTAAAATTCAGACATTCTTATTATACTGTATAAGCATGTTCAATCTCGTGAACTTGTTAGTGTAATATTTTGTTTAACTGCACTACTATTTTTATTACTTATGAAAAGTCACTTTTAATTACAAAAGATATTATATATTAAAACCAAGACCATTTAAAACTATTTTTAACAATTCTGACCACTTCTGACCATTTTTGACCATTTTTGGACGGTTAAACCACTTGTAACCAGTGTCTTGGTCAAAATGAGTTTTGACCGGTCAAAATTACTGGTTAGAAACGTACATTTTTTCCAAAAAGATAACTTAATTCATTAACGTTAAAAGGCGATGGAATATGATTTTGTAGATATCATGCTGTAATGCTTATTTTTAAAGTCATCCTAATTACATTTTGCTGTTTTATCAATTAATACAATTTTTGGTTAATACGAAAAGTTTTTTCGTATCTGAGCCTTCGTCTTAACGAAGGTTGACTTTAATTGAATTACCTTTTGCTTATTCGTGATTATTTTTAAAACCATAAAGTCGTTCGAAGCAAACAAAACCTGTATGTATGCTGTTGAAATAGATTGTGGTGTCATTAAACTTTTTAAGCATTTTACTTTAAATTATCACTGCAAGTTCCTTGATAATTTTAGATAACTAGCATATAGCCCGTCGTATGACAGAATCAGTAATTTTTTTAAATTTATGGAATTATAAAGTACCCTATGAGGCAGGTACAAAAAATGGTTTGCTTTTTGGCCGAGAATTATCTGTAATACATGCTCAATAATTTATTTATCTTCCTACTCCTCTGAAGTCTCCCGATACTGTGAATGCAGTTTAGAATCGCGTTGAATTCACTTAGAAAGATAGTTCAAAGTTTTCTTAGGTACGTCAAAATGATCGTTAAGTTCTTCTCTTCTCTCTCTCTCTTTTTTAAGGAATGAAACTATAATTTTCATTAAACCCTAGATGTAGATAGAATGTGTTAATACAGGTGATAAAAAATTCATTGCAACATAAAATAATCGATGATTCAGTTTAAAACTATCCCTATGTACCTAATCTATTATTTATGTCCAATATGACAGAAAAATATTTACGTAATATCAGTGATAAAACGTATGAAAATTATGCAGACGATATTAAAATAATTTAAAATAAGAAATGATTAAATGAGACGGTTAAAGGAATGACGTCATAATGCTGGAAAGAAATGTTATTTTAACCCATTTATGTGATACATTGATAAATTTAATCGTCTGCTCTTAACAGGGGAAAATAGGGCTTGAAATAATGGCATTAAAATATGAATGATATCCAAAATGATAAACTTAATAGCCTGCTCTTAAAGGGGGGGGGAGAATAAGGCTTGAAATAATAGCATTAAACGCTCGAAAAGGGGGGATGGGGTGGATTTTGAACTCGATTTGAATTTTGTTAACCCTAATTCATAAAAAATCTAATATGGATGTCTCTATCCCTTCCAGGTCCAATGGTTTTATAAATTCGCGGACAGATGGACAGACAATTTTAGCTGTTATTATATAGGGGATTTTAACAAAGTGTTTAGTTGTTGACAGTTTCGGAAATTTATTTATTTATAGATGTACATGTTTTTTTTATTTACTATCATACAATAATACATTAAAGTGTTTTTATCTTAAATTTATACATAATATTTCTACATAAAAGTAATAAAATTTTTTTTATAATGAATAGCAATTAATGTATAAATATCTGAAAACAATGATTTTTACGTTATTTTAAATTATTTCATATTGAGTTGTAAAGTTGATATTCCTCATAATTTTTTTTTTAACCATAAGACATTTAGCCCTCGTGTTGCAAAAAGTAGACCGTAGCATTCAAAAACCAAACCAAACCTAACCATACGACATTGAAAAGGAAAATTTATGATTTATTTCACATTATAGCTAAAATTATTTTTAAGTATAAAAAATTAATATATTTTTAAATTGGATGTATTATAAGAAATAGTGAGATAATATATGATATTGAAAAGTTATCAGTTTATAAAATGATACATAGATGGCAGCACTATAACTTGATATTATTTAAATGGTGATGAATGACAAGATTTGTAATTGTTAATGAATGAGTAAATATAAAGGAACTTCTATGATTTACTGTTCAGTATTGTTTAAAGAGATAAGGTTTTTAATTGGGAAGTTAATTATGACGAACAGTGAATAATACGTAGAATTCTAAAATGATACTGATGACACGTAATCGAACACACGAGGGTCAGTTCCATTATAAGAATTATCTTGTCACATCTGCGTTGTACATTATTTAAAAATGTTTCATTATTTTAAAGAGTGACATAGGAACATTTCGTGTTATATCTGTATGCCAGGCAGATTAATTCTAGCGGCCATGTTCAATTGTAATTGTTCTTTTTTAAAACGAAGAAATGCAACGTACTATGGCCAGAATAAACTACTTTTGGGCCCTAGACATTTTCGTCTTACTGAGCCCCCTCCCCCTCTCACAATAAATAGAGCAAGCAAAAAATATATAACAACAAATAGAATAAAAGTAAATAATTTGGAAAACAAAAAGCATTAAATTTTTATTAATAAAAAATATTTAATATCCAACAATAAATTTTAGCTTTTATTAAAAAGTTTTAAGAATTTGTTTATAAATTTAAAAATATGAAGTTTATTTTATTAAGTTTAACTTGATTTAAAAATTGTTTTGTAGTGTTTACTTCAGCAAAACTATAGATTATTTCATTATTTTTAACCAAAGCATTTTGTTTGATGTTTAAAACAGCTAAAGAAAATAGTTAAAATCTTGAAATAAACCAAACTTTACCTAGATAAATTTAACAGATTTACGGATGTTGATCATATACCTATTTTTACTGAAGTGAACCCATTTGACTCATACAAGAAAATGGAAGTTTTTTGCAATGAAAATAGTTCCAAATTAATTTAAATAAAATGTTTATTATCAAAAAATTCATGGAAAATATCTTTTACATGTAAAACCTGTTTTTGAAATGCATTTTCCACAAACATTTCTATTCCATTTAGCACAATGGTTTCTACATCTGTTTCTTTTGCAGGATTGTCTAACTTGACAATTCTTTCGTGCGTCAGTAGCGTGTATTTCTGTCATCGGAATGGAAATGTTCTCGACTTCTTCTCTCTATTTACTTCTTACCTCTTCAGCCAATTGGAAAATAAAATCTTGACTGTTACACAGGCCTGATAGGACCCATAAATTTCGTGTTATGCGATTAACTGTTAAACCATTAAGATATGTGAAATAAAAATTTTCTTCTATGGTCGAAAATTTGAAGTGTAAAATAAAAATCGAAAAATATACATTTCTAAAATTTGGCGGAACAGTGGTTGAGAATCATTGCCATAAAATAACGTGTTAGCATAGCTGACAGATGTTATTTATGTTCTTCATTCGTTTTGTAATAGCAAGAGCAAAAGTTCTAACTAATCTAAGGAAAAGAGTTCTAAAAGAAAAGAGTTACTCTTCTTTTCTATAAGCACTAGCACATAGCCCGTTATGTGACAGTATCAGTAAAATTTTTAATTTTCCAGAATTGTAAAGTACCCCATGAATCAGGTGAAAAAATCGTTTGTTTTTTGGCTGAGAATTATCCGGTACACGCTCAATCATCTCTTTATCTTCCTACTCCTCTAAAGTCTCCCGATACGGTGAATGCAGTTTAGAATCACGTCGAATTCGTTTAAAAAGATAATTTAAGTTTTTCTTACCTAAATAATCGTTAAGTTCTTCCCAATTTTTTTTTTTTTTTTTTTGCCACAGTAATTAATGGAAGTAAAGGAATGAAACGATCATTTCCACTACACCCTGGAGGTAGATATAATTTAATGTTAATACCGGTGATAAAATTTTCATTGCAGCAAAAAAATAATCTATGACTGAATTTAAAATTATCACATGTGTGCATAATCCATTATTTAAGCCAAATATAATAGAAAAGTATTTGTGTAATAACTAAAAAATTACGTCATAATGCTAGAAAAAATGTTATTTTTACCTATTTATTATGTGATAAGTTGATAAATTTAATTGCTTGTTCTTAACCGGGGAAAATAGGACTCGAAATAATGGCATTAAACGCTCGAAAAGGCGGGAAAGGGTGGATTTCGAACGTTTTAAAGACGACAGTATTTTACGCTGTAATGTGAAGCCTATTTATTCCAATTTATTTTAAAATCGGATTTATAGTTTAGAAGATAAGTTTTACTCGCTTTGAATTTTGCTAACCTTACCTCATCCAGAATCCAGTATGGATGCCTCTATCCATTCCAGGTCCAGATGGACAGATAACTTAGCTGTTATTTTATAAGGGATACGAGAAAGTCGAGATAAAGCTTCTGCAGAATTTGTAATTAGTAATTAAGATGCTGGGGGGAGGGGCAACGTAATCCTTAGAGCCGGGCCCCAAATAACCAGAATCGGCTCATCTTTGAGTATACCGACCCTAAACCAAACCAAAAGCATCCCGTTGGGATGTCGTAACCAAGCAATATAGACACTGGAAGAAGGGAAAGCGCCGTAGAGATAATGCGAAAGAAGTGATCTGAAAGAGTCTTGAGAAAAAACTACTTTACAGGCTTCTGCTCAAATTTACTTTCTTTATTCTTCTTTATGTTGATTTTGCTTTTTAAAATTATACATTTCGTAGATTGCAGGTATGGATGCTTTTAAAAATTCGTTGTAGATTATATATTTGAGGTATATGCTAATACGTATACGATGTTTAAGTTCTTTTTGTATTATGTCCGAGATTAAATTTTCAGTCAAACAGATAGGTGCGTTGAACATTAATTTGACCGAGATACCGAATCTTTATCATTCTGTATGTAGCCTCCACACTATGGCCAATTGTTCACCATTTCTTTACCTAGGATGATGGTTTAAGGGTTACATCCACACGCTGGGCCACTAAATTAGCCGAGAGAGTGGATTCGTCCATAGGGTGGATTCGTCCACTTTAGTTGCGCATGCTAGTTGCCTCTGATCTTTGGAAAAAAAATGGCTTCCGAATCCATCCTCCGACAAGGTCTGCCATCGTCGACCTCGATAAGCCATACCCCCTCCAGACGGCGGTAATGGCTTTCAGTGGATCATGGCGTGGAGGGGCCTTAGCCAATAACAGTTCAAACAGCAGCAGGTGTTGATCCCATAGACGGTGACTCCTGTAATGTAGCCTCCACACTATGGCCAATTGTTCACCACTTCCTGATGGTGACCTTGAACGATGGTTTACGGGTTGCATCCACACACCGGGCCACTAAATGAGCCGAGCGCGTAGATTCGTCCATAGGAACTACTGCGCACTTTGTTACGCATCTGGTTGCATAAGAAAAATCACTTCCGAATCCATCCTCCAAGGTCATTTTGTCGTGTGCCATCGTCGGCCATAAGCCATACCCTCTCCAGACGTTGATAATGGCTTACAGTGGATCATGGCGTGGAGGGGCCTTAGCCAATAGCAGTTCAAACAGCAGCAGGTGTTGATCCCATAGACGGTTACTCCTGTAATGTAGCCTCCACAATATGACCAATTGTTCACCATTACCTGATGGTGATCTTGGACGATGGTATAGGGTTGCATCCACACGCTGGGCCACTAAATGAGCCGAGAGCTTGGATTCGTCCATGGGATCTACTGCGCACTTTGTTGCGCATCTGGTTGCATTTAAAAAACCACTTCCGAATCCATCCTCCAAGGTCATTTTGTCGTGTGCCATCGTCGGCCATAAACATACCCTCTCCAGACGGTGGTAATGGCTTGCAGTGGACCATGGCGTGGAGGGGCCTTTAGATCAGATGGTGATTTGTAGTTCCCACGCTCTGACGTCACAACGACGAGACTTAGCCAATCACAATTCAAACAGGTGTTGAACACGCAGAGGGTGACTCCTGTAAGAAGGTTTCCTTGCCTTGCTCTCCAGCCCCAGATCGAGTTTTAAGCTTCGAGTGGTGCCTTCTCCGGATTGGTCGTAACCAGGGTCAAACTCGCAAATTCGCAAAGTTCAGACGGAAGAGATTCAGCGACGAGAGATTCGTGATATGGGAGTTGTTTCGCTAATCCACTTAAAACTTCCACCACCCCCTATTGCCAACTCGCTTCCGGACGGTGCACTACTGCCACTCCGAAAAGAACACTTTACGATATCGGTGGTCAAGTATGGACGCGACGCCGATCCGCACCGCTGACCGTGAGGTCATCTGTCGTCCATCCCCTTACCTTCTCCCGCTTGGTAATCGTTCTGGTTGCTTCCTAAATAGGTCATTGGTCCAAAAGTGGGAGTTTTATCGTCTGGGCCTGATAACGACGTTCTTGCCCATCTGCAGACGAGATTTTAGTGCAAGGTTAAATCACTCTGTTCAATCAAGTTGCTAAGGAAAAATGAAAACAAATCAAAACACAGAACTAAAAAACAATAACTGATGTCTGATCAGTAGTATTCAAAAATATCATTATACTAAAGGACTGTTTCTGAAAGGTGTCTCTGTACAATAATCACATCTTGGTGCTGTATATAGCATTTCATAACTTTCTGACCCACAGTTCCGACTGTAAACGACTTTAAAGTAGTGAAGTTTAACTATGCACACGCTGTATACAGTGTGTATGAGCAAATACTTTTTTCAGTAGAAGGTAGCATAGAAATGAAATCTATTCAACACAGTTATTGCAATTCTTGTAATGTACTTACAACCTTAACACCAGTGTTCGCTTACAAAGGGGAAACATAGTAAAAATATGATACCTTATATTGAGATTAAGACATTTATTTTGCACACTATTTACAAATTTATATAATTGATTATCATATAACATAACGAGCAACTCTTTAGTTATGCGCTATTCCCTAATCATAATGGTAAATTACTAACAGAGGCCTAAATACGGCCATGACGAGACTTAGCCAATCACAATTCAAACAGGTGTTGAACACGCAGAGGGTGACTCCTGTAAGAAGGTTTCCTTGCCTTGCTCTCCAGCCCCAGATCGAGTTTTAAGCTTCGAGTGGTGCCTTCTCCGGATTGGTCGTAACCAGGGTCAAGCTCGCAAATTCGCAAAGTTCAAACGTAAGCGATTCAGCGATGAGAGATTCGCGATATGGGAGTCGCATCGCTAATCCACTTAAAACTTCCACCACCCCCTATTGCCAACTCGCTTCCGGACGGTGCACTACTGCCACTCCGAAAAGAACACTCTACGATATCGGTGGTCAAGTATGGACGCGACGCCGATCCGCACCGCTGACCGTGAGGTCATCTCTCGTCCACCCCCTTACCTTCTCCCGCTTGGTAATCGTTCTGGTTGCTTCCTAAATAGGTCATTGGTCCAAAAGTGGGAGTTTTATCGTCTGGGCCTGATAACGACGTTCTTGCCCATCTGCAGACGAGATTTTAGTGCAAGGTTAAATCACTCTGTTCAATCAAGTTGCTAAGGAAAAATGAAAACAAATCAAAACACAGAACTAAAAAACAATAACTGATGTCTGATGAGTAGTATCCAAAAATATCATTATACTAAAGGACTGTTTCTGAAAGGTGTATCTGTACAATAATCACATCTTGGTGCTGTATATAGCATTTCAAAACTTCCTGACTCATAGTTCCGACTGTAAACGACTTTAAAGTAGTAACGTTTAACTATGCACATGCTGTATACAGGGTATATGTGCAAATACTTTTTTCAGTAGAAGGCAGCATAGAAATGAAATCTATTCAACAAAGTTATTGCAATTGTTGTAACGTACTTACAACCTTAACATAAGTGTTCGTTTACAAAGGGGAAACATAGTAAAAATATGATACCTTATATTGAGATTAAGACATTTATTTTGCACACTATTTACAAATTTATATAATTGATTATCATATAACATAATGAGCAACTCTTTAGTTATGCGCTATTCCCTAATCATAATGGTAAATTACTAACAGAGGCCTAAATGACTGACCGTTGTGAATATTTTCTACCTCCAGTACAGGCACAGGGTAGCAGGCAGGGGCTTGCCTCACGCGGTGTGTCGGTCCTTCAGTCGGTACAGGGGATCAGGCAGGGGCTTTCCTCACGCGGTGTGTCGGTCCTTCAGTCAGTACAGGGGAGCAGGTAGGGGCTTTCCTCATCCGGTGTGTCGGTCCGGGTGTTCGGGCACACGGAACGAGTCGGTGCTAGCGAGCAGGGCAATGGGATTTCGATGTCCAGCTACTCTTGGATCCCGACTTCAACCCTTTTCTTAACTCTGTTTCCCAACTCCTCACCTCGGTTTCAATGCTCCTTTTTCCTCTTTGCCAATCGCTTGTTTGGTGAAATTTTCCCACATCTGCACCCCCTTCGGGAGTGCAGGTGGGCTCATTAAAAAAGCCCCTTTTATGAAAACTGACATATTTACCCCTGCCTCCATAACTCACGGTTACAACTCTGTGCGAGCTTGACCGTTACGCTGCCATTCCGTGATCTATACCTTCTCTGCAGGAGTCGCCTAATCTCGACGTGAACAATCGAGGTCCTAAATTCCTCTAGGAAATTTCTCCCACAGCTGTGCTTGCACGTGCAGATCATCGTGGGAACGTACCTCGGTACAGCATTTTTTAAAGTTTAAGCGTTTTATATGCTGTTCATCATGGAAACATCTAGAAACAGCATTTCTGTTTTTCCTGATTCACGAAACAGTTACGGCCGTGACCTTTTGGGCGTGCCTCAGTTATGGAAATCAAACGGCATCGGTAGGGTCTCCCACTTCAGGCCTACGTCCGATTGTAATATACGCGAGTTACGAAACCAATTCCAAGCAATACAGTGGTGTGCCTTCATTTACCAATTTACAGGTCCCATGTACCGATTTTCGACTGGAGCAAGAAATTGGAAGTGAAGTTTACAAAGGCAAACCTAAAAGTTTATCGGTATATAATGAGAAGCAGTTCAAAATGGTTTTTTGTTAAAATTAATTATAACACTATGCTTTTAAGTGCTTGTCTAACCATTCTTAAGGTGAGTCCGTAGCTACCATATTAGATTCCTCTCACAGAATATTAATGTATGGGGGAAATAATAAAATAGTGTACGGAAGGAAAGTACACATACAGGTGTAAGTCCTTAATACGAAATTTGAACTTCTTATGTCTAATTATTCTGGATTTATGCGACATTTATATATATATATATATATATATATATATATATATATATATATATATATATGTGTGTGTGTGTGTGTGTATTATATATATATATCCTATACATACATGTATATATGCAGATATATATGTATAAATGTATATATTTGTATATATAAGTATATGAATATATATATATATATACATACACATATATATATGTACATAAATATATATATATATATGTATATATATATATATATATATATACATGTAAATATGTATATACATTCATGTATCAATGTATATATACTTATATGCATACATATATATATATATATATGTATATGTAAGTATATATGTATATATATGCACATGTATGTGTA
>CM063499.1:87295198-87310198 GCA_032207245.1 Pardosa pseudoannulata | reverse complement strand
ATCATAATCACAACGATATCGATTACTAGATTTTCGATCATCGATTGTACGTATTAACAACTTTACTGTATAATATTATTAATTAACACATTGTATGCGGGACACGTACTGGTACGTTTTCTGACGATGGATACTTGAGCGCGGGACACGTACTAGTACGGGTTAGTCTAACAACAGGGTTTGTTTGTGGGTACAAAAATAACGGTATAGACAGGAAAACGAAGCCGAATGTTCTTGTCTACTACATAGATTCTGGAATAAGAGATTTGAAAAAAAATTTTCAATTTTACAACTCCTCTTCAACCTCCACTCAAAATACAGTTTCTTTTAAGTCAAAGAGTTTTTAAATTAATTTTACAATTTACACTAAATCACAAATTTGTGATGAAAATCACACTCAGTTTATTTAATTTGTGATTAAGTGAATGTTTCAGTCTATTTAGTATGAATGTTATGTGTTTCCTTTGTGTTTTCTTTGTTAATTCAATTAGATTTTAAATATTCAATTTTTGTAAAATTTTTCCTCAAAATGTTGTTTTTGTTTATGTATCAATTTGTTGAGTTACGATCCCCTCGCCAGATTTCAAACGCCACGCTGCAAGCACGCCAATTTCGCCAAATGTGGTTGAAGCACCAACAAGATCCATGATTAGAAACAGGAGAGTGGGCTAAGAAGAGGAGTTGAAAAATGGAGACATATAAAAACCAGTTTTTAAATTATTAGTTTTATGATTGCTCTTATCATTTTTTTATAATATAAAAATGTTTATATATAACATAATTCCAAAAAAATTAAAACTATATACTACTATTTCTATTTGATTTTTCATATTTACGATACTGTTATAAATTTATCCACTGAAAAATATATTTTTTGTTTACAAAAATCTTATGGTTGTTATTTATATATTTCTATTTATATATTTGTTTATATATTTCAGTATAAAATCCGAAAAGTAGGTTAAAAACTGAAATAATTTTCGATCCATTGAGATTGAACTGAATAACTAAATTTATGCGTAAAACGCCCGCTGCCGGTACAATTTCGATACGAAATGTACCAGCACACAATGTGTTAAAATAATTTTTGTGAATTATAGTAAAATACGTTTCTGTGAATTTATTTTATTTTTATGTCCACCATTGTTGATTATTTTACTACCGGTTGAGAAACGCTGTGTTAGGTTAATGCTTTTTATATTTGGAACACTTTGTGTACGGTTATATTTTTGGTAACTCCGGAAGATTTTAGAATATTCTATATCAGCAACACCTCAGTAATCCCTCATGTTCAAATCACAAAGATGTCATTTTTCTTTCTTGGGTGTAACCTGATTGTATTATTTTCTTTTCTTCGTCTTTTTTTATTGTTTTGAATTTCCTGTATTGTATTTTACGATGTTTTTGGTTGCTGAAAAGCTTCAGGAAATCCCCTATATAATAATAGTCTAAATTATCTGTCCGTCTTTCCTCGAATTTATGAAGCGGTTGGACCTGGAATGGATAGAGGCATCCATATTGGATTCTTAATCAGTTAGAGTTAGAGATGTAAAAAACCCGGAATTTTGAACAGGTGGGAATAAACCCGGAATTTTGGGAACTTTGGGAAGAAATCATTTTAACAATGTTTACATTTATTATTTTCAACAGTGGCTGTTTAAGTACTAGCCTATTATTTCTAAGAGATTTTCTTTTTAATTTTGGCAATATATATATGTATATGTATGTATATATATATATATATATATATATATATATATATATTCAAGAAATAATAGCAATGAGCATTTAAATGATTTTATAGTAGAATTTATGTCATTAATTCCTCTGTTAGTCTTATCAAACACATAACTGGTTGCTTCAATTTTAATTGCTAATATAATAATTATGTACATTATTTTTTATCATTATTTATTATGTAAATTGCTTTTTGTTAAACTTTTTCCCATCTTTTTATAATATAGAAATAAATATCTTTAAGATAACAGTTTATTATTTTTTGTAATGCATATATCATTTAAAGGTGTCATCCAAGGACACTGTTGCATTTATATATATATATATATATATATATATATATATATATATATATATATAAAGAGAGAGAGAGAGAGGGAGGGAGGGAGGGATAGAGTGATATATATATATATATATATAGAGAGAGAGAGAGAGTGAGAGAGAGAAAGAAAGAGAGAGAGGGAAAGTGAGAGAGAGAGGGAAAGAGAGAGAGAGAGAAAGAGAGAGAGAGTGAATGAGTGAGAGAAAGATAGAGTGATAGAGTGAGAGAAAGATAGAGTGATAGAGTGAGTGAGAAAGAGATAGAGTGATAGAGAGAGAGATAGAGTGAGAGAGATAGAGTGAGAGAGAGATAAAGTGAGAGAGAGATAAAGTGAGAGAGAGATAGAGTGATAGACAGATAGAGTGAGAGTGAGATAGGGTGAGAGAGTGAAAGATAGAGTGAGATGGATAGAGTGAGAGAGATAGAGTGATAGAGAGAGAGAGATAAATAGATAGAGAGATAGAGAGAGATATAGATAGAGAGATAGAAAGATAAAGAAATAGATATAGAGTGAGAGAGAGAGAGAGAGTGATAGAGTGAGAGAGAGAGGAGTGAAAAGTGAGGGAGATGGAGACGGGAGGGAGAGAGGGAGAAGTGGAGAGAGAGAGAGGGAGGGAGGGAGAGAGTGAGTGCATGCGTGCGTGCGTGAGATGAGAGTGAGTGAGAGAGAGGATGTTTATTCTGAAACTCTTAATAATAAAAGACTGGGAGATGATTATATAATTTTAGCAATTATTTATAGGCTTTTGGATATAGTAAATGTTTTTATTATTCTAAGAATGGCACCACCTGTTTGGGCCGACAAATTTTTTTTTATTAATCTTATATTCTTAATAATCCTTATAATATTGTATATAAAAGATTTGGTTTACCAAGCCAAATTTTTTTCCTCAGTGAAAATAATGTTTAATACAAGTTCATAGAATAAGCCTGAAAGTAATCTAGTTTACAGTGAAAGAAGTGCCCTAATGCCTAATGCTATCATTAAATTAAATCCCTTTAATCTGCTCTTAACAAGGATCAAAAACGGATTTATGTAAAGTAAACTCGTTAATTTCACGCTCTGGCACTTGAGCAAATTGCCTTTGGCTGGGATAAAAACAAACAATGGCGCCGAGAGAAGTTTTTAGTTCCATCCTTAAAAAAAAGAAGAAAGTGAACTGCTGCTGATTCATTGAACACAATCATTAGCATAAATACGTTCATTGATCCTTCCTCTCATAAACGAAAAAGTTGCAGAAAAGGGAATCGGATTGAATTCGTAACCATAGAAATAGAATGACCTCGATATGGGAGAACTATCACTTCACTTGTCGATTTTGTCGCCAGGATTCGTTGCGGAGAAATGTGTCGATGACTTTTAATGAAGCATGCAAAAATAAAATCAACTCCATTTGTCTCGCCAAAATAAGGGTTAGTCATTCCGGGCTTCGCCTTGCGAAAATGAGAAAACGATTTTTTTTTTCTCGCGCCATTTCCAAATTCTCGTTTGGCAGCGATGAAATATTAGTTATTTTGGTGTGAATTTAGATGTAGGCGATCGGGATTTTACGTCGTTCTGTTTTTCTGATTGGGAAAAAAGAATGTATCTGAAGGTAGGAGTTGGTCTAAAAATGATTTATCAACCGGTTTCTAAAAATTAAGTCGTATATGTGATTACTATCCAAATGTTAGAGATTTTTTTAAACATTCGTCACGATTTGGATTTTAACTCTAAATTCCGAGTCACTTTTGTCGAATTTTTATTGATGTATTTCTTAAATATAGTTTATTATCGATTGCAAATGAAATTTAAACACTTCATTGACGATTAGCTGTCTTAACTAATGATTAGCTAGCATTATTGTCACGATTACTATCATGATTTGAATTTTAACTTTATTCGAATATATATTGACTAGCATATAGACCGTCATATGAATGGATCAGTAAAATTTTTAATTTTCCAGAATTGTAAATTACCCTGTGAGGCAGGTAAAAATGTTTTTTCTTTGTTTTTGCTGAAATTATCTAGTATACTCTCAATTTGTTTATCTTCACACTCCTCTAAGATATCCCCATACTGTGAATGCAGTTTAGAATCACATTCTTTCATTTAGTCAAACCGTGCGGTTATGTATAAAACATAAACACACAAACGAACAAAATTCTTTATTTTCAAAGATATATAACTTAAACGCCAGATATTTATGAGTCCGTGAAATAGACTCTTAGACTTTTATGAAAAGAATTTGGTGTTGATACCGGTGATAAAATTTTCATTGCAAGAAAAAATAATCGATGATTCAATTTAAAATTATCACACATGTACCTAATCTATTATTTAAGCCAAATATAAAAGAAAATCAATTACGTAATATCTAAGTTCAGGGATAAAACGGATGAAAATAATGCAGACGATATTTAAATAATTAAAAATAAGAAATGATTCAATGAGATGGTTAAAGGAATGACGTCATAATGCTAGAAAAAATGGCTTTTTTTATCTATTTATTATGGAATAAATTGATAAATTTAATCGCCTGCTCTTAACCGGAGAAAATAATCCTCGAAATAATGGCATTAACGCTCGAAAAGGGGGGAAGAGGTGGATTTCGAACGTTTTAAAGACTATCGTATTGTTTGCTATGATATGAAGTATATTTATACCATTTTATTTTAATATCGGATCGATAGTTTAGGAACAAATAAACTTTACTCGCTTTGAATTTTACTAACCCTTACTCATCAAGAATCCAATATGGATGCCTCTATCCATTCCGGGTCCACACCCAACGATGGCCGATTGGTTAGTGTGCTGGCCTTCGAAACCGGAGTTCGTGGGTTCGAATCCCAATGTGACATGGATGTTCGTTGCCGTTCGAAGCTGTAGGTTCCGGTCTCATTAGCCCTCGTGTTGCAAAAAGTAGACCGTAGCACTCCAAACCAAACCAAAGAAAACCATTCCGGGTCCAACCGTTTCATCAATTCGAGGACTGACGGACAGATAACTTAAGCTGTTATTATATAGTCTAAGTTATTATTAATGACACAAAAAGAACTAACTTGCTACTATTATGGCCATTGAATTTGACCATAATAGTAGCAAATATTCTATGTCTTGCAGATCATAGAATTCCAAGATGTTCTAAAAGCATTCACGGCCAAAAAATTGAGAAAAATATTTATTTTTTAATTTGTTTTATTGTATATAATATGTAATAATTATTGTTTATTTATATTTTACATTATTTTATTATTTTGTGCAATAAAATTACATCCTTAGAACTGAAGTGTAATAAAATATTATATTCGTAAAATGATTAGGTGACACGACTCCAAAATTTCGACTGCCTGAGGATTTCTATCTTGTTTAATCTGTCACTACTCATTTCTGATTCACATAAAAAAATTACCCAGCGTTGTGCAATAGTTCTTATTTTTTTACCGCCTGTCTTTACAATACATAAAGACAAGCGAACTGCAATAGAGTTTTTCTTAAGATTTGTTACCGGAATGATTCCATAAACCTCATTTTCTCCGACCTCTCATCAAGGAAGCAAACCTGTGATTACATCTTCGGATACGGCATTATCTGAGAGTAAACGGAGATTAAAAAAAGCCAAACAAAGCAAACCGAATTCGACCTTCCTCCTTGTTTCGGACGGGGTGAGTAATAAGAAGGTTTCGTCAACGTCAGTATACCGTAATGTCGATTGAAGGTTACAAGTAGGATAGCGACGCCTGTGACTTCTCACTCCCGACCACCTGTGGAGAGCCTTGTCCGTTTGGATGAGTCATCAGCGTGAACCAACTGCCCGATCTTGCTGTGTGTGTGTGTGTGTGGACCCACGCGAAAATTCTTTCTTTAGAGATTTTATTTTTTTGTTTTGTTTATGCGAGGCTGTTGAGAACGTTGAAGGAGGTTGTTACGCAGTTAACGTTCCACTTAAAATCAAACCGAGGAAGGCACACTCTAAGTTTAAAACCAAGGTTTACACCGTAATTTTTTTCGTTCCGTTTCACCTAAAAATATATAGATTCAGTTCCGGTTTTCGTTCTGCCAAAAATTTCGGTTTTCGCTTCATTTCCGAATGAGTAATTTTATATTATATATATATTCTTATTTGTGCTAAAATTAAGTAGAATCCCAGTTCCGTGGGCCAGCCGCCATGTTTTTGGCTCTATTTTTGTACAAGTGATCGCCAAATTGTCGCCAAGTGATGTTTACAATTTGTACTTCGTTTTGTATTAAGATTTTACTAAATTTTAAAGTATATTTTGAACAAAATAAGGTTTAAAATTTTGCTAAATTTCAAACCTTATGAAATTTTACAAATTTAAATTTGAGTTTTTATTGTATTTAACCCATTGTATGCTGGAAGCGTACTAGTACATTTTCTGACGATTGATATTGGAGCCCGGGTCACATACTAATACGTTTTCTGGCGATTGATAATTGTGTGCGGGACACGTACTAGTACATTTTCTGACGATTGATACTTGAGCGCAGGTCACGTACTAGTACGGGTTAGTGTAATAATATGGTTTGTTTGTGAGTACAAAAATAACGGTACAGGAAAACGAAGCCGAATATACTTGTCTACTACATAGATACTGGAAAAATTGAGACAAATAAAAACTAGTTTTTACATCAGTCGATATGGAACCACAGAACGGGAAAATATTAAATCTATATACTACTATTTCTATTTGATTTTTCATATTTAAGATACTATTATAAATTTATCCACTAAAAATTTTTTTTGTTTACAAGAATCGTATGGTTGTTATTTATAGATTTCTATTTATATATTTGTTTATATATTTCAAAATAAAATACGTTAAGTTGGTTAAAAAATGAAATAATTTTCGATCTATGGAGATTTAATTAAATAACTAAATTTACGAGCAAAACGCCCTCTCCCGGTAGAATTCCATCTTACAGGAGTCAACGTCTGCTGCTGTTTGAATTGTGATTGGTTAAGTATTGGAGTAGTGACGTCATAGCGCGGAAACTACAAATCGCCATTTGTTCTAAGGAATTTTTTTTTAAATCCATGCCTAAAATCTACAAAATTGATAATTTTTATTTATTTTTTTGTTCTACATATTAGATTCCATTCGCTATTTGGTATATAAAACCCATTTTTATTGGTTATTAACCCATTGGTTTTATCTACCCCATAATAGGGATATATTTACCCCTTGGTTACCAATGTTTTCAGTGTTTTTAAAGAATGGGAGAACAAAAATAACCCTAAAGAAACCTGGCAACTTTTTCAGATTGAAAATGGCTCACTTATGTTTTCGTCTATTTTCGTTACATTTTATCAAAGTAAAGCTATATTTTTTGGTATAATTATTTTGAAATAGTTCTAATTATGTAGTAAATTTGCATTTTTAATGTCACATTTAAGATATCTTGAATAAATTATCTTAAATAATAAGAATTATTTTAAATATTTATTAAAATAAGTCCAAATAAACCTAGCAACTCTTCCATATTGAAAATGGCGTGCTTACATTTTATTCTATTCTCTTTAAGTTGTGTGTAAGTAAAACTATTTTTTGGTATAATTAGTATGAAATAGTTCTAATTATGTAGTAAATTTGCATTTTTAATGTCACATTTAAAATATCTTTAATAAATTATCTTAAATAATAATTACTTTAAATATTAACTAAAATAAGTCCAAAGAAACCTAACAACTCTTTCAGATTGAAAATGGCGCACTTACGTTTTATTCTATTCTCTTTAAATTTTGTCGTAACTACAACTATCTTTACGGCATACTTAGTTCTTATTATTAAGTAGAAAATTAGCATTTTTAATGTCACATTTAAGAAATCTTGAATAAATTATTTTTGTGAGACATATTGTCCCAATTGTATGTAACAGTGCACAAATATGTTCCATCAGTGATAAAATTACTAGAATATCATATATTATGTTTGTTTTTATGAAACATTCACGAAAACTTTTGTTGTGTTATAAGAATATCCTAGATGACTGGGACAAATAGCATAAGATGTCAATAGAATTGGAACATATTGTCCCAGGAGATTTCAAGGAAAAGAGGAAAGTTCAAAATTTTAAACTCATTGTACATTTTTTTTAGCTCATCAACATAACAACTTAAAATATATGTTATGTTAACACAAAATACTATAAGTAGTTTAATTTAAATGAAACTAATTTTCATAACAAATTTTAACCAGGCAAAACAAATTTAAGCAACTACAATCAAAAAGTAGTATTCTTTATGTTTTTATCTTGTACTTTAATGGAAATATTTTGATCGAACAAAAATGGTATTGTTTTGATCAGAAATAAGGTATTAAGAAAGTTGATGGCTCGTAGCGGTTTCATTATACAAAAATTTAAAAGTTAATCGTATATCGAAAGATAATTTATATACGTGTGTAATTATCATGCAGTTTGTGTCTTGGAATCATTTTCCTTGAGGTAAATATGGTAGGTGCGGTTCCGACCTACACAAAATTTTAAATATTACTAAATTTTCCTCGAAGAATGCATAATTAAAACACACTTCAAAGGTTTTACAGCCTTGTTTTTCCTGTTCCTTATTTCGGTTTGTGTTCTTTTATGATTTTATCTACAAGATCAGAAAGTACTTCTGACCGAAATAAGCAAAGACAGTTGCCAAATAATTCTATTCCTTTCAAGAATAATTCATAAAATTATGATAATGGAGAAACCATATTACCTTATTTAACCAAACGTTTACGCATATGTGTATGCATGCATGTTTATGTATTTATATATATATGCAAAGGTTATTTCAGTAAAAACTAAGAGTTATTTTTTATGTAATGGCAACACCGTGACAGTAAAGAATAAAAATGCAGTAGGTATTTATTCAAAATGTTAACTGGAAGTTTATAGAGAAAGTGCATGTTTGTAAACAAATACGAGTGCTCACTACAACTCAAAACAACTCGTTGGCAAAACAATGCTTGTTTTCATTGTATCTAATGAGTATGAGCTTCGATATGGATCACGTATACATTAAAACTAAATTTTATTTAAGGGAAAGGGAAGGAAACATCAGAAACCGGTCAAGTAATTAAAAATAGATTTTTTTAGCTCTTACAAAAAAAAAAAAAAATTTTTTTTTAATTAAACGCTTTACATAGTAATATTAAGTATCAAAGTATAATTACTTTGATTATGTTAACAGGCACAAGAAACTATTACATAAATAAGAATCTATTAAAAATGTGCAAAACCTGATCATTTTAAGAACAAAAAATAATTACATTTATAGGTACGGTACTTCTCACAGAAGCATGGAAAATACATTAGAAATATGAAAAAAAACTTAGTAATAATAAGAAAATTTTAGAACATGATAATTTTATATAATCTATTACATTACAGTAAAATTAACGTTTTATTACCATTCTGAAAATGTTTGCCGCAAATTCTCGAAAAAGAATTTGGAGTCCAGTCTTGCCTTTTCAAAGCTTTTATCCAAAGCATTCGCAATGTAGGATCTTCAGGAAAGCAATAAAATCCAATATTTTCACATCTTTTGAAACGCTTAGTACAGCTATACGTACAACAGCTTGTTACCATTTTCAGATAATTGACAAAATTAAAAACCCCAATAACAAGCACAATCGGTTGGAAATTCAAATGTTTTGCCAACGAGGAAGTTGAGCTACCATTTTTGCTGCACCTGAAGTCAAGAGCACGTTCTCTATAAATATTTTAAACGATGCAAACGATTTTATTTCTTAATTTCGCGGTTGTTAACGAACTGTTCGTATTTGTTCTCTAGAAATGGAGCATTGTACTGTAAAATTTTCTATCGTTTAGGCCTTATTATTAAAATATGAAGCCGCATAGCTTGATATTCCTGCAAAATATACATTCTATTAAATGACATGTATATCCTTTATTAGAATACAGATATATAGAGATATATAGAGTTATTTTTTATGTAGAGGCAACACCGCGACACTAAAGAATCAAAGCGCAGTAGGTTTCAAAACGTTAATTAGACGTTTATAAATATTTTAAACGGTGCAAACGATTTTATTTTCTTAATTTCGCGGTTATTAACGAACTGTTCGTATTTGTTCGCTAGAAATGGAGCGTTGTGCTGTAAAATTTTCTATCGTTTAGACTTTATTATTAAAAAGGAAGCCGCATAGCTTGATATTCTTGCAAAATATACATTCTATTAAATGACATGTATATTATTTATTAGAATACAATGTAATCTAATAAATGACATTTGTGAAATTATTGCCATTTTGTCAAATTTTTGAATAGATTTAATCAATTAATTGCATTACATAGAAATAAAATATAAAAAACATTGTCATTTATTTTTTATTTAACTGAAAATGGAATAACAAAGTATTTTTGTATTCACATAATGGCAACAGCTTGTTTTGACATTATCGTAAATCATTTTTTAATGAATTACATATTTAAGTATAACTTTTTATCATATTTTATTCATAATAAAAATAATAGAAAATTGTTTATATAAATTTATCTCACTCTAAAGAAATACAACAAAAAAAATATTAAGTTGGCTTTTATAAAAGCCACACATCACACTTACGGAGGCCACATGTGATTTTCTATTGTATAAAGAATTGTAAAAGAAAAATAGTGATATTTAGACAGCTTTCATAAAGGCCGCATAAGACAGTCACGAAAACCAAATGCGAATTTCCATAAAGATAAAGAAATACAATAGTAATATTAAAATAGCTTTTATAAAGACCGCAAAAATCATTCATGGATGCCGCATGCAATTTTCTTTGATATAAAGAAATAAATTAGAAAACTAACAATATTAAATAAGCTTTAATAAAGGCTACACAAGACACTAATAAAGGCCACATGCAAATTTTTATTATATAAAGAAATAAGTTAGAAAAGTAACATTATTAAGATAGCTTTTATAAAGTTCGCACAATACACTCACGGAAACCGCATGCTCCCACTAACCGGCAAGTACCACAACTAATCTATAAACCCTTTTTAACCTTTTATCGACTCCCAGGGGGTCCCCGTTGGGAATTCTGTACCAAAGAGAGCCGAACTTTTAACTTTATACTGAAACAAAAATAGAATATCTTAAATGAAGACATTTTAACTCGAAAAGTGCTGTGTTCTCCTTATAAATATATATTCGTACTAAAAAAATGTTGGGTTAAATTAAAGTGTAAGGTGGATTAAATTTACTTAATGTTATAACCCGATAATAATATTAAGTTAATAGTTAATATAATCATTATAAAGTTATGTATTATTATTGATATTATTATTTACTCATGAATTATTTTTATTTAGTTATTAATTATTATTATTAAGTAAAATGTGCAAGTAATGTAAGTAATGTAAGAAGTAATTATTAATTATTATTAACATAATTATGTTATTTATTATTATTAACATAATTATGTTATTTATTATTTTATGAATAATATTATTAATTATTACAAAGTCATTTATTATTATTAAGCTATTACTATTATTAATTTATTAATTATTATTAATATTAATAAGTAAAGTAAATAATGTGAGTAATAAAAGCAGTAATTATTAATATTATTAATAAGTTATAAAATATTATTTACATCATTAAGTTATTAATTATTATTAAGATATTTTTATTACTATTAATCTAATAATAATTATTAAGTTATTATTAATATTAATAAGTAAAGTACAGTTAAAGTAAATAATGTATGTGAATAATGTAAGCAGCAATAATTAATTATTAATATTATTATTAAGTTATAAAATAATATTAACATCATTAAGTTATTAATTTTTAATAATAATAAGTTATTTATTATTATTACTAAGTTATTATTATTCAGCTATTAATTATTATTAATGTTCTTAAGTTATCAATTATTATAAATATTAATAAGTAAAATATAGTTAAGTAAATAATGTAAGTCATGTAAGCAATAATTATTAATAATAATTATTATTAGGTTATTAATATTAATAAGTATAGTTAAGTAAAGTAAATAATGTATGTGAGTAATGTATGCAGCAATTATTAATTATTAATGTTATTATTAAGTTTTAAAATAATATTAACTTCAGTAAGTTATTAATTATTAATAATATTATTATTAAGTTGTTTATTATTAGCTATTAATTATTATTTATGTTATTAAGTTATCAATTACTATAAATATTAATAAGTAAAGTATAGTTAAGTAAGTTATGTATGTGAGTAATGTAAGCAGTAATTATTAATAATAATTATTAAGTTATAAAATATTAATATTAAGTAATGTGAATAATTATTATTAATGTTATTAATTAAACTATAATTAATTAGGATAATAATTAATGTTATTGCCCGTTTTAATTTACTTAATATTATTAGCCGATACTTTAAATCCTGCGTATTATCTGATTCTGAAGTGGAAGTACTTTGTTGGCGTCATTCTCTTATAAGGGGAATAAACTGAAATCAAGACCGAAGAAGGAAGCGAATTATCGACGCTTCATTCAACAAAACGCTTCACATCCAGACTCTACTGCCACAGTCCGTAACAGTAAATTATGCTTGAAAAGGGAAGGCAGAATGAAAGCGTTAGTGTGTACGGGGGACTCGTGCATGACGGCATCGAAGGCTGAGTAAGCGTCACGTCAAAAGTACTGTGACCCCACGACGTTTGGGAAAACATCGCGTAGGATGAAAATCAAGTCTTTGGGTGGTCCGCCATTTTGTTTCTTTTTCAGTTCCTTGTTTAGATATATCAAGAATAACGGGAGTATCTGTGAGAGGCTCTTGGTAAAGCATTAATTTTACAAATATCTAGCAATAGAGCGATGGTCGAATGGGTTAGGCCACTGCTCTTCGTACCAGAGTTGAGTTCGAATCCCACTGCTGATATGGATGTATATATATATATATTTTTATATATATAACATACACACTATATTTATTATATAAAAGTGTATATGTATGTATAATAATGTATTTATAAATATGTGTGTGTATATATATTATATATATATATATATTATAAATATATATATGTAAGAAATGATTAAATGAGATGGTTAAAGGAATACATAACACGTGTATATAATATATATATATATATATATAATATATATTTATATAATATGTTTATAATATATATATATATATATATATTTATATATATAATATATATTTAAATATATATATATATATATATATATGTATATATATATATGAAGAAAGATTAAATATAGAAATTAAATATAGTTAAATAATTGATATATATATGATTAATAGATATATATATGATAATATATTAAATATAGAAAGATTAAATATAGAAAAATTAATATAGAAATGATTAAATATGGTTAAGGAATACATAACACGTGTGTGTATATATATATATGTATATATATAAATATATATATATATATATATATATATATATATATATATATATTATATATATTTTATATATATATATACATACATACATACATACATATACACGTGTTGTGTATTCCTTTAACCATCTCATTTAATCATTTCTTATTTTAAATTATTTAAATATCGTCTGCATTATTTTCATCCGTTTTATCACTGAACTTAGATAGGACGTCAATAATTTTCTTTTATATGTGGGCTTAAATAACAAATTAGGTAGATATATGAAAATTTTAAATTGAATCGTCGATTATTCTTTTGTTGCAATGAAAATTTTATCGCCGGTATTAACAACCAATTCTTTTCATAAAAGTCTAGGAGTCTATTTCACGGACTCATAATTGTCCGTTTGTGTGTGTGTGTGTTTATACATAACCACACGGTTTGCAATCGATTCGCTAAATTTTGGACAACCAAATCACAAAAAACAAACCACTTTTTACCTACCTCATGGGGTACTTTACAATTCTGTAAAATTAAAAAATTTACTGATCCCGTTATATGACGAGCTACATGCTAGTATAATAATATTAAGAAAGCTTTTATAAAGGCTACACAAGACACGGAGGTCGCTTGTAGCCCCGTAAGTGTCTTGTGCGTGCTGTGTATTCTCAATGAATATTTTAGAAATAATTTTAGCTGTTCTTAACAATTCTTAATAACAGTGCGGGGAACGTATTTTTAAGCTTTTTGCAGTCTGGCACTGGAGCGCGGGTCACGTAAAAATACGTATTAAGTAGATTTGTGGTGGATACTCGTTAACCACCACAAACCTACGAAATGCATATAATTATATGTAGGTGTGGCATTATATGCGTGTTGTTTCGGTTGCTATGCAACGCTTTACATTTTTCTTTCCACAAGTTATGATTGTCGAGGTACTCTGTCTTTCGTTACGTTATTTCGTCTTCAATCGAATTCCTAGCTCCTGAACGTACAAGTCGCGTTTTGTCAATTTGAAGCTTGGTTTTTTTATATTGTTGGATACAAAATTGATAAAATGAGTCGTTGCGACAAAGATAGTGATGAAGAAATAGGCGCTGACAGATTATCGGACTTTAATTTTAAAAATAGTTTATTTTTGGGATTTCGTAAAATTTTTTTTTGTTAAATAATCATACAGTATATATTAAAGTGTAAAATAAAAAGCGTTTTGTTCTTAAAAACAAAGTAATTTTCGATTGACTGCGGTTTTTCTGAATAAATAAACTTCCGCGCGATTCACGAAAAAACGCTCGCTGCCCGCGTAAGATGGCGGTGACGTATACTCGCTTGCCAAGTGTTAAAAGGTACGCAAAGCATTAACGGGTTAACTGGCTCGGTAATTAAAAAGAAGGGAATTAACACATTTTTTTTTCATTTAGATATATTTTCTTAGTTTTTATATTAATATGGAAATCTAATTACATTACCCATGGGATCGCCCATGCTTAAAATTACGTTTTTTTTTTTTAAGATTCATGAGCAGAATTTCATTCCGATTTTGCTTATGCCACTTTCGCTTGTTAAACG
>CM063499.1:87272698-87282698 GCA_032207245.1 Pardosa pseudoannulata | reverse complement strand
AGGATTAGGGTTGGGAGAGAATATTTTTTTAATAAACACATCAATAGTTAACTCTTTTTAGCTCAAACACGTGAAAAGACATTGTCGTTTCTCTTTAACCGTAACGGTGTTCTTTTAATGGCAAGAATTTAAGGAATGTCAGAACGACGGGCACCAGCCATTTTTTTTATAACACCTAAAGTCTATTCCGGATCACTTCCTTCTTGGTGGAGGATTCTTCTTGTTGGAGAGGATGTTCTTGCACTTTGGAATGTGCCTGTCCGCAACGCCCGGGCTGAACTTCCGACTGCAGTAGGGGCAAGGGACGTAGTCCGAATTGTCTGACGGGGGAGGAGGAGGTAGGTCGCTGACTTTCCCCCCTTTCGCCAAGTGTTGCTGAACCATCTTCGCCTGTCGAATGGCCTCGATGAATTCGTTGTGCTGTTTACGCCAGTCCGCCTTCTTGGCCTGAAACAAAATAATCTCATTAGAACATAGAACTCAAATTTAGGTTTTGATGTTTTTAAGGAAAATTCGCCAGATGGAGGTAGTTGCGCCAAGAGATAAGCATGGTTACATCTGTAACATCCTGCAATGCTGAGTGACTCGGTGAGAGTTGCAATGAGGTTTGTATAAGCCAGAAGTTACGAAAGCTGGGGCTAACTTCTGAAGCCTTGTCAGAAAGACCATATTCCCTTAGGGAACCACAGACTTTTTTTTTATGTCTCAACACGTTTTTGATTTGAAGAGAGGTCGGGACCCGGTTTTATCCTAGTACCATCAAGGAAAGACACCTTTACGGTGGTCCTGGAGTTCTTGTATGGAGAGGCATTATGCTGAAAGGGCGAACTGAGCCCCACGTTTTCAACCGAGGTTTTGTAAATGGGAATCGCTATTGCGAGGAGGTACTCCTTCCCCAAGTGCGTCTGTACCGAGGTGCCATTGACCCAGATCTCACTTTTATGGACGACAATGGACATCGGATGACAATCCACATGACGCCTCCTGGTTAAGAGTGTGTATAACATTCCATTCATACTTACAGGGGATAGGTACTCAAATTTTTACACTACGTCACCCTTGACGAACTAAAATAATACTCAGTACAGCTATCCTTAAAAGTGGTTTGTATACAGAGAAAACGATGAAAAAAATTATGAAAGTTTAATGCTCATTTCTTTTAAATGCAGTGCATGATGCATGAAAGTGTTTTGATGAATCTTTCATTATCCTTGCTTATTGCCGTGCAGCCAGTTCGACAGTCAGTTATTGGCGACTTTCGATACTTTTGGTGACATAGTTTTACGCCAAAAGAAGATTTGAGAAATATGTAGAACAAGTATTCCCAGATTCATCGCCAGTCTAGTCAACCAGTATTTTTTGTAGTAGCAATAGTAAAAAAACCGCGTTGTGCATCAAATGATTTGAAAGGGTAAAATAATCGTCTGCTTATCGTACTTAGCTGATATTTTATCGTTTTGGAATTTGTATATTTTTTGGAATTCAGAATTTTCAGTACTGTAGCACCGAATTAATATTAATTTTTAAATACAATTTGTTGTTTTTTACTTTGTCTCATTACTCTAGACAAGAATATGTAGCACGGAGAAACATGAATGATGCATGAAACTGTTTTGATGAATTTTTCATTATTTTTGTTTATTGCCGTGGCATCCAGTTTGACAATCAGTTATTGGCGACTTTCAATACTTTTGGCGACGTAATCTTACGCCAAAAGAAGATTTGAGAAATATACAGAACAATTATTTCCCAGAATCACCTCCAGTCTAGTCAATCAGTATTTTTGTAGTAGCAATAGAAAAAAAACGCGTTGTGCATCAAACGATTCGAAAGGAATAAATAATCGTCTGCTTAGCCTATTTAATTAATATTTTATCGTTTTGGCATTTATATATTTCTTGGAATCTAGAATTTGCAGTAGTGTAGCACGGAGAAACATGTCCAACTAGTGGACACGGGTGTTTGTCAGTGGGATTCGACTCCTTACCTTGACGGGTTCGGACTTGGGAAGACCCTTCCTGACGAACTGTTCTGCTTCGGTGCCCTTGACCCTCATCTTGGTGGCGTCGAACACCTTCACCTTCTTCTGTGCGGCCTTCTTGCAGATCGAAACGTGCTTTTCTATTCGGTCCGAGTTGAAGTTCCGACCGCACACCTGGCACTGCTCCTGTCCCGGACCGGGGGGTTTGCGTCCAGCTTGCGGCGCGCTACTACCTCCGCCCCCTCGGGCAGCAGCAGGGGCGTTCCTGGGGACGGCGGGTTTCCGGGCGGCTGCAGCAGCGCCCTAAGATGAAAAGAAAATGGGTGTTTAGTGAATGGTTTACTGAAGATGAAAATTTGACGGAATATATAGCAAACGATACCGTTATAATGTGTGGTGGTCACAAGACCCGAGAGATGGCAGCACATGTGCACATCTCTTGGGTACAGTACAGGAGCTAAGAAGTTTCTTAGTTTCTGTACTGCTGGTGTACAGAAGGTAAGAACAGATTAAGATAAAAAAAATTACAAGATTGATTAGGAATGTATTGTTAGAAACAATGTATATAAATTAATAAATAATTGAAGATTTCAAAAATTAAAATTAACACAAGATAAAAATCATGGAATTCAGAATTCCACGATTTTTATCTTATTTTAATGAAATAAGGATGACGCAGGATTTAAAGGTAAACAATTATGATAAAAATGATTTTATTAAATATATTATTAATTATTATGAAATCATTAACATATAGCCCATCATATGACGGGATCAGTAAAATTTTTAATTTTCCAGAATTGTGAAGCACCCTATGAGGCACGCAAAAAAATGGTTTGTTTTTTTGGCTGAGAATTTTCTGGTACACTCTCAATTACTTGTTTACTTTCCTACTCCTCTAATGTCTCCCGATACTGTGAATGCAGTTTAGAATCAAGTTGAATTCATTCAGTCACACCGTGTAGTTATGTATATAAAACAAATACACAAAGGAAAAAGCTTCTTAATATTCCAGAGATAGATAAATTAAACACTAGATATTTATGAGTCCGTGAAATAGACTCCTAGACTTTCATGAAAATAATGTGTTGTCAATACCGGTGTTTAAATTTGCATTGCAACTAAAATAATCGATTATTAAATTTAAAACTATCATATGTACTTAATGTATTATTTAAGCCAAATATAAAAGAAAATTATTGACATCATATCTATGCTCAGTGATAAAACGGATGAAAATGATGCAGACTATATTTAAATAATTTAAAATAAGAAAGGATTTAATGAGATGGTTAGACGCAGTAGGGCAAATTCTCAAATTATGACAATTCTGGCTTTAGTTTCAAATGGAAGGGCAGTTTACTGTTTATCTATTGGCTGTTGTAAACATCAAAATGAATGGGAAGGGCATTGTTGTAGTTCGTGACGTTGCGACAAATTGCCTTATTGACAAATTGAATAGCCTGTTCTCAACCGGGGAAAATAGGGCTCGAAATAATGGCATTAAATACTAGAAAAAGGGGTGGATGTTCAACGTTTTAAAGACGACAGTATTTTTCGCTGTGATTGAAGCCTATTTATACCAATTTATTTTAGAATCATATCGATAGTTTAGGCGAAGATAAACTTGGAATTTTGCTAACCCTAACTCACCCGGAATCCAACATGGATACCTCTATTCATTCCAGGTCCAACAGCTTCATAAATTCCAGGACAGACGGACAAATAACTTAGGGTATTATTATAAAAGGAATTCTTATTAATTATTTATTGTGCTTTGTTAAAATACATTTTTATAATTATTATATTGCATTAAGATTTTTTCCCAATATATGTGTTAACAATATTTTAAGAAAAATATTAAAAAATCGATTTTCTTTTATCATAAAACAAGGGTGTCGATTCACCCCTTTGAAAAGAGCGAAACTGATGTAAACATGTTCTACTAGATTATGGTATCGCAGGTTCTGCCCTCTTTTGCTTTCACGGTCTTTAACTTCGAATCCTCGAATTAGCAGCTGATGTGGGAGATAACACGATTTATTTTTTGTTTGTTTGTTCTTTTCTCTCAGTCTTATCAGCGAAGAGGAAGAGGGCCTCGCGATAAGTTATCTGATTTCGTTACCTGGGTACCCCTCTCTTCCTGCACGGAAAAACATTCCTGCGTTACTGAAGTGCTGAAGGCAGGAAGGGCTTTGCCGCAATGAAATTCACCACATTTCCGCTCGCACAGGGAAAAAAAAAATCGTGTTTACCCAAAACTGCCTCGGTTGATATTAGTTGACTGCAAACGAAATAGAATACAGCAGTAGCAGTGGCGTGCGTTAGGTTTTCATGCAGGGTGTGCAGAGAGCATGGATTTTCCAATAAATTTTTAATTATTGAGACATCTGAGTTCTCCATTCTGAAACGGGTTATTTATTATGAATATAAATTTAAAGAATAGAATAAATAAAATATTTACCTACGAGTAGTCGAGTTACAACTATAAAAACAACTAAACTTATGAGATTTTTACTAGCACTGAAGAAAAAAATCATGTCTTTTGTTGCATGGTGTCATATCGGCGTCGGAAAAGCAACGCTTCTGGGTTCCACGAAAAACTTAAATGATCAGCAAACGTAGCAGCACATGGCGCCCGCCGCTGCGGTGCCTCATCCGGATGCTCATGGGTGCCGGCAAACCGAAAGTCTATTCCACGTTCAGAGGATTTCGCTGCTCGCTGACACAATAGAGCGAACTGTTTCTTGTTCGGTCAGTGGATTAAACTATATTTATTAATTGTTTTTGACATTTGGAAATCATATAGTCTGCGAAAAACATCTTGAGAATTTTTAAAAACAAAACCAGGGATATGGTGTTACATAATATAACTTATATACTGTCTGTAAGGCACAATGAATGGTAAAATTTGGACTGTTCTGTTAGAATTCGTTTTTATTTTTTTGTCTAACAAAACAAAATTGTTTATCAGCGAATTATTTCAATAAATAGAATACATCACCGAAATTAATTTACCACACTAAAACATTTCCCGTTATATTGATGAAATACTTCTTTTATATTTTCATGAAAACAAAATCTTACAATATATAAATTTAAACATTAACCGTCTGCAAAATCGTAAGGCCCAGGTAATCAGTTTAAAAAAAAAAAAAAAAAAAAAAGTCCTTGTTGTAATACAACGTTTAATAAACCTTCGGATGATTCTGAATGCCAAGTGCAGGAAAAATAGCTGCACTTGCCTCAGTGCCATAGTATGCTGTTCTTCTCCAGTAACCCATACATATAAAGCGTGATTTTGAATTTAGTGCGCAGTGCGTACACATCAGAACTTCCTATGTTCGTTTACGCGCTACGTGGTGCAGCACCTAGTACCGCACGCACTGTGGGAATCCAAGCAAGCAAATCAACATATTTGAATATATTATAAATAATATTTATTATATACCATATAAAGATACGTAGACATAGATGCAGAAAATTATTGTCCCTCATAATTTTGCCAGGGTGTGCAGTGCACACCCTGCACATATGGACCGCACGCCACTGAACCTATCGAATCAGCAGTTTCAGAAAGAGAATAAATGGCCAAAATCCCCTATATAATAATAGACTGGATAATACAGGTTCCTAAATGAAAGTTATATTTATTTCTAAATTGAAATTAGTTTTTAGATTACACGACGCTAGCAATACAAGCAATTTCAAAAATAAAACAAATCGTTATCCTAAAACGAATTTCTTCAAATAATTCGTAATTATTAATAATTATGGATTATTCATAGATTCATAATTATTGATAATTATGAATTATTATTCATTAATGCATAATTATTAAAATTTAATTTTCGTAATTACTTCAATTCGTTAAATTAGTAATTATTGATTAATTTGAATTATTAATAATCCCCTATATAATAATAGCCTAAGTTATCTGTCCGTGTGTTCTAGAATTGATGAAGCGATTGGACATGGAATGGATAGAGGCATCCATATTGGATTCTGGATGAGTCAAGGTTAGCAAAATTCAAAGCGAGTAAAGTTTATCTTCTCCTATCGATCCGATTCTAAAATAAATTGATATAAATATGCTTCATATCACAGTGAAAAATACTGCAGTCTTTAAAACGTTCGAAATCCACCTGTCCCCCCTTTTCGAGCGTTTAAAATGCCATTATTTCGAGCCCTATTTTCCCCGGTTAAGATCAGACGATTAAATTTATCAATTTATCACGTAATAAATAGATGAAAATAGCATTTTTTCTAGGCTTATGACGTCATTTATTTAACCATCTCAGTTAATCATTTCTTATTAAAAATTATTTAAATATCGTCTGTGTTTTTTTTCATTTCATTTTATCGCTGAACTTAAGATATGACGTCAATCATTTTCTTTTATATTTGGCTTAAATAATAATAGATTAGGTACTTATGGGATAATTTTAATCAATCATCGATTTTTTTTAATGAAAATTTTATCTCCGGTATGAACCACACATTCTTTTCATAAAAGTCTAGGAGTCTATTTCACGGACTCATAAATATCTATCATTTAAGTTATATATCTTTGAAAGTTAAGAAGTTTGTTCGTTTGTGTGTTGTGTTTTTCATACATAACCACACGGTTTGTCATCGATTCGCTCCATTTTGGACATCGTTCATCTGTACCGCCAAATAATCACTGTCCATATTAAAACCTCTGCTGTCCATCCTATCCCGTAATACGACAAGATAAATTAAAGTTGGCAACTAACATGCGGTCAGTAAAGATAAACAAATTATTGAGCTCGTACCAGATAATTATCAGCCAAAAAACATCTTTTTATCTGCCTCATAGGGCACTTTACAATTCTGGAAAATTAAAAAATTTACTGATCCCGTGATATGATGGGCTGTACGGTAGTTCTGTTATATTGTTCTTCCCTTTTTTTTTCATTTTATGTTTTTTAAATAGGACGATATTCTGTTCAAAGCCCTGGTTAAATGTTCTTATTTGCTTTTGAAAAGAATATACCGAAATTTCCCGCAAATAATTTTAAAATATTTTTCTCGACGTTTTCATAAAATAGAAAAATAGCATTCTAAATAATTTGCTGTTCCATCACGTGTTACACTATTTTTAAAGAACTTTTAAAATGCGATCCGGCCAAAAGGAATTTTGTTTTTCTTATAGGTTAATATTGAACTAAAGGAATCCAATATCTTCAGGCCAAATGGTAAAGAGCTGCTTCTCGGTATCGGAGTGCGCGGATTCGAAACCCGCGCTTGGCATGGATGTTTGTAGCCGTTCGGAATCTGCTTTATGCAGTAGGTACCGGTCTTATTAGGCCTCGTGAATAAACCAATAAGGTAAGTACATACCTACTTTAAATTTTTGTTAGTTTCTAATACAGAAAAAAAATATAATGAATATACTATGTTTATTTTAATACGAAATTTATCTGTGACATCTGGAAAGTTTGAATTAATGGCACGAAATATTTTCCTTGAGAAGCTTTTATCTTTTAAAATTACGCAGTAACTTTGAAAGGAAAAAAAATGGGTGAAACCAGAAATTTCGTTGCTTAAATTCGACGTAGGTTCTTCCCACGTTTGTTCTGCATACCTGCTACTTTCTCAAAACTTATCTATGGCTGTAGGAGGGAATTTTCTTTAATTTTGCTGTCTATTTATTCAAATGTGGGTACCTGAATCGAATTGAAATATCGAAGCGAGCCGTAGGGGCTCATGGGAAATTTTTAGATCACTTTTACCCGTTCTATTTCTGCAGTTTTTGTTGTATGTGTTTTTTGACATTTGAGGGAACATTGTGCTTTTCGATCTGAAAAGTCTTCTCTAAGACTTACTTTTCAGATTGAAATAGAAATGAAAAATAAGACTTTTTCAATCTGAAAAGCTTATCTTGATTGAAAGCATAGTAAAATTTCTGATCTTTTTTATAGCAAATGAATAGAGTGCTGCTTTTCGATACCGTAGTTTTTGGATTCTAATCACATTGCTGAAATGAAAAGCATCATAGAAAATTTATCGTTTAGTTTTAACAATTCTGGTTTTACAGTTTTTGTGGCACGTGTTTTTTGACACTTAAGGAAACATAGTACTTTTCGATCTGAAAAATCTTACAGAAGTCTTTTCAGATTGGAAAAGAAATTAAAGATAAAATTTTTAGATCTGAATAGCCTATTCTTGATTGAAAGCATAATAACAATTTCTGATCTTTTACAGCAAACTATTTCCTAGATAATGTTTAAACATCTAGCCGAATGGGCACTGCTGCAAGATACTGTAATTTTTGGATTCTAATCACATTCCTGAAATGAAAAGCATCATGGGAATTTTATCGTTTAGCTTTAACAGTTCTGTTTTTATAGTTTTTGTGGCACGTGCTTTTTGACATTTAAAGGAATATCGTGCTTTTCGATCAGAAAAGTCTATTTTTGATTTAAATTAAAATAAAAAGTTATGATTTTTGTACAGTAAGATTTTCCCTATATAATCATTAAGAGTCTAGCTAAATGGGTAGGGCACTGCTTTTCAATACCCTGGTTCTTGGATTCAAATCACAATGCTGAAACGAAAAGCGTCATGGGAAATTTCTGGATCAATTTATCAGTTCAGTTTCTGCAGTTTTTGTGGTATGTGGTTTTTGACATTTAACGGAAACCGTTCTTAACGTTCATTTTTCTACAACTGTGAAATGCAGTATAATTTGTATCAGTTTACATCGGTTGTACATAGGTTATATTATACATATGTTATTCTGAATAAAATATCCCCTATTCATTCATATTTTCATTATTTGAATTCAAAACACCAACGGTGAAGACAGTTTTTCTACCGTTCAATTTTATCGATTTACTTCTACATGGGAAGCCAAAAGAATGACGAGGACGAATGAGTGAATCATATCAATGATTCGTTCACTTTTATTCATTATTTCCATCTTCGATTAGTTTTCTGCGGACTTAAAAATGTAAATGATTTAATAAAGAACTTTTGTTCCAAATCATGTATGTATACTAACTACATTAAATTATTTTATAAATAATTTCAAGTCCTAAATTTTCATTTCAATTTATGTAGTGAAATAGTTATAGATTAAATCAATCTATTTATGATATTCTATAATAAATAGTAAGATAGATAGTTGAATCAATCTATTAAAAGATTATACCGAAATTTCTAGCAGATAACTTATAAAAAAATAATTAACTCATAAAAATATTTTTCTTGACGTTGTTTTATAAAATAAAAAGACAGTAATAAAATAAAAATAATACAGTAATTTCCTTATATCACGTGTTACAATATTTTTAAAGAATTTTTAAAATGCGAAAATATACATCTATATATAGACATACTATACATTTAAATATAGCTGCAATATACATCTATATCTTTATATACATGTACTATATAATTATATATAGATATACTATACATCTATATATAGATGATATATATATATAAACATATATATATATATATATACATATATACATGTATATACACACACACAATATATATACATGTATATATACACACACACATACACACACTTATATATATATATATATATATATATATATATATATATATATATATATATATATATATATGATAAATTTTTTTCGCTTTCGGTACCGTTTCTGTTTTTTCGGTAATTTTTTTCTAGCAACACTAGCGAATGTCCTCGAATATTCCCTAGGAGATTTCTTCTGGTTATATAGCTAAAAATAGAGTTCTGACGCTTAAGTTACGTCATCTACGTAACTTGTAGTGATCTCTAATAGGCTGGAATCGACAACTATAAAAGTAGTGTTCCGACAGTTGAGTTGGTAGTTTCGATTGTTTTTGTTCGTAATAGAAAATATGAATAGATTCCTTTGTCTATATTTAGAGATTCCTTTGTCTTTATTTTAGTGGTCTTTCTATACCAGTCAGCAAGGCTGCAGGGCGGAAATAATCACACTGAACTTACTTTTGTGATGAGAAAAAAAACCTCATTGCTTATAT
>CM063499.1:87255198-87260198 GCA_032207245.1 Pardosa pseudoannulata | reverse complement strand
AACGTTGTGGGACTGCTCTACATAATATTCGCTAGGCTTGCTAAAAGGAAATACCGAAAAGATAGAATCGGAACTGAAAAAGGATAAAATTGCACTCACGCGTATATATGGAGAGAGAAAGAAAGAAAAATAAAGTACTTCAAAAATTAATAAATAAAGTATTTCAGAGAATAGAAAATGGAATACTATTTATATAATCCCATTTAGTTAAGCCTAAAAAAACAAAATTAACTAATAGAATTTTAGATAATGTATCTAGGTGAATCATTCTCTATAAAAAGTTAGAATGTTACTGAAGATGATAAACGAGCCACTATCATTTCATTTATCTCAAATACAACGGCTACTTAAAAAGAATCAGATAACGAGAAGAAAAAAAAAATGAAACAACCCTGAGGTGCGAAAGTTCTCTTTATACATAAAAAACAGCCGTTAGAACAATCGTATTCGCAAGAACAAAAATCTGAAAGAAAAACAAAACATCAACTCCCATATCCGTTTTCTTCTAAAGTTGCCAATTATAGTTTCGAAGAATGAGCCATCGATAACAATGGCGTTATGGCATAGTTAAAAAGAAAAAAAAACACTCATCGTCCCAAGCTGTGTGACGAGGAAGAAAAATCACGATAGAAATGAATTCCATTCCAGTATGCGGCCACGTTTATTTCAAGGTCGGAATCGGAATGGTTTTGAGAACAATTTTTGAGATAACCGGCCGTGAAAACGAAAGTTATTTACCCATTGTTTACATATGAATGGAATTCTGTGATCATTTTTACGTAGCTCTTGTTTAATGTGGCAATTTTTCGGTCTGGTACACAATGATAAACGTGATGAGGCATTCGCAATTAATGGTTTGAAAAATCTAACCAAAATTATGTAGTTTTTATTGTATAAGTTAGTAGTGGTTCGTAAATATTTAACATGTGTATTTATACATTTACTCTATGTACATAAACTCCATATATTTTAATTAATTTCATTTTGTAATATCGTTTTTTTTATTTTGTTTTAGAGTGTGGCAACGATGTACCATAAAATAAAAATAACGTTTTTGCTGGTAATATTTTGTGTTCATTTTTACTTTTTTTAAAGATAGTAATTTATTTTAAACCACTACCAATAAGTTTCTAGATAAAGCACAGCTTTTATATAATGATAGCATATAGCCCGTCATACAACAGGATCAGTAAAATTTTTAATTTTCCAGAATTGTAAAGTACCTTATGAGGCAGGTAAAAAATGGTTTGTTTCTTAGCTGAGAATTATCAAGTACACGCTCAATAATTTGTTTATCTTCATACTCCTCTAAAGTCTATCGATACTGTGAATGCAGTTTAGAATCACGTCGAATTCATTTAGAAAGACAATTCAAAGTTTTCTTAGCTACGTTGAAATTATAGTTAAGTTCTTCCCTTAACGGAAGTAAAGGAATAAAGCTATCATTTCTCTACACCCTGGAGGTAGATAGAATGTGTTGTTCACACCGATGATAAATTTTTTATTGCGACAACAAAATAATCGATGATTAAATTTAAAATCATCACATATGTACCTAACCTATTATTTAAGTCAAATAAAAAAAAAAAAATATTTACGTCATATCTAAGTTCATCGATAAAACGTATGAAAATAATGCAGACGATATTTAAATAATTTAAAATAAGAAATGATTAAATGAGAGGAATGACGTCATGATGCTAGAAAAATGTTATTTTTACCTGTTTATAATGTGATAATAGTAAATTCCTCAGTTATAAAAATTTTTGCACAAAATTTTGTCGTCGTATGCAAGATAATATCCCACTAACATAAAATTATACGAATTAATCATGAAGAATTTCGAAAATTTCTTTAAATTATATAATTTGTTTGAGTAACGTATATTCTTCAAAAATGCTTAATTTTGAAACATAAATACAATAAAAAATTATTAGACACTATTTGTTCCATTAAAAAAACAGGCTCCCAACATTTCTAACTCATTAATAACCATCAGAAAATAAACTTCGTGGAATCCAAAGAAAAATGAAGCCACCATTTTTAATTGGAACTGAGTGAGAAGCCACTATACATAATCCCACGCCTTGTAAACTTTGGAGTAGCCATCGAATCAGATTTTGTCTGCTTAACAACCTAATTACACATCCTACCCAGAACTGAAGTGAATGTCCTTATCCAAAGACGAGTTAATCATGGGTTTCAAGAGCCATTTTTTTTTCATCGAAAATGAAAAGCATGAGAGTTCAGGTTACGCCTTCTAGATCAGAATTTTTTTCAACACTTTGTTCATCCCTACAGAATTCCGAATATAAAAACTATCCTAAACAAATAGATGTATATTCGTACTATTGTTCCCCTATCACTTCCGAGTGTTTTGATATCGCAGTCTGTAGTCACATAGGTTATAAATCAACAAATGTTTAAGCACCATTTTGTTTTCTAGCTAGAGAATGCTTGCTCCCGTGAACATGTAGGCAGAAAATAGTTGCATAAAGTTCATGCCACAAACTGTAAAATTAAACTTAGGTTCCGCCTTCTCGATTAGAATTTTTTTCAACACTTTGTTCATCCTACAGAATTCCGAATATAAAAACTATCCTAAACAGATGTATATTCATGCTTTTATTTTCCTATCACTTCCGGGTCTTTTGATATCGCAGTTGGTAGCGACATAGGTTAATCAACAAATGTTTAAGCGACATTTTGTTTTCTGGCTAGAGAATACCTTCTCCCGTGAACATGTAGGCAGAAAGTGATATCATAAAGATGATGTCACAAACCGTAAAATAATTCTCTAAATGCAAGGAATAAACTCAAGTTTTGTCCTCTCGATCAGAATGTTTTTTCAACACTTTGTTCATCCCTACAGAATTCTGAACATAAACACTACCCTAAACAGATAGATGTACATACAAGCTATTATTTACTTGAAACTTCGGGGTGTTTTGATATCGCAGTCGATAGCAACATAGGTTTTAAATAAAAAAAAATGTTTACGCGCCATTTTCTTTTCTGGCTTGAGAATGCCTGTTCCCGTGAATATATGGGCAGAAAATGGTATCATAAAGTTGATGCCACAAAGTGTAAAATAAAACTCAGGTTCCGCCTTCTCGATCAGAATTTTTTTCTACACTTTGTTCATCCCTACAGAATTTCGAACTTAAAAACTATCCTAAACAGATAGATGTATATTCATGTTATTATTTTCCTACCACTTCCAGGTGTTTTGATATCGCAGTCGGTAGCAACATAGGTTTTAGATCCGCAAATGTTTACGCGCCATTTTGTTTTCTGGCTAGAGAATGCTTGCTCCCGTAAACATGTTGGCAGAAAATGATTTCATAAAGTTGATGCCACAAACCGTAAAATAATTCACGAAATGCAAGGAATAAACTCAAGTTTCGTCCTCTCGATCAGAATGTGTTTCAACACATTGTTTATCCCTACAGAATTTTGAACATAAACACTATCCTAAACAGATAGGCGTATAATACAAACTATTATTTCCCTATCATTTCCGGGTGTTTGAATATCGAAATCGGTAGCAACATACGTTTTAAATCAACAAATGTTTAATAGCCCTTTTGTTTTCTAGCTAGAGAATGCCTGCTCCTGTGAATATGTGAGCAGAAAATGGTACATAAAGTTAATACCACAAACCGTAAAATAATTTTCCGTATGTAAGGAATAAACTCAGGTTCCGCCTTCTCGATCAGAATTTTTTTCAACGCCTCATTTTTCCCTACAGAACTACGAACAGAAAAACTATCCCTAAGCAGATAGATGCATATTCATGCTATTATTTCCCTATCACTTCCGGTTGTTTTGATATGACAATTTGGTAGCAAAATAGGTTTTAAATCAAAAAATGTTTAATCGCCATTTTGTTTTCTGGCTAGAGAATACTTGCTCCCGTGAACATGTAGGCAGAAAATAGTATCATAAAGTTGATTCCACAAACCATAAAATAATTCTCGGAATGTAAGGAATAAGCTCAACTTCCGCCTTCTCGATCAGAATTTTTTTTAACACTTTGTTTGTCCCTACAGAATTCCAAACATAAAAACTACCCTAAACAGATAGATGTATATTCATGCTATTAATTCCCTATCACTATCGGGTGTTTTGATATCACAATTGGTAACAAAATAAGTTTTAAATCAAAAAATGTTTACTCGCCATTTTGTTTTCTGGAATACTTGCTACCGTGAATATGTAGGCAGAAAATGGTATCGTAAAGTTGATGCCACAAACTCTAAAATAATTCTCCGTATGTAAGGAATAAACTCAAGTTCCGCCCTCTCGATCAGAATTTTTTTCAACACTATACATCCCTATCCGGAATTCCGAACATAAAACTATCCTAAACAGATAAATGTATATACAAGGTATTATTTCCCTATCACTTCCGGGTGTTTTGATATCGCAGTCGGTAGCAGCATAGGTTTTAAATCAGCAAATGTTTAAGCGCCATTTTCTTTTCTGGCTAGAGAATACTTGCTCCCGCGAACATGTAGGCAGAAAATGGTATCATAAAGTTGATACCACAAACCGTAAAATAATTCTCGGAATGTAAGGAATAAACTCAAGTTCCGCATTCACGATCAGAAATTTTTTCAACACTTTGTTCATCCCTACATAATTCCGAACATAAAAACTATCCTAAACAGATAGATGTCTATACAAGCTATTATTTCCCTATCACTTCCGTGTCCTTTGATATCACAGTTGGTAATAAAATAGGTTTTAAATCAAAAAATGTTTACGCGCCATTTTGTTTTCTGGCTAGAGAATGCTTGCTCCCGTGAACATGTACGCAGAAAATGATATCACAAACCGTAAAATAATTCCCCGTATATAAGGAATAAACTCCGCTGGTTCCTGCATCTTTCTGCTACGCACTCTTCTATGACCGAATCGGAAGTGATATCTTTTCTTTCAATGGAACAATAATGATTGTTATTATCTAACAGCCATGTTTAAATTGCTGTAGTGTA
>CM063499.1:87247698-87250198 GCA_032207245.1 Pardosa pseudoannulata | reverse complement strand
CTGCTTAGGGTACCCCCCCTTCGAAACGAATTGTTGCGAAACAGGCTGTTCCTTGGAATCTCTTTTGTTCTATTATCGCTTTGATATTACTTTTTTTTTTTTAATCGCTTATCAGTAACATCGTTTCCTATTTACTTTTCCCTCCACTTGTAAACTGATAAAAAGTTTTAAAAAATCGTCTGCCGTTCGAATGATTGCTGAAAGAAAGTACAAGACGATAAAAGTAGTGGCAAATTGTTGTAATCGACTGGTGTGTGAAAAATCGCAGGAAAAATGTGTGTATATATGTATATATCATGTGTGTATACATATGTGTGTATACATATATGTGTGTATACATGTGTATATATATATATATATGTGTGTGTATGTGTATATATATATATATGCCTGTATGCATATATGTATATGTATATATATTTATGTATGTATATGTATATGTGTATGTATGTGAATATGTATATATATATATGTATGTATATATGTATGTATGTATGTATATATATATATATATATATATATATATATATATATATATATATATGTATATATATATATATATGTGTGTATATATGTATGTATGTATATATATATATATATATGTATGTATATATATATATGTATGTATATATATGTATGTATATATATATATATATATGTATGTATATATATATATATATGTATATATATGTATGTATATATATATATGTATATATATTTATGTATATATATATATGTATGTGTATATATATATGTATATATGTATATGTATATATATTTATATATGTATATGTATATATATTTATATATATACATATATATATATATGTGTATATATATGTATATATGTATATATATTTATATATGTATATGTATTTATGTATATATATATGCATGTGTATATGTATATGTATGTATATGTGTATATACATATGTATATGTATGTATATGTGTATATATATATTTATGTATATATATGTATGTATGTATGTGTGTATATATATATATTTATGTATATATATGTATGTATGTGAATATGTATATATATATATATATATATATGTATATATGTATAAATATATATTCCCATGTATATATATATATATATATATATATATATATATATATATATATATATATATATATATATATGTCACATGTAAAAACCTTCATAAATAAAATATGATAGAATTTTTAAATTCAAAATGTAATATATAAATAAGTAACCACCTTATAAAATAGATTAACTTTAGATCCGGCGCGTGTTCTGAAAGGTGATGACCTATGATGTTGCCACCTTTAAACACATAAAGGTGTTCTTTTGAAAGTAATTTTCACCCTTGAACTGTCTTCAGGTCAGTGGAAAAGATTTATTTTGTGAAGGATGAAACCTTCAAGACGAATTTCTATGAGGGAAAAGAAGCAAAAAATTCCAGTCTGAAGGACGTTATGCAGTGATGATTAATATTTTTCAAGACCTGGGGAAATTGAAGATTTTTGTCTTTACTGAAACAACTGGAATAGGAAGAGATAAAAAGACAAAAATTCTTACAGATTACAGGTAGGGGGAGGGTGAGTCATTACTGTGTGTCTAGGAAGGAAAAATTTAATTATGGAACACAGCCATAAAGAAGAAATCGATCATGACATAAAAGGAAAAGAATCAGGGTGACGCCAATCGGGTCAGATGGAACGATTTTAAAATTTTTTTTACTGACACAAAAAGAACACGTGCACCCACGCATACATGTAGATAATATAAAAAATAATCAGTCCATGTTGAATCGATAAATCAATCCACACAAAAAAATCGATATATTGCACTTCACGCGATGGAATTATATAAATGGCGCTGTCATGTTGAAGCAAAAAGTATGGGAAGAATTGAAGGTCGTGTTAAAGTTGCTGACTGTAACCGTGAAATGTTTCGCTGTCTGACTATTCTGGAGGATTTTTTTTTTATAGTATCAACAGGTGGTAACCTTTAGCTTTCCAATGTCGTATCTGATCTGACATCGTATTCTTTTTTAGCAGTTAGTACGTCGAGTATGGCAACAATTTTTAAATTTAAGAATTTGGTGAATAGTGGTAGCTCAGTCGGCAAAGGCAACGTTCTCGTAACTGGAGGGTTGCGGGTTCGGAGCCCGAACCGGCCTAAGATCCAACGTGTTCTTTAAAGGTGACTGGGGGGCATATAAAATAGGTTCGTCTTTACACACACACACACACACACACACATATATATGTATATATATATATATATATATATATATATATATATATATATATATGTAACGACGAACCTATATATATTACATATATACATATATATATAGGTTCGTTGTTATATATATATATATATATATATATATATATATATATATATATATATATATATATATGTATATATATGTATGTATATATATATGTATATATATGTATGTATGTATATATATATGTATATATATGTATATATATGTATATATATGTATATATATAT
>CM063499.1:87235198-87237698 GCA_032207245.1 Pardosa pseudoannulata | reverse complement strand
ATTTAAATTTTCTAGTAAGTACAAATATATTTAAAGCATATTTAGTATTAAGTAGCTCTTATTATTCTTAAATAAATAATTTAGCATATGTCAGACATAAGAAATCTTGGGTAATACTTAAAAATAGGGTACCCTTTGGCAAATTTGGCGAAATTATTGGCAATGTTTACACAAAGGTATTCCATTCAAACATTGTATTCCTTTTTTACTTTAAGTCCGTCATTGTTATATAATTATACACTCTTACTTAATTAACCCAAACCCCTGGAACAGATGCATTATAGTCGCCGGTCCCGTCCGCCCTGTTTTTTTGGCGACCAACAGAAAAACGCATGATTTGAAAATTCGCCAAGTAGAAAAACATGGCGGCATAGATAGCCGGATAAGGACATCAAAACTCACGTGCACCAATAGGATGCAAGAACATATCGAAGCTTCCATATTCTCCTATCAAAGTTAGGGCATATACAGCAACCTAGTCATCGCTCCAAAAATCGCCAAGTTTGCCACACAAAACCGCCAAGTTCGGCGAGAAAAAAACACGGCGGCTATAATGCATCTGTACCAATTATTAAAAATGATCCATAGTGAACCATTAATGGTTCACTCTATCTTATTTTTTAAGCATTACATGCATTTAATATATAAGAAAAGGGTTGCAAGAAGAGTTGGATACCAATATTATATAAATCAAAATATAGATACAGGTTTTGTGGACACGGCGAGATCAGGAAAAAATGTTAGGCTACCATGCTTAGATCTTTATCGCCAAGTTGGCGAGGGTACCCTGTTCTTTTGTCAAACCTCCAATACTACTGTCAAATAGGATTCGTTGTTTCAACCATTTTGATATACAACAAAAATTTTCGTAAATGTTTCATAAAAATATATCATCTTGCAGTAATTTGATCACTGATGAGACATATCTGCCCAAAATTAAATACGACTAGGACAATATGTTCCATACAAAAAAAATTATTTAAGATTTCGGTAATACTTAAAAATAGGGTACCTCTTGGCAAATGTAGCGAAATTATTGCCGATGTTTACTAAAACAAATGGTTAACTAAACAAACTATTAATGGTTAACGATAGCTATTTTATTAAGGAATTACGTGTATTTAATGTATAAGAAAAAGGTTGCTCAAGGAGAGTTGGACAGCAATATAATATAAATAAAAATATAGATACAGATTGTTTGGACACGGTGCGATCAAGAGAAAATGTTAGGCGACCATGTTTAGATCTTTATCGACAAGTTAGCGGGGTTACCCTGTTCTTGTGCAAAACCCTATAAGATTATAAGTAATAGTGGATACTCGAAAATTTCAAAACACGCGTTTTTCTGTTGGTCGCCAAAAAAAACATGGCTGACGGGACCGGCGTCTATAATGCATCTGTTGCAAAGTTTGTACATCCCTGCTTTAGATGGATGCACTATATACGTTTCCAGACACTGACAAAAAGGCAATTTGGAATTTTGTCGGGATTGCAAAATGTCAGAAATTTGACAGGAAATTGTTAAATGCCTAGAATTATTTTCTAACGACTCCCTGTAAACATTCCCAAACTAAACAATACACACTTCGAAAAGATGTCCGACCTTGTGCAGCTACAAAAAAATGCACCTTCTGTCCTTCAAAAAGTTACCTCTTCACTATGATTATTATATCATAGGTATTTAGGATACAATAGCATGAACTGTCGCAAAACATGTCCTGCATTACTTATCGATGTATACAAAATCTTCTACTATATACGTCAAGATTCCCACCAAAAGTTGTCTGATGATTTCAGTGATTTTTCCCTGACCCAAAATCACAAAATTCCCTTACCAACTGACGCGCAATATTAATTAGCTCAGATTAATTAAATTTAAATGTAGTGTTAGCAATAATCAGATTGATTTTATGAAATTAACACAAAATAAATTTATAACACGCAGCTGGCTTGACTAAAAAAACATTCCAACAAGGCTGTAGTCAGGAATTAGTTTTGGAGTCTGACCAAAGGGAAAGGCTGTTTTTTGTGAAGGATACTACAGCGAAACTACAGGTTTTCTTATACATACCCTTTATAAGTACCATAGCACAATGTGGTTTTAAAAATTATTGAAAAAAAGATATAATGAACAAATTTAAAGCGTAGAATGAGAAATACGGTATCTAGACAATGAATTTAATAGTAAAATTAACATTAAAAGACGTTTTTACATTTATTCATTTGAATTTCTCTTTCATTTAGCTATATACAAAATCTAGTCTAATGTTAGTTAAAGCTATTTTAGAAAAAAGAATCTGTCTGCAAATACTCACTATATATATATATATATATATATATATATATATAGATAGATAGATAGATAGATAGATAGATAGATGTGTGTGTCTATATAATATATAAAAATATATAGATAGATATATAGATAGATAGATAGATGTGTGTATGTGTATATGTATATATGTATATATACATATATATACATATATAACATGTATAT
>CM063499.1:87157698-87230198 GCA_032207245.1 Pardosa pseudoannulata | reverse complement strand
TTTAATTAACCTCCAACTAGTAGTAACAAATTATTAGAAAAGTAACATTAGTAAAAAAAAAGGGCCAAATTAGAATAAACCCATTTACAGAAATCAGATCAGAGTTCGGATTACCCTTGAAATATTCAAGAAGTCATTTCTGCACTCAAAAATAATGGAAAATCGCTTGTAGCCTCATTTGGTTAATGTCGTTTCACTTCATTAAAAAACACGATGCATAGGGATAAGTTTGTAGATCTACAGACATTTTTAAAATCTAAAGTTATTATTTTGGAAATATCAGCAAGTACGTGAAATAGTTCGAGCGTGAAATGTACGTTCGTTGGTTCTTCAGTATCACGTGGTGTAAATCGCCCGGCCGAAATTGTGAACGTGAACAAACTCTTTGAGGTCTATAGCCGAGGAAATTTTGCCTTAACTGCGATTGGTTGATTCTCTAATAATTTCAATGCGTTGTGCAGGTCTAAGACTGTTTTATAGTGAGCCTGTACCAGCTAACATATATGAAGCAGTCAATTCTGCTTAAAAAGTTTCTCACTTTATCTGTCTGAACTCTATTGGGCTGCCCGTCACAGACTAATGGCAGTCATGCCAAGGTCTGGCGTGGAAAAAAAGGATCCACCTTAAGGAAGAAAGTTTTGATTTGGAGAACTACGGTATACCTTTTTGCAACCAGATTGCTGAGATACCATTTAGGGCCAATTTTCAACGAGACGGGTTTCGAACACACGGACACGAATTAAGGGGATAAGAGTACTGAACCTCACCTTTGCCCTGAGGCGTTGCAGCTCTGCCTGCCTCATCCTTGCCAGGGTCTCGGGATCCGGTCTCCTTTCTGGCTCGGGGACTGGTGGCTGTTGTTGGCGAGGCTTTGGCGACTCGGTCCTCTCTGGCACTTTCGCGTATCCGTTGGTGCGCGGCTGCTCCGGCCTGGCGGGACTTTGTCGAGAGTCCACCAGGTCCACGGACTTGGACCTCGAGTTGTTGCTCGCCAGCTGATACTGCTGTTGCTTACTGGCAGTGGTATCGGCTGTCGGTGCGCTGACGGGACTGGTCCTGTTCCTCTCCTTGGTGATGGGCGGCAGGGGGCGTGACCTGTCCACGCCCGGGCTGCCCTTTTTAACGGGCGAGTGGTGGGGCGCGGGGTGTGTCGTGGAGGAGGTGACGGTCGTGGAGATTCCGCCGTTGTACCGTGCCACCTTGCTGAGCGCCTTCTGCTGGCTCTCGGTGTGGATTTTGATCATGCGCTCCTCCTTCTCCTGCAGGAGTTGGCGACGGTACTGCTGCTGGAGCTGTTCTAGCTTGGAAGGCATCTTGGCGAGCTTATGTGACTTCGATTTAGGTCCAAAATGGAGTTATTAGCTGGTTTTTTCTTTAAAATCACTCGCATTCCATTATTCTGTAACAAAAAGAGATTCGATAATCAGTTAAAAATATTCAGGAACTCGTTTATAGCCCGTCATATGACGGGATTAGTAAAATTTTCAATTTTCCACAATTGTAAAGTACCTTATAAGGCAGATAAAAACAATGGTTTGTTTTTTGGATGAGAATTATCTGGTACACGCTCAATAATTTGTTTATTTTCATATTCCTCTATAGTCTAACATGCTTTGAATGTAGGTTAGAATCACGTTGAATTCATTTAGAAAGATAATTCAAAGTTTTCTTAGCTACGTCTAAATGATCGTTCAGTTCTTCAAATTTCTTTTTAGTCACAGTAGTTAATGGAAGTAAAGGAACGAAATGATCATTTCCAATACACTCTGGAGGTAGATAGAATTTGTTGTTAATACCGGTGATAAAATTTTCATTGCAACCAAAAATGATCGATGATTCAATTTAAAATAATCACATATGTACCTAATCTACTATTTAAGCCAAATATAAAAGAAAACTATTGACGTCATATCTAAGTTCAGCGATAAAACGTACGAAAATAATGTATTCGATATTTAAATAATTTAAAATAAGAAATGATTACATGAGACGGTCAAAGGAATGACGTCATAATGCTAGGTAGCAAAAATGTAATCTTTATCTATGCATTATGCCTAAACCAAACGCTCTGGAACGGAGCGCCGCTACCGGACCAGCGCATTTTAAGGAGTTAAGCCTAATGTTATAAAAAAAAATTCCTTTAAATTCAGCAATTAAATATAGTGACTACAATTTTACAAATTATGTATATAAGATACTATTACTTAATACGCATCAATATAAATAATATTTCATGAATGAAATATGCAAAATACTAGAATTATAACTATGGAATAGAAAACAAATACTATACATGCAAAAATATAATTACAAAAACTATGTATATATATGAAATTTAAAAAGAAAAAAATTGAATAATCATAATCCGGGTTAATTCCCAGTGAACGGTATGCTCCTTGTCTGCCATCTTGTTTTTGGCGATTATTGGCGAAACACGACTCCGCGAAGCACACGCCAAGTACCTAAGCCTAACACGCAACGGGACACCGAGCGTTCGCCATCGCAAAATCGCAAAACGTGACGCCGACGATGTTCCGATGGCGAGCGGTCGATGTATCTTCATGCTAGACCTAGAAACTCAGCGTGAACTCTATGGAGTCGTGCTCCGAAAATAGTCACCAAAAACAAGAAAATACAACAAAACAACAATAAATTTCAAAAATTTTAGAAAGACAATAACACTTTCATAAAATCAACAAAGGCATAAACACTTACTTTTTAATTAAAAGCAAATACTAATTAAGAAATTTAAATACTACAAAATTAGAACAAATAAAATTTTTGAAATAAATACGATTAAAGAGAATGCAGAACTTAACCACTCCACTGGTGAAAAACAGATTGAAATGTAGCAAGCTGCAAAACCGTTAAATTAACGGCAAAAAGTGTTGAAATTCAAACTTACCTCCTACAACTTTTAATATAATTGGATCAAACAAGAATTAGATCATCATGACATCACATCATTTATTGCGCAAGTTACTCCAAAGAGGATGCGATAACGCACACAAACCAAAGGAGAGAACGAGGTTACCATCTTTTAACGGGAGAGAAAGCGTGAAGTTGACAAGGAGAAAATAAGTATCGCCAGAGAAATGGCGCCAAAAATACGCGAAAAAATCGCCAAAATAGTGTACCGCACACTGGGATACAGCCCATAATCCGTATGTTATAAAACTGTTTCAGGGTCGGAACTGAAATGCAGGAATCGCAAAATTTCTAAAAATATGTTCTTTATCAGAGCCATACTAAAAAACGGTGTTGCATACATAGCGTTTGTGGAAAAGTACATTTTTTGATTGGGTTTCTTTATTATGCTCATTAGAATCACTTTCATTCGTCATTTGATTTATTTCACTCTCAGTTAAGTATCTTGGTCTCTTAGCCTTGGCTAACGAAATGAAAAATGAATGTAATACCATCTCATATCAACAAGCTTCTACAAAAAACACCCATAAATATTTCAACTTCTGCAATAATCAGCTGAATGCGCTTCACCATATTTTCCTCACAAAAAGAGAAAAGCAATAAAAAACGCAGATGCAACTTTAACCGATGGGTAGCGGTTTAAAATAAATTAATATTTTTAAAAGAAGCGAAAAAGAACACACAAAATATCACCAGCTAAAACGTTATTTATTTTATTTGTATGGTATACAATGTTGCCACAAAACTCAAACAAAATGCAAAACAGACGATATTAAAAAAATGAAATGAATTAGTTAAAATACATGGAGTTTTATGTACATAGAGTAAATGTATAAATACACATGTTAAATATTTACGAACCACTACAAACCCAAGCATGGACTTTTAGATAGATGTGAGTCACAGTTTGTTTACATCAATAAATCTATCAAATCCAAATGCCCAAAACAGAAACTAATTCTCGTACATGAAGGTTAAATGCTGTAAGGCGATTTCACGCAGTAGGGCAAATCTCAAATTATGACAATTCTGGCTTTAGTTTCAAACGGAAGGGCAGTTTATTGTTTGTCTATTGGTTGATGTAAACATGAAAATGAATGGGAAGGGCATTAAAGTAGTTCGTGATGTTGCGATAAATTGCTCTATATGAGTCCACAGGTGTGAAAACCATTGCCGTTTAATGCCTTCTAGTAGCATTTAAAAATTCAAATAAAACGTTCCGATTTCCGATTATGCATTCGAGACCCTGGACTCCCCGTATCAATAGGATCTTTTCGCGTGGACGCTACGCTGGGCTATAAGAGTGGAATTATTGCTTTGTGTTAACGAGACGCTGCTCGCGAACGGGTTAAAACGTTCGAAATCCATCCCTTCCCCCTTTTTCGAGCGTTTACTGCCATTATTTCATTTTCATTATTCTATTTTCCCCGGTTAAAAGCAGGCGAATTATATTTATCAATTTATCACATAATAAATTGGTAAAAATAGCATTTTTCTAGCTTTATGACGTCATTCCATATCATTTCTTATTTTCAACTATTTAGAGCCGATCCCACCAAAGTTGTTTAACGGCTAACTACGATTAGCCACGATTAACCCTGGCGCCAACCAATGGGGGAACGCAATTCTACGCTTAAACAGAGATTAATCGCGCTTAGCGTTAAACGACTTCAGTGGGATCGGCCCTTAAATATCGTCTGCATTATTTCCATAAGTTTTATCACTGAACTTGGATATGACGCAATAATTTTCTTTTATATTTGGCTTAAATAATAGATTAGGTACATATGTGATCGTTTTAAATTGAATTATCGATTATTTTTTGTTGCAATGAAAATTTTATCAGGTTTTAAGAACAAAATCTATCTGCCTCCAGCGTGTAGTGGAAATGATAGTTTCATTCCTTTACTTCCATTAATTACTGTGGGAAAAAAGTTTAGAAGAACTTAACGATAATTTCGGCGTATCTAAGAAAACATTCATTTTCCAGTTCCAACCAGTTCATTTTCACATGTGTTGTAATCAGCAGGGAACTAACGTTATGCCCTACCATTTCATAGGAAGGCAAAATGATTTATGACTTTCCTCCAGGATGTCGTCAAGAGTATATTATGGGCCAAGCCCGCTAATCCTGAGATTTCTTTCAGTGACCAAGAAATGACGTCGAGCGAGCCTCATGACAGATGCGTCATTGCCTTACGAATCAGCCAAGCAATATAACTCAAACGAGCTTGAGCAATCAACCAAAAAACAAAAACAAAACCAGAAAATGACGGGCATTCAACCGCTGTATACAACCACTCATATAGAATAAACAGTAACACTTGCATAAATTAAAAAAAGCTGGTCATCTAGTCCACCAAATTGTTAACCTATCAAATTTGCCGGGCGTGCGTTAAGCAGTGTCCCAGACTAAACAGTCACGATTAATGGGCCATGACATCATCGATAGAAATGACTCACAAGCATTCGAAATTCTACTGAACCATTTCCGACCGGGGATAAATTGGAACGAGAGAGGTAAATACACTGGTGCGTAAAACTTAAGCAACAGGTGGGTTTTTTTTGCCATAACTGCACAAGAAATCATCTGAGAGACTTGACATTCAGGAATGAGGGAAAGTATTATGTACGCAAAGGATGACGGAAGCATCGGCGTTGAAAAAGGAATACAATGCATACAGTATGGAATCGAACAAAAACAAGCCTTATTGAACGCATAGTATCATGACTCATGATTGTCTATCCAAGAGGAAGATCAACAAGCAGATGTTCCTTAATACGGGATATGCCCTCCCCTAACTTCAATGGTTGCTTCTCACCGTCTCCGCATACTCAGAACCAGCTGGTCAAACATTTCTTGCGGTAGGAGTACCCATTCCGCAATCAGCATCTGTTTGAGTGGTTGGATGTTCTCCGGAGGATGTAAGAGTGCTGCAATGCGTCTCCCCAAAGCATCCCACACATGTCCAATGGGATTTAAATCAGGCCAATCAATTCGAGTGATATTTCTCTTTCCAGTAGCTCCTCAACAGCAAGAGTCCGATGTCCCCGTGCATTGCCATCCATAAAAATGAAATATGTGCAAATGGCACCTCGAAACAGACGCACATGGGGAAGGATTTAATATATTTTGCTTTAAATTTTATCTTCATGAACACAGGAGATTCTAAAACAAATCGAGTTTTAAAAGACAGGGAGAGATTTTCTTCCATGTCAAGAATTTCTGTTGCTAACATATTCTTAAAACCTATTACGAAAGCCTTTTTTTTTGGGGGGGGAGGGGAAAGAATGTAAGAGAAAAAAAGTCGCATAACTTTCTTTTTCCTCAATTTAGAAAATACCTTAAAATTTCTTGTTACCCCCTCCCTCTTGTCACATACTGTCACATTTCAGGAGCAGCTTCTCCCTCTCCAATCGTGACATCATTTTTGGACGACCACTAATTGACTAATGGTCTCTCTCTCTCTCTCTCTCTCTCTCTCTCTATATATATATATATATATATATATATATATATATATATATATATATATATATATATATATATTAGCTATTTTATATATTAGCTGCTTCGCACCCAGCCTTCGGTCAGGATTTTAAAATATTTCAATGAAAGATTTAGAACCACTATTAAAGATAATAAGACGTATATAGATAGTCACAGTAAGTTTTTAATCTCGGAATTAGAGATGTATTAATACGGAATATGTTCATTTGGCGGTATCAAGGATTTCTGTCCAAAGTTAGTTACTCTATGACTTATCGGGTAGATTTGTATAAAAAAAAACATAAAAATGAAAACTGTTCTTAATATCAATAAATAAAAATAACAAAATATATGTTTACATGTTAACGATTAAATCTGCATCGAATTTGTGTCTTATATTAAATTTGCTCAAACTTTTTTTTATGGTAAAATATAAGTTTAACCCTAAATTACATTACTGTATTACTACTGTACGTTGATTAGCAACGTTAATATACCTTGCCATATTACGTGGTAGAATAGGAGGTTTTGACGGCAACAGTGCTAATTTTGTTGGTAGTAATAAATGTTTTCCAAAATTAAGGAAATTTATGACAAACCACATGGTTTTGTATGAAACAGAAACACACATTCATATTGACAACCATATAAATATGAAGATAATTATATACAGTGATAGGTTTTTACTTGCCCATGAGAGTCACTGAAATTTGTACTTTTTGTGGTTAGAATATTGTTGATAAACATTTCATTGTAACGTAAAAAGGAACCAAGAATTAAATTTAAAATTAGTTTTCATATAAAAATGCTGTAATTTGCGTCACATAGAAATGAAATTTGATCACTTTAAATCTCAATTTCCAGGTCAAATCGAATGGATACCAAGCAGACGATGTTTAATTAATATAAAATAAGAAATGAATAAATGAAATATTTAAAGAAATGACGTCATAATGATAGAAAAGTATCATTTTCACCTATGTATTATATAATAAATTAAAAAATTTAATCTCCTGCTTTTAACCGAGGAAAACTGCGTTTAAAACAGTTACTTGGGATGACGTCACATTGCTGGAAATATTCCTTCTTTCACTTAGTTATGATGCGATAAATTAAAAAAATTAATCGTTTAAGCGGGGAAAATAATGCTTAGAATAATGACATGAAATGCCCGAAAAAGGGGGAAGGAATGGATTTCGAACGTTAAAAATTTACAAAAACCTTCCCAGGATATACCTAACAATTTCCCAAATTTTCACGGCGATTGGATGCATGGTTTTTGAGTCTATCGAGTACAGACAGACATACACAAATTCATTTTTATATATATAAAGTTTTTTAAGAATATCTAAGAAAAAAGTACAGCCATAAACTGCCTTTTTTCAGTTCCTGAATAATTACCTAATAATCCTAAATTTTTACACAATTTGTTTTCAGTTAGTAATAATAGTGTTTAAAGAGGCAGACAGAACACGTTGGAATCAAAATTTATACAGTATAGCTTACATTTTACCTCAAAACTCCATGATCCTTTTCTAAGTTTCATAATACAGAACAAAAAACATTTCAGCTCTTAAATGATATTCAAAATGCTTCATCACGTCATGTTCAGCTATCGTTTGAAACATCATACGATGCCATTTATGAAAACGAAAAAACTTCGTGAAAAGAGATTTATTTGGTATTACATGTTAAATAAGTACTGCAAAATTTAGGTTTATAATAGATAAAGGAATTTGTCATGATTTCATTTTATGTACCTCCCGAAAAAGTAAATTTATGTGAGCTGTTTGAAACATAAAGTGTCGATACTAATGAAAATTTTTTTAAAAAATAGAAATTACTTGAAATTTTTTTTGATTGTTTATAAGATTCCCCTCTATCTACTCTTATAAGGAAAACTCGTTATATAGAAGCCTTACTTCTTGAATATAGCTACGTCTTTAATTTTTTTTCTCAAGAAGTGCATGAATTTTGCCTGCATCCAAAAAATCGTGTATAAAATTTAGAAAGTTTTATTACTTTAGGAACATTTCTCGTTTGAGAAGTAAACATGCTTTGATTGATACTGAGATGGAATAAAAATTTTGATTTTCAAGATTTTCATGGATTTTGCCCCGTATTCAAATTGATGTAATACTTTTATTAAGTTTTATTACTTTAGGCATGTTTCTCATTTGAGAAGTAAATACGCTTTGATTTTGAGACGGAACAAAATTTTTCAAGAATTTCATGGATTTTGTCCGCATACAAAATCGTGTATTACTTTTATAAAATGTTATTACTTTAGAATCATTTCTCGTTTGAGAAGTAAACATCTTTGATTGATATTGATATAGAATAAAAATTTTGATTTTCAAGAATTTCATGGCTTTTTTGTCACGTATATTCAAAATGGTGTATTACTTTTATTCAATTTTATTACTTTAGGTACATCTCTCGTTTGAGAAGTAAACTCTTACGCTTTGATTGTTTTTGATATGGAATAAAGATTTCGTTTTTGAAGAATTTTATGAATTTTGTCCTATTTAAAATGGTATTTTTAAAATCTAGAAAACTTATTACATAAGGTACATTTCTCGTTTGAGATGATTATGGAATAAAAATTTCGTTTTCTTTTTATTTCAAGAATGTCATAAATTTTGTCCGTAGTAAAGTTTCATTAAATACATTTCTCGTTTGTGAAGTAAACTTAACCATTTGATTGATTTTGAGACTGAATAAAATTTGTGCTTTTCAAGAACTTTTATGGATTTTGTCAGCATCCAAAATCGTATATTATTTTTATAAAGTTTTATTACTTTAGGTACATTTCTCGTTTGAGAAGTAAACACGCTTTGATTTTAAGACGGAACAAATATTTATTTTTCAAAAATTTTCTGAGCATACAAAATCGTGTATTACTTTTTACTTTAAAAACATTTCTTGTTTGAAAAGTAAACACTCTTTGATTGATACTGAGATGGAATAAAAATTTTGATTTTCAAAAATTTCACGGATTTTGTCGTGTATTCAACATGGTGTATTACTTTTATAAAGTTTTATTACTTTAGGAACATTTCTCGTTTGAGAAATAAACACGCTTTGATTGATATTGAGACGGAACAAAAATTTTGTTTTTTAGGAATTTCATAAATTTTGTCTGCATACAAAATCGTGTATTACTTTTATAAAGTGTTATTACTGTAGGAACATTTCTCGTTTCAGAAGTAAACACGCTTTGACTGATTTTCAGATGGAATAAAAATTTTGATATTCAAAAATTTCATGGATTTTGACCTGTATTCAAAATGGTGTAATACTTTTATAAAGTTTTATTCCTTTAGGAACATTACTCGTTTGAAAAGTAAACAAGCTTTGATTTTTAGACGGAACAAAATTTTGTTTTCAAGAATTTCATGGATTTTGTCCATATCCAAAATCATGTATAATATTTGAAAATTACTTAAATTTATTTCTCCGCTTGTGAAGTTTGATTGATTTTGAGACGGAATAAGAATCTTGTTTTCAAAATTTCATGGATTTCGTCCGTACAGCCCCGTAGAAATGGGTGTGACACACTGAACTACCTTTTATCACTTTTCTATAAAGAATATAATATTATAAATATATATTTTTTGTGAAGCAATTATAACCCCTAACGAAGAATCTTGCAAAAAATAAAAACTTTCCGTTTCTTTTTTACAAGTCACACCCGCACGGCCGAGTATCAAAAATCCTGTATAACATTTCGAAGGTTTTATTACTTTAGATACATTTCTCTTTTTTACTATCGTATTTTACTTCTAAAAATAATCCTACCTGAAGAATAATGAAGAATTTCTCATGTTCATTGCCATTTTTCATCCTTGAATCTTTTTACTAATTTTTAATGAACCTCTTATAAGATTTGTCATATTCAAGGGAATGGCAACGAAAGAAGTCAGTTAATAATGAGTTAAATTGTTCTTTTTCTTTTGACACGCAATGTTGAGAATCGTTATAAATAACTTAAAACATCTTTTTCACTTGAAAAGCCGTTTATGAATTTAGATCATTTTGTTATACTATTTAAAAATAGAGATAGAGGTTTTTAAAAATTTTTCTTACTTCAGTATATGAGCTGTTTTTTTTAAAGTCGTGTATGTCCATTTTTGATTTTAAAAAAAAATGTAGTTAACCCCTTGCTTACGGGCAACGCAAATTTGACTGCTTCATAAATTTGAGGACAGACGGAGAGATAAGCAGACTATTATGGCCCATCATATGACGGGATCAGTCAGTATTTTAATTTTTCAGAATTGTAAAGTACCTTAAAAGGTAGATAAAAAAAGGTTTGTTTTTGGCTGAGGAATTTTCACGTTTTCTAATTTTGATTTTAAACGATAGAAGACAAAAAAGTAAGCAGGACAGTAGCTATTTTTCTTTCATTTGGGGGCCTAATGAGTGATTTCTAATGGGTTTTATAGCGGACTCTTTAACGTCTCTCAAAAACGCTACTTTATCTCCGCCGAGTTTGTGACGTCATCGTTCATGTAAACACCGAGCTCCTATGCTGTTTACATGTTAAAAGGCGACATTTAAATTTGTTTTTTGTGTAAAGTATCGCATATAATAGCATTTTTTTGTTATGTCTGGCATTAAAAAATCATACTCTAAATATTGTATTGTGCCACTCTGTAAAAATACAACAACTAATTGCAATGAGAAGATATTTTTCAGCGTCCCAAAAGACCCACATACACGTAAAATCTGGACAACTGAGATGAAAAGGGATGAGAAATTAAACCTCAAATTATCATATAAATCATCTCTATGGGTTTGTGAAGACCATTTTTCGGTAAATAAATGCTTGCATTTGTTTAAATATTACTATTTTAGAACAATTAAAGTATATAAAATACATCTATACCTTTAAAAGGATTGTTGATTAACCACTGCTATTTAACTTTTAAAACTGCTAATTTTCGAGTATTATTACAGAGTTCAAGTACAATAAATATTTTATAAAGCATATAAATATCGAAAAACATATAAATATCTAAAACATATAATTATCTAATAAATAACTCGGGGGAGGGGAAAGTTATGTATTTTCAAGGTATTATAAATATTTTCTTCAGAGATGAATACTTTCTTATGTATCAAATGTAACAGTGATATTTTTCGATTAAATTGGTGACTAATTTGAAAAAAAAAGTATAATATTTTTAAAATACTTAATAATTATATTACTTTAAAAATTAAATTTAATTTGAGAAATTTTATACATTTTTTAATTTGACATTAATATTAAAGGCAATAAAATTGTATTGCTATTTAAAAATGTATAAATAATTAAGTAAAGCCATTTAAAGATTTTAAATTTCTTTTCATCATATTTAAAATATCTAAGAATTGATTTTGTTTTGGTTTGGTTTTGGAATGCTACGGTCTACTTTTTGCAACACGAAGGCTAATGAGACCGGTCTCACAAAAAATACCTCCTCTAATTTTTATTTTAATATTACATCCGTCTCTATTTATAAAAAACGATGCAACTACAAATGTGTATGTATATGATATATGTATATTTATTTGACTTGTTTGTGTTTACAAACAAAAGAGCTGTGTTTAGCATGAATAAAGTATTAATACATGTTAAGTAAAATTGGAAAAAAAATATAAATGATTTTACACACCTTTGGGTTTTAATTCCTCGTATTTCTGCTCCCATAAAATCCGGGTTTTTTGCCAAGAAAGAAAACATTGACATGCTGTCAATTTTCGGGAGGTTGTCTGATTGGTAAATCCAGGTAGAAGAGACATTTATGACAAATTGAGATAACTAAGCTATCTAGATCGATAAAATAAACATTCAGGTTTAAATAAAAATAAATTTTGATAGCTAGAAAATTTCAGGAACTTGCAAAAACGAAATCGGAAAATAGTGCGCGCTTAAAAGCAATACAAAAATATTGGTCTGCATGAACGATGACATCACAACCAATCACGGAGCTTTTTGATGTCACGTGATTTTCGCTTAACTTTAAAATTAATTTTTTAAATGATGGACCCAGTTTTTTACATTTTTGAGAACATTTTTGGAATCTACGAGTCTGAAATTACCAGAAAAACACTAAGTTGTTCGAATCCCCCACATGTGCAAATTCCTCATTATCTGGTACACGCTCAATAATTTGTTTATCTTCATACTCCTCTAAAGTCTCCCGATACTGTGAATACACTTTAGAATCACGTTGAATTCATTTAGAAAAATAATTCAAAGTTTTCTTAGCTATGTCGAAATTATCTTTAAGTTCTTACCAATTTTTTTCGCCACAGTAATTAATAGAATTAAAGGAACTAAACTATCATTTCCACTGCCCTCTGGAAGTAGATAGAATTTGTTGTTAATATCGGTGATAAAATTTTCATTGCAACAAAAAATAATCGACGATTAAATTTAAAATTATCACATATGTACCTAATTTATTATTGAAGCCAAATATAAAAGAAAATTATTTACGTAATATCTAAGTTTAGTGATAAAACGTATGAAAATAATGCAGACGATGTTTAAATAATTTAAAATAAGAAAGGATTAAATCAGATTAAAGGAATGACGTCATAAAGGTATAAAAATGTTATTTTTAATTATTTAGTATGTGACAAATTAATAAACTGAATCACCTGCTGTTAACTGGGGAAAATAGGGCTTTAAAAAATGGCATTAAGTGCTCGAAAAGGGGGAAGAGGTAGATTTCGAACTTTGCTAACCCATTACTTGTCAAGAATCCAATATGGATGCCTCATTTCGTTCCAGGTCAAACCGCTTCATAAATTCGAGGACAGATGGACAGATAACTTAGGCTATTATTATATAGTGGATAGCAGTTATTTCATTTAAAATATTGTATTTTTCAAAAATAATCTATTACATTTTGGTGATAATAACGAAATAAAATTAAAAAGAAAATTTTTTATCCATTTTGGCACATTTTTCTAAAATATATTCCACAGGCAAAAGGTCAATAATGATGCAATTTCTGTGTGGTTTTTTTTTTATCTATAAACAGCCCTTTCCTCTAGAAAAATATTCAAAATTTTTTATCATTTTGTCAATATAAATTATGTAGTTAATGAACTTATAAATATAATTACTTTGAAAGTGGTGTAAGTCTTTTTTCCGCAAATACATAACATTCAGTTACGAAAATTATACTATATAATGATATTACATTTTTTAACTAATGCTTTAAAACGAATTTAAATTTTTAGCATTCAGTTAAAAAAATTACACTACATTATTTAACATTCAGTTAAAAAATTACATAATGATACTACATTCTTTTAACTAATGCTTTAAAACGAATTTAAATTTTTAGCATTCAGTTAAAAAAATTGCACTACATTATTTAACATTCAGTTAAAAAATTACATAATGATACTACATTCTTTTAACTAATGCTTTAAAAGGAATTTATTTTTTAACATTCAGTTAAAAAATTACACTACATAATGATACATTCTTTTAACTAATGCTTTAAAACGAATTTAATTTTTTTTAACATTCAGTTAAGAATTACACTACATAATGACACTGCATTCTTTTAACTAATGCTTTAAAACGAATTTAATTTTTTGACATTTAGTTAAAATATTACACTACATAATGATACTACATTCTTTTAACTGATGCGAAACGAATTTATGAATTTTACTAATGTAACATCTTTTTGAATTTGTGAATCCATGCTGTTGTACTTAAATTTAGAATTTTAGTTTTACGTATAAAACGGTTATAATTTATTTTTAGATATAAATACTAGAGAACAGCAATCTTTTATTTAAGGTGATATGGAAGAACAAATCTATCTTCTAATCTCGGTATTCGATACTGGAAGCCGGTCTTAAAAGAACTAAGGAGTTTCAGATTAATTCTCGTGTTTATTGCCATTTAAAGCAATCAAATCTTTGCTACTATTTATCGAATTTCAATGAATATTTGTTATTACACCACTTACACCACTTTCAAAGAAAACAGCTCATATGTCAGGAATTTTACTAATGTCACATCGTCTTGAATTTGTGAATTGATGCTGGCATACTTAAATTCAGAATTTTAGTTTTACGTATGGAACGGTTATAATCTATTTTTGGATATAAATACAATAGAACAGCCATCTTCCATTTAAGATGATATCGTAACACGAAGAAGTTTATCTTCATTTGTAATCTCGGTATTCGACACTGGAAGCCGATCTTAAAAGAACTAAAGAGTTCCAGATTAATTCTCGTGTTTATTGCCATTTTACGCAATGAAATCTTAGCTAATATTTATTGAACTTATATGAATATTTGTTATATCCAGGTTTCTCTCATTCTTTACGAAAGATGGGTGCCAAATAGTTTCGTTTTAAAGAAAACATAAAATGAGTGCATTAATATATACCAACAGCTTTCAAACCACTGAAATAAAAACCCTTAAATATCTCCATATAAAATGTTTTTACACCACTTTCAAGAAAACAGCTCATATGTCAGGAATTCTACTAATGTAAAATCGTTTTGAATCCATGCTATTATACTTAAATTCAGATTTTTAGTTTTACGTATAGAATGGTTATAATCTATTTTTAGATGTAAATACTAGAGAACAGCAATCTTTTATTTAAGGTGATATGGAAGAACAAATCTATCTTCTAATCTCGTTATTCGATACTGGAAGCCGGTCTTAAAAGAACTAAAGTGTTTCAGATTAATTTTCGTGTTTATTGCCATTTTAAGCAATCAAATTTTTGCTAATATTTATCGAACCTCTATGTATATTTGTTATATCCAGGACTCTCTCATTCTTTACGAAAGATAGGTGCTAAACAGTTTCGTTTTGAAGAAAACATGAAATAAGTGCATTGATATATACTAATAACTTTCAAACCACCGAAATACAAAACCCTCAAATATCTCAATATAAAAAGCAGTTACACCATTTTCAAAGAAAACAGCTCATATGTCATGAATTTTACCAATGCGACATCATTTGGAATTTGTGAATCCATACTGTTATATTTAAACTTAGAATTTTAATCTTACATATAAATTGTTATAATCTATTTTTAGATATAAATGCTAGAGAATAGTGATATTTTATTTAAAGTGATATCGTAACACAAACAAATTTATTTTCAGTATAATCTCTATTCGACACTAGAAGCCGGTCTTAAAAGAACTAAAGAGTTTCAGATTAATTCTCGTGTTTATTGCCATCTTACGCAATCAAATCTGCTAATATTTATCAAACCTCTATGAATAGTTGTCATCCAGCTTTCTCTATTTATGAAAGATGGGTGATAAACAGTTCCGTTTTAAGGAAAACTTAAAATGAATGCATTGATATATCCCTACAGCTTTCAAACCATCGAAATACAAATCCTCAAATGTCTCCATATAAAATGTACTTACACCACTTTCAAGCAAAGCAGCACATATGTGAGGAATTCTGATAATATAAAATCATTTTGAATTTGTGAATCCATGCTGTTAAACTTAATTTTAGAATTTTAGTTTTACATATAGAACGGTTATAATCTATTTTTAGATATAAATACAAGAGATCAGCGATCTTCTATTTAAGGTGATATTGTAACACGAAGAAGTTTATCTTCATTTGTAATCTTGGCATTCGCCACTGGAAGCCGGTCTTAAAAGAACCAGAGAGTTTCAGATTAATTTTTGTGTTTATTGCCATTTTACGCAATGAAATCTTAGCTAATATTTATCGAACTTCTATGAATATTTGTTATATTCAGGTCTCTCTCATTATTTATGACAGATGGATGCAAAACAGTTTCGTTTTAAAGAAAAAATAAAATGAGTGCATTGATACATACCAACAGTTTTCAAACCACCGAAATACAAACCCTCAAATATCTCCATATAAAATAAACTTACGCCAATTTCAAAGGAAACAACTCATATGTCATGAATTTTACTAATGTGACATCGTCTTGAATTTGTGAATTGATGTTGGAATTTCAGTTTCCCATATTAGACGGTTATAATGTATTTTTAGTTATAAATAAAAGAGAACAGCCATCTTCTATTTAAGGTGATATTGTAACACAAAGAAGTTTATCTTCATTTGTAATCTCGGTATTCGACACTGGAAGCCGGTCTTAAAAGAACTAAAGAGTTTCAGATTAATTCTCGTGTTTATTGCCATTTTACGCAATCAAATCTTTACTAATATATATCGAACCTCTATGAATAATTGTCTTTTCCAGGTTTCTCTCAATCTTCACGAAAGATGGGTGCCGAACAGTTTCGTTTTAAAGAAAAAATAAAATGAGTGCTTTCATATATACCAACAGCTCTCAAACCACCGAAATATAAACGCTCAAATACCTCCATATAAAATGTACTTACACCATTTTCAAAGAAAACAGCTCATATGTTATGAGTTTTACCAATGCGACATCGTTAGGAATTTGTGAATACATGCTGTTATATTTAAACTTAGAATTTTAGTTTTACATATAAATTGTTATAATCTATTTTTAGATACAAATACTAGAGAACAGCGATCTTCTATTTAAGGTGATATCGTAACACGAAGAAGTTTATCTTTGTTTGTAATCTCAGTATCTGACACTGGAAGCCGGTCTTAAAAGAACTAAAGAGTTTCAGATAATTTTCTCGTTATTATTGCCGTTTTAAGCAATCAAATCTTTGCTAATATTTATCGAACTTCTATGAATATTTGTTATATCCAGGTCTCTCTTATTCTTTGCTAAAGATGGATGCCAAACAGTTTCTTTTTAAAGAAAACATATTAAAAAAAATTAATAGTGGAAATTCATGTAAAAATATTGAAAGCATTTAAATGTGATAGAACATTACTTAAATTCATTTCTGTGTTTGCTGTCATACGTTTTATAAAGATTAACATTAAAGCATGTAATAAAAAAAGTATTTCTGGAATAAAAATTTTAAACACATCTACACTTTTACGAAATTGAATTACTAAAAAAGCATTTCCTGGCAATCTAGTTCATACGGAATTAAATAAAAGTATTTTAAATAATTGCTTTTTAAATCAATACATAAGCTTAAGAACTATAACTAATACCTTAAAAAATAAATAAACGTATCAATAGAAAAAAAACATTTCAAAAATATACCAAGATCAAAAGAAATCTGTAATCAAAGTTAACTCAAAGTTACGCATTAAAAATAAATATTAAATCATCCGACTGCGTAAGACTTAAAAAAAGGCGTGAACACATTTCAAATGCCATTCTTTGAATACAAAATAATTTTCCTTCTCCTAAATAATAAACTTGATTTTGAATTTTAATATGTAAATGTTTGAGATATATACTATTATACACTATTATATTGATCTAAAGTAGTTTTAAGAAATTTCTTAACTTAAAAATATTAGAATAGTCGTTATATTTTGTAAGTAATTAATAAAGAAAAAAATTGATCGAAATACTTACCAAATCCTGAAAACGGAAAATAAACAAAATAATGCCATATTTATGTCTTGGGAGATTTATTCCAATTATCTATCTGTATAAATAAAAGAGCAACAAGTGTATCCAAACTAAGCTTCTCACCGTCTACTTGCGCGCATCTAACCCGAAGACGAGAAGCGCAAAACTAACGCGGCCGATGCGCGGACGAGAAGTATTTCTTGTTTTGATTTTAGTGTTTTCGCTGCGGTCACCGCTAGGGCATGACGCCATTGCTTAAAGCTTTTAGCCAATAAACTTTCATTTTATTAATTTCCTTTCTGAAATAAAAATTGATAATAATTACAGTATATAAACTTTTATGACTTTATTTTTTTAAATAAGTGGTTAGACAACGTCATTAATCTATCTTAGTTACCACTAAATTTGTGTTAAAATCTACATTTTCTTTCAATATGATTAGAATATATTTTTAATTAATAAATGAAACTTTTTACTTACTTTTCACTCAAAAGTTTTTTAACCATGAAGATCTGTTAAACAAAATATAATTTCACGAAATATAATTTTTTTTCAGTAATTTATGCAAATTTCTGGAATTTGTATGTAACTACAACTACAACTTGTTTATTTACCTGTCTTTTAAATGTAACTAAGCATGTTGAATTCTCTAAATCTGGAATTTTCTGGTTGTATATGTTTAAACATGAATTTAGCTGGAATAAATTTGCTGTTATAAAAAAAATTGCGAAGTAAAGAGGTGACAAATAACTATACTATACAAATAACTATTATTCAATAAATTGTAATGAATTAGTAAGTTGTGGGAAATGATGACGATTTGAAACCTTTTGCACATGCTTTGAATTCGGAATGCCTTTGAAAGTAATTCTTGTGTTTAATATTTCCTAGATTTACAAGTTTTCAGCAGTGGTAAAAGTCAAATAAACACAGGGAAACGCGGATGTGTTTGACACACATTGTAATTAGTTCTCAACATTTAAATAACTGATTTTGAAAAGTTTATTGCCGTTTTAAGTTGCATATCCAATTAAAGCTTATGTTTTTGCTAATTTTAAGCAACATTTCTCCTTAAAGAAATCAAGCTTTATGAATTTTTTTTTTTTTATAAAACAGCATTGCAATTTCAAGTTGAATTATAATACTATTAATTATGGTTATAATCTGGATAACCTTGTGCTCATACTTCAAAAGCCGTATGTTTTTATGGTTTTTGTAAGTCAGAACTCTGAATTGGAAAATTTACATTTATTAATATGAGTGGAGTTTAGTGTCTGCACGTATATTTTGCTACTAAACCCCATTAAAAAATCTTTGTTTCATAAGTTTATTACTTATCAAATGGTTAATATATTCTAAAAATAGAATTATTGATGTATCATTTAGTGCACTGCTTTCTATTTTTCTCTCCAGATATCTTATAAAATAATATACAGGAATATATTTTTATTTTTTATAAATACAGCATTGCTATTTTAAGTTGAATTATAATACTATTAATTATGGTTATAATCTTGATAACCTTGTGTTCATACTTCAAAAGCCGTATGTTTATATGGTTTTTGTAAGTCAGAACTATGAATTGGAAAATTTACACTTATTAATATGAGTGGAGTTTAGTGTCTGCACGTATATTTTGCTACTAAACCCCATTAAAAAATCTTTGTTTCTTAAGTTTATTACTTACCAAATGGTTAATATATTCTGAAAACAGAATTATTGATGTGCCATTAAGTGTATTTCTTTCTATTTTTTTCTCCACATATCTGATAAAATAATTTACATGAATATATTTTATTTATACATATTACTGATATTTTCTTCCGAACAGGGTAAATATGACCAAGAAAATTCAACAGCTATCTTCTGGAGTTGTAAAGAAACTGAGGTCTGGTATCGCATTTACAAATGTTGCTCATTGTGTAGAAGAATTGGTACTGAATTCGATTGATGCTCGTGCTAACTGTATTGCAGTCCACTTGAATTTACCGTTTTATCGACTTCAAGTGATTGATAATGGCCATGGTATTGATGTTCAACAAATGAAACTGATTGGTACAAGGTAAAATTCTTTTTATGCTGTTTTGTAATTCTGATATAAGGATACATGTACATGGTTTCTGTACACCTGGAAAGTCAGGGAAAGTCATGGATTTAGACAAAGGATTAATTTTGTCATGGAAAGTCTTGATTTTTCAAGTAAAATGAGTAAAAGTCATGGAAAGTCATGGATCCGCTAAACTACAGATTAAAAAATGCATTGAATTGTTTAATTCTATTTTTACTTGTCATTTGGCTGAAGTTGCTGAGTTTTATTATTTATGTATTATCCTATTGACCCTATTGCCAAGTAAAATTCGTTCACCAAGGAAACTCAAAGCAACAAATCTTAATGGGTGGGTAAATGTATATTATTCTGGTTTTTTCTTAAATTGTAGATTAAAATTTTATTAATATAATAATTATTTTTTAATAAAAATTAGTTAAGAATTTTGCACAAAATATAAGTTTACCTCTAGGGATATTGTATATAAACATTATAGGGTTATATTTGGCTATTATTCATGGTCACCTGGATAATACCAAAGTACCCTGAATTCAAATTGGAAACATTTTGATTGAAAAACTGCTATATGATTAAACTTAGGTATGTAGATACAACAATTTATTTTTATGTGAATTTATTAACACTTATAAAGTAAGTTTATAGTTTTTTTATGATAAAATTCCTGTAATTTCTCTAAAAGCATATATTTTATTTGTATCTACATCAGAAGTTTTATTTATATATACTTTAATGAAAGCTTTTTAAAGTCATGGAAAATGATCTGCTAAATCAGGGAAAGTCATGAAAAGTCATAGATTTGAAAAATTTTATTTTGGCAGATATCCTGCATGTACGTTAATAATCCAATGTTAATAATACACAATCTTAATATTTAAAAACTGCAAACTTAATTTAATTTTCATTAATTTTTCTTTCTTATCTCTTATATTTATATAGATAATTATGTATTATCAATATAAACATACTATAACACAGGGTTGGCATGATTCAAATCAGTTGATTTCAATCATGATTTAAATTAGGTAATTTTTTTGAAAAAATCATTGATTTAAATCTTTTTATTTTTTTCATTTCTTTAAAACCAGGGTTGGCACATTTCTGCCACATGTGGAAAAAACCGCCCTAGCAAAAATAGGTTTTTGCCATTTTTTGCCAGCGAAAATGGCAAAAACGGATTTTTTACAGGTTAATGGGCATTTATGTTCTTTTACCTATCTTAAATTAACAGTCACAGACTAGTATTACAATACATTAGGATGATCACATATTCTCATTTTAATTTCTGCAAAATTATCAATTTCATCACTAAAAAAATCTTTAATCGGAAAAAAAATCAAATTGTTAGTCTGATTTTTATGTTGCAATAAATTAACAATATTACAAAATGTATAGAATTTGTATACAAACACTTCCAGTTTTAAAATATCAATCTAATCAATTAACAGAAGGCAATATTTCAAAAATGCAAAATCTAAGCAATAGTGATAGGTAAATATATATATTAATATATTATGCTCAAATAAGTGAAGTTTTAAATTTCTTATTTAAATTTTTTTTTTATAATACAAAAAATTACACTTGATGATCATATTTGCTTAACTCAAGATAGAACAGGTGGGTTCTTGCTTGAACTGGTTTGTGGATTATGAATGGAAGTGCAGGTGCATGAAAATCTTTTAGCAGAGAGAGATAAGAGCAGTGCAAAAATAAAATAAAAAATAAGAATATATTTTTTGTTTATTTTTACTAAGAAAACATTTTATTTGTTGTTATGATTCTTTTTCATATGACCTGTATCACTAAATTTATTTATGCAAATTTTGATTTTTGCCAGTTTTTGCCACTGTTCTGGCAAAATTACCTTTTTGCCGGCAAAATGACCAAACCTGTTTAAAACCTATATTCCAAAGACAGGATAATTGGATATCAGTCAGCACAGAAATACCAATAAGTAAATAAGTGTAAATAGATAGCATGTGCTTTCAAAGAATTTGGGGGGTTGTTATCAGAAAATATGGAGTAGAGATAGTACAATGATTGATTATGACTGGTGAAATTCATTTTATGTAATGGGAGGTAAAGAGAGTATTACAGAACTTGAAATCCAGTTTGTCTACCCAATAACGACAGCTGTGGCTTCATCTACTGGAATGGAAATACAGTTTTCTTCTTTTGGTATTGTTTGTTCTAGCCTTCATAACCAATTAGGAGTGGATAAAGCATCAAAGCTAGTGTTTTTATTGAAACAAATCCATAATTCAGTGCTTAAAAAATATTGAAATAATTGTGATTTGTTTTTTTAAATAAATAGTTTGCACTAAAAGAATATTTTATTTGTTCTTTAAATTTACCTCTTATTTAGTTTGCACTATCCAATTACTAAATAATGGAATGTATTTAGATTAAAATTTATAGATTTAATTTTAGGTAGTCAGTGTGTAGAATATACTAGATACATGAGATGTTACTTCTTATAATAAACTATTCTATGTATATTGCAAAAAACATAAAAACAACAATAAAAATTAGTATTAAAAAAAATCAGATTTAAATAAAAAAAAATCTGATTTTTTTTATATTTTTTTTGAAAAAATCAAGATTTTTTTTCCAACCTTAGAGTATAACATGCTAAATTGTTAGTTAGAAATGTAAAATAAACTAAACTCTATTTAATGAATTGCATAATATTTGATTTTTTACTTCACATCAATCCTTTTCTGTTGGGTTGTGTAACATTAAACCACTATATATAACTATATAAACACTTATATATATATATATATATATATATATATATATATATATATATATATATATATATATATATATATATAGTTAGCTTTGGGGTAAATGAAATGAACATAGAAAAATCTAAAGGTCTGGAAATTTTATCTATGGGATCCAATAAAATATGTAATAAGTCCAAAAAGCATTATATTGACAAAATTTGGATAGATGTTACCTAAGAATCATCTTCTAGAAACATAAATATTAGCCATTTTACTTTTAAATATGTCAAGCATTTGTAGTCACATCTTAACTACAATTATGCACAAGAATGGCATTTTCTCAATGCCTAACAAAAACTTCTAAAAAGTTATGATCTGGTGTATATCAAGGTTGTAGGCAAAGGGGAGGTATTTGGGGGACCAGTCCCCTCCTGAAAAAATAAAGGAGTAGGAAATTACATATTCCTGTAATTTTTCAAAAATACGCACACCCTGTTGGTGGTCAATGGTTGTCAGATAAGCAGAAGGCAACAAATTCTGTTTGAAGCTGAGAAGGAGTGTATTCACATTTTATGCCTTGCTCGCTTATGTACAGCTTGTTGATATGGAAGCCAGAAAGCAAAATGATTTAACATTAAAATTAAATGTCAAAATTTTAAATTGTTATAACAGGTTACCAAATATGAGTCACAGGGTTCCCACGGTCCTTAAAGGTCCTTAAGAACTCCTTAATTTTATCTTTCATTTTTATAGGCCCTTAAAACTACTTAATTTTCATCAAAGGTGCTTAAAAACTCCTGAATTTTTAAATTGGAATGCAGCGTTGCCCAGGCAACACCGGGTATAATCAGCTAGTATATATATATATATATATATATATATATATTAAAAACTCTTATATAAATATATATCTGTCATTTTTAAACCCTCAGGAAAAACTGTTTATAATATTGTTTTTATTCACAATTTATTTTTAGTTTGATTACTCAAAAAACTTTAGGTGTACATTTTTCCAAATTAGGTTTTGTCAAATAGATTTATCTTATATTAATTTTTAGGCATTTTTAAAAACTTAATTCTGAAATATCGTAGGGTATTTCTTGAACATGCTTTATCTGGTTCATAATCATTAAAATATGTTCCTCAGGAGATAGGGTTTATGCCATTATGTCATGTATTTCAAGTAGGTCCTTATAAAAAGTTACTTTGCTCCTTAGAAAGTGATTAAAAAGTCCTTAATTTTTGTTCTGTCAAAAGAGTGGGAACCCTGGAGTCAGCGCAATATTGCAGGACAGTTAAACATTTTTCAGCTTCTGAAGTGCATTGAAAGTGTTGAAACGTGGAGCACAACACTGCTCCGATGACTTTAAAGAACCTTATGAATATGAACGATTTATCAATGTGCTTCGAAAGAGTTGTAAACAGTCAACAATGGATCATTATTTTCATTATATAAACAATTCTTATGTCTTAAAGGATAATATACAGTACATAAATATAAGGTGAGTTTTTTCATTTGATTTTGAAAGGTAGTATATGTGAATTAAAGGGGGGGAGTAAACTTATCTAATTTTGTATATCGTTTATTGTTATCAATTGGTTATTGTTATCAAAATCACAGTGTCCCAAACATATCACATTAAGCAGAGTACACTGTATTACTTTTTACTGATATCTTCATGGTATTTTATTCAAATAAATGAATTGGTTTTTATGAAATAATATGAATTTTAAAATGCTTGTACAATATTATCATGTGTAAAGTTACTTAGTGATAAAATAATAAAACCGTACATATTTTATTTTCACTTTTTGCCCTTAGGTATGCAACAAGCAAGTGTCATACACTCAATGATCTTCAAAATCTTAGAAGTGGGGGTTTTCGAGGCGAAGCTCTGGCAAGTTTAAAAGAAATATCTTCTATTTTAATGATTGAATCACGAACTGCTTCTTCAAATGAAACTTACTGTAAAATATTCACTCAAGGTAAGGCAGCTGACCCCAAAAAATCTCTTAATAGTCGTCCAAGTAAAGGAACCACAGTTTCTGTTTATGATTTTATGTACAATATGCCAGTTCGAAAAAATTCAATTTCTGAGGTATTAGATCTTGAAGAGTGTCGCAGACTCCTCCAGAGCATTGCTCTTATGCATCCTAACATATCATTTACGCTAAAAAATGAAGTTACTGGTGAAATGAGTTTGCAGTTAAAGAAATGCTCCTCGTTGCATTATTCTTTTCTCCAAATGTTTGGTAAGGGTATTGCTAGTAATTTGAAAAATATCGACTACAAAAAAGATGAATATGAAATAAATGGATATGTTAGTACAGTTTGTCATATATCTAAAGAACTTCAGTTCCTCTATATTAATAAGCGACGGATACTTAAAACAAAATTACATAAATTAATTAATAGCATTTTAAATAAAGCTTTGAGTTCAAGACAAAAATCCAACAATAATAGTTTAACTCCTGATAGTTCTAGTCCTTCTAAAAATTATTCTATGTGCATTTTTGTTATTAATATTTCCTGCCCTTATGATAAATACGATATTATATTCGAGCCAAGAAAAACTATGATTGAATTTTCAGATTGGCCTATAGTATTAAAAATTGTGGAAGATAGTTTAATAGATTTTCTTAAAAAAGAGAATTTGTATTCTAGTGGTAACGAGTCTGAGACAGGTTTATTTAATGCTGATCTAGGAATAAATCATAATTATCTTAATTTTGATGTACAAGATTGCAAGCAAGGTTTATTTTCTAATGCTGTTCACCGTAGGGTCACAGTTCCTGAAGTTGTAAATCCCCACAATGATAATACTGTTGAACATAACACAAAAATATCACTAAAATATTCTGATAATTCTTGTATATCTGTAGCTATCAGGTCAGATCAGTTTATTCCAAATGTTAACAAAAAGACAGATGTACATACTCAGTCTGACTTTGTTAGTAGCAAAAAAACGACAAAGTTACATGTTCAGGAACCTTATTTATATTCTGACTCATTTGTATCCAGTGTATCTACGTTAGACACTTTAAAATCAGTTTCTGAACAAAACTTTGCTATAAATGACAAAAGTACAAAAAAATTTCCTAATTCTGAAGAAGAATTTGGAATTCCTTGTAGATCTGTGTTTCCTTCTGGAAGTCCTATTATGTTACACGTTCCTGTTAAAAGTACATTGTCTGATTTAGAGACTGGTACCAGCAGTTCGAATTTTCTGAAGCTGAAGGATAAATTTAAGTTTTTGCCCAAAAAAGTGAAAATATATCAACCCAGTAATAGCAAATTGGATAAAAGACAGGAAAAGGTCTGCCCTAAAACAAACAATAAGTCAAATTCATTGTGTGTTAAAAATAGCCCATCAAATCATTTACGTCTTGACTTGAATAAGGAAAAACCTGAAACGACAAAATGCAGTAAATTGAATTTGAATAATAAATCCTCACAGTGTTCTTCAGTTTTATTAGGAGCAGATCGAGTTGAACATATCAACAGCACCAGGGATTCTGAATGTGAAGATGGACTTGGTGTAAAAGTAACAAAAGATAAAACTTTTCAGTGTCCTTCTGTAACAATAGGAGGAAAAGCAAGAAACGTGTCTAGGTTTACATTTGAAAAAGAACCATCTAAACTGCCATTACAGGGTTTGAGGCGTTCAAACAGATTGGAAAGAAAAAATTTGAGAAAAGCTTGGGATAAAGATGCTACGCCTGCTACGGAAGATCTACTTCATTTTCTAAATAATGACATTGAAATGTCTTCAACAAAAAAACTGAAACAATCTCCTAGTGAAAACTCAATGATTGATATAAATAATACAACTGAATTAGTTGAAGATAATATGATGGATATTGAAAATCAGTCATATGTTAGGATTAATTCAGAAGTCGACTTCTTAAGTAAATTTTATGATGTACCTAACACAGGTGAATCTTCTGAAAAAATGTCAATTAATTCTACACCTGAAGCTTCTGCAATATGCAAGATAAAAGAAACTAAAAGTACTAGTTTTAATGAGTTACATTGCTCTACCTTTAATCTGCATGCTTTCACAAGTGAAAAAGTTATAAAAAATTCTAAGTACATATCAGCAGATACATTTCACGTATTTGGGAAAGATAAATACAATGGTTATACTGATACAGTCACTCATAATCATGAAGTTCAAAATTTTGTTTCTCCTAATACAATCGCTGCAGATTTTGAGAATTTAAAAAGTATGAATGAACAAGAGAATGGCGCAATGGATGTAGGTTCAAATAATAGTTTAAAACACAGTAGTAGTAAAGATCTATTTAGTGTTAATGAGCAAGAGATGTCAGAGGAGAATAAATGTTCAGAAAATACAGAATTACTGATGCGAAAAGAGGATGATTTAGGGATGGACATGACTTTAGAACAGGAGGGCATAAAGCTAACTTGTACAAATGAAGGCATGCATGATGTATCCACTAATATAGCTTTGGCAGCTAAAGGTATCTTAAATGATGACATATTTAATTCCCATTCTGATAGAAGTAATAATCCTGATTTATCGAACTCCAAGAACAAAAATTTAAGTGAAAGTGATAAAATAATTGAAAATAGTCAGACTGAATCACCATCTCTTTTTTCACAAAGTCGGGATACTTTGGAAAAAAAATCTCACTTTTTCAAAAACAACTCATCAGTGTTTGATGTGAAATCCAGTTGTGATATTAATCTTGAGTCATATCCCTTTACTGAATGTCTTCCATCTATATCAGATGGTTGTTCATTAAACAAAAATAATTCTGAACAATCTGATGAATGCCTGTCAAATTGTATTTCCAAAGAACTTTTTACAGAGCCACCTACTGAAGGACGAGTAAATGTTGATGATGAAAGTTTAGATAAAGATAAAAAATTAAGTAATTCTAACTTAGAAGCAGAACAATATAATGCCTGTGATAAAACTGAAAATATAGATGTGCAACAAAATCACATTTATAATAATATTGAAAAAGAGAACTTGATAAATTGTACGCTTGACTGCTCTGGCAAGAATGATATAATTTTGCCTATTTGTCCTAATAGTGATGAAGTAGTTTTTAATGAAAGTCATGCTGAAAACTTATGTACTAAAAAATCGGAAGATCCTCAGAATCGCTGGAAGCAGTATTCTGAACCAAAAAACCAGAGAAAAATTTATATTGATACCATAACTGGAAATTCAACGTACAATGATCCAGAACAACAGAAAGTACAAGAAAACCAAAATGTAGAAACAAATAATGGTAAGTTTTATATCAACTTCTACACATATTTTCTATTATAACTTTAGGTTTTTAAAAACAGGATATATATGAATTCAGTGATGAAAATAATTGTTTTAAATTGTATTTTGCTTGGTAAAAGTAAGAAAAATATTTGGCACAGTTTGTAAAATCTGTGTTTGGAGATCAATGTTTAAATTTAAAATTAACCAAAAATATAGACAGTCAGACATTATTAACCCTTAGCGATTTGTTGGCTCTGCTAAGGTGCCATTCGGCATTTGTTCTGTAGGCTCTACTGTGGAGCCAAATGTTTTTAGCATGACTATGTTTAAGGTGCTGCATTGGTATTTTTTATCTGTAGTTAGAACGTACTCATTCTCTGTACTGTTACAATTAAGGTATCCGTCTAGTTTTGAAGAACTTTTTTCTTTAAACATAGAAACTAGTTTGTTTTTACATTTTTAGATATATTTTTTATATTATCATAGAAAATTGCACTTAAAAAATTTATTCATGGAGAAGTTTTTATAAAATTTCTAATAAATGAAGAAAATATAGTAAAAAAATCGGGTTTTTTTCAAAAGGTCTCATTTTTTAATAAATTAAATTATTTCAATATTTTTTGATGCAACACATTTCTTATACACTGGACTAGTGAATCACCTAAAATCTTTGCTTAATTTACATTTCATAAAAAAATTTTGGTCCTTCAAAATCATACACATTGAATTTTTAATGAATTTTCATTACCTTTATATATAACTATGAGTGTAACATCATTAAAAATTATCCAAATTTAAAGCTTTTAGGTCATTTATTAGTAAATACTATCAAAAGCATTTATAATAATTTTCAACACAATATTTTAAAAACTTTTTGAGGAATCACATTTCAAGTTTCAACATTTTATTAAAAAAATACAGTTCTGAGAAAAACGCATTTGAAGTTTATGAATGCAACTTTAACTATTAAAAAATTAAAATATTTGTTTAAAATTCCCCACACTTTCTTGTTTCAAAACTTTCTAATTGCCAAGTTGGGAATTATTAAAAATACTAGAAAAAATGTTTAAACTAATCTTCATGAAAATTTTAAAAGTTTTGTCCAAAAAATTCTCTTTAGAAGGCTTTAAATTCACAACTTCCAGTTCCAAAGTCGCTACTTCCGTTTTGTTTTGACAGCTGTCACTGATGTTTAAACCACTGTAACTTTTCTTTAAAATGCCGTAGAGACAAAGCAAAAACAGATTTAGAAGCCTAAAAGTTGAAATTTTACAATAGAGAAATAAAAAATGATGTTTTCAACATAGACGGATACCTTAAACTGTTGTTTGGCCTTTTTTTTATGGTTAGCAACATGGAGAAAAGTAATTATGATAAGAATTTAGAGTTGAGTGATAGGAAAAACGTGTTTGATTTCCAAGTGTTAAAAGATATTGCAAAAGACAAATGTTGATTATAATTCTGACACTTCAAGTAGTGGTTCTGAAATTATACTAAGTAAACCCACGATGCCTATGGGAGGTTGTTTCCAAAGATATCACACCATGATGAATTACAAAATCTATCTTTCATTTGCAAGAAGTGCATATGTATCAAATAAACAAAATTAAAAGCAGTCATAAGTTCGTGAGGTTTTCCTCACTTAAAATAAAACTCCATTTCACTAGTTCCGCAGCGAAAATGTGCTGGAGTTGCTGGTAGGCAATGGAACAAAAATGTGCGGAACGCTAATGATTAAGATCATAAAATGTCATAGAAATTGGTGGCTAGGACATTTATTCAAAGTTGAGAAAAACTGAGTAAAAAAAGCTTACATTTACCAAAACTATATTAGAGAGGGAAAGAAACCAATTAGATGGTTTCATTTTGTTGACAGCGACTTAAAAATCTTATGTTAGGGAGACTAGAGAGGAGCATAATGTTGTACAAAACAGTAGAAAAATTATTTAAGAAAAAACTTATTTAAAGCATTTTCATCTAAGTTTTTTAGTTTTCTTCAAAATATTAAAATTTATACTCCTCATAAATATTTTAAAAAGAAATTAAAACTTTCCTTCAAAATGGTAACTTAATTAAATTTCATAAGTGTGTTTTAAGTCAAAACCTGTTTCTTACTTTTTCAGGTGTTTGTAAAAAGTCCCATTTCTTTCTTACTCATGATTATTCTCCTTTCCTATCAAACACCCAAACTCCGGAGAGTAAATTAAACAACATTTCTGGCATCCAAAATGACTTAAAAACTTTTATAGAAAATAAAGAAAAAGGTGACTGGCATAAAAAATGGAGGATGCCAGAAGAAATTTCAGCCATAAATGGTAAAATTTCTGAATCATTTAGTCTAGAAAACTCACTTAAAAATTCTAAGTTATGATGAATTTTTTTCCTGTATTAAAATTTATGCCGTGGTTAAAAGTTTTTTTAGTAAGTTTCAATTTATCTTTTTGACCATGGAAAATAAATTTAATTTATATTATATATAAATTAAATGTATAATGGTCGGTATTATATATAAAATATTTTATTTGTACCTTTTTTGAAATTACGTAAAGTATATTAAATTGTCTTAAAATATTTTTTTTAAATTAAATAATTTGAGTGATGGGTATTTGCATTATATCTACAGCCTAGATTCAATACATGCAATCGGAACCGGAGTTCGTGGGTTCAAATCTCACAGTGGCATGGATGTTTGTAGCCATTCGGAATCGGCTTTAAGCAGTAGGTCCCGGTCTCATTAGCCCTTGTGTTGCAAAAAGTAGACCGTAGCGCTCCAAACCAAACCAATACATGTAAAACCTGATTAAAGTTTTTTTGTTGTTGTTAAAGGTGGGGGGGATTTAAAAAAATAAGAATTGTTATAGTTGTTTGTTATTGTTATAATTGTATATATATATATATTATTCATTTTTAAAAACTCAAATTATAATAATAGTTAAATAAATTTCTACATTAAAAGTTGGGTATCAAATATGAATTGCTTATATGTAAAAAAAAAATATTTTTTAAAGTTACATCAAGTATATTAAATTGTCTTAAAATATTTTTTTAAAATTAAATAATTTGAGTAATGGATATTTGCAATATATCTACAGCCTAGATTCAATACATGCAAAACCTGATTAAAGTTTTTTTGTTGTTGTTAAAGGGGGGAGATTTAAAAAAATAAGGATTGTTATAGTTGTTTGTTATTGTTATAATTGTATATGTATATATTAAATATTCGTTTTTTAAAAAAATCTAATGATAATAGTTAAATAAATTTCTACATTAAAAGTTTGGTATCAAATATGAATTACTTATATAAAAAAAACTCTACCAAAACACAAATTTTTGCATTAATTTATAGTGTTTCATAAAATATTTTAAGAAAAAAAAATTGTTATCAGTATAGATCAGGGGTTCCAATTTTGTTATCCACGAAAACTTTTTGGAAAAAAAAAATACTTGTAGCTCTGTAGTTTTATTTTTAATGAAATTCATTAGAAATCAATACAGAAATCTACTTGCAAATTTGCCTTTGCTCTATCTTTTGAAATAACAATAACAAAGTTGGTGGTTAATATTTACAATACTCCCACTAAATTGTCTTTTTTTTTTTTTTTTTAAATTTATTTTGATTACATTATAATTTTGGTTTGCCTTAAGGTATTTTCTTTTTCTTTTGTAATTTGTCAATATTCGAAAGAGTAGATGAGGTAAACGTAGTACTGGAAATAAAAGAACTCAAGATCAACTCAAGACTTTTATTCCCTGCAACTGAATGAGTCACTCCTTTTATACATTCGAATCCTTCCAGACTTGGAAGGCTCGCAGAAAATTGAAACTGAAATTTACATAAATTTGCATAATTGAAATAAAGGTTTGTTTGGTTTGAAGTGCTACAGTCTACTTTTTCTTTTTTTTTTTTTTTGCAACACGAGGGCTAATGAGACTGGGACCTACTAATTAAAGCCGATTCCGAACGGCTACGAACATCCATGCCACAGCGGGATTCGAACCCACGAACTCCGGTACCGAAGGAAAGCACACTAACCAATCGGCCATCGTTCGGTGAAATAAAGGAAACTGCAACGAAATCAATTTTTTTTTTTTTTTAAGCCGTCTTGCCTCGTTGTGTTTGAACCCGCAACCTCTCGTTGACGAGTCTGCTGCTTTGCCAACTGAACCACAATGTTCCTTTCAATCTTTCATGTCATGGCAATATTAACCCAGGAGTTCTCGTGTAGGATATGACATACTCAACATTTCCCTTTCTGTAATGTTTCTTCCCAATCTGGTTTGGTTTTGGAGCACTACGGTCTACTTTTTGCAACACGAAGGCTAATGAGACCGGGACCTACTGCTTAAAGCCGATTCCGAAAATCTACTAACATCCATGCCACAGTGGGATTCGAACACACATTCTCCGGTTCCGAAGGCCAACACCCTAATCATTCGGTCATCGTTCGACCTTCCCAATCTGGCTTTCAAAATGAATAATTATCTGTGTAGTTGACTTTAAGGTTATAACTTTAGATGTGGAATTGGTTGAAAAATTCTATCAGTGTATATTTTGAAGTGTCCTTGAACAGCATGTCATACTTTGCATAAGTAATTCTGTTACATTATGTGAGTAGAAGAACACATTTTTAAATCATTTTATTATGGCATGATATTGCAGTTATGGTGAGAAAATATAATATTTAATAGTTTATAGGCAATCATTTCTTTTTGTGAAGATATTTTCAATGAAGGAAATGAAGAACTAGATGATGAGGAAAATAATAGTCATTATGATTTATGAATTGAAATCCAAATATGTGAAAAAATGGAAGAAACTGATTCAGATAAAAAATTATTATTTTTAGGAAGGGACACTATGACAAATCGAAAAAAATGTCTAATCCTAATGTTCAGATGTCTGCAATAAACAGTATTTTGAAACTCCCTGGAAATATGCATCTTTCAAAAAGTGTTACTTCCCCTTTGAAAGCTTGGAATTTTTAATAATTCCAAGCTTTCAAAGTTCCTGGGTTAAAAAATTCTATCAGTGTATATTTTGAAGTGTCCTTGAACAGCATGTCATACTTTGCATAAGTAATTCTGTTACATTATGTGAGTAGAAGAACACATTTTTAAATCATTTTGTTATGGCATGATATTGCAGTTATGGTGAGAAAATATAATATTTAATAGTTTATAGGCAATCATTTCTTTTTGTGAAGATATTTTCAATGAAGGAAATGAACTAGATGATGAGGAAAATAATAGTCATTATGATTTATGAATTGAAATCCAAATATGTGAAAAAATGGAAGAAACTGATTCAGATAAAAAATTATTATTTTTAGGAAGGGACACTATGACAAATCGAAAAAAATGTCTAATCCTAATGTTCGGATATCTGCAATAAACAGTATTATGAAACTCTCTGGAAATATGCATCTTTCAAAAAGTGTTACTGCCGAACGATGGCTGAGAGTGCTGGCCTTTGGAACCGGAGTTCATGGGTTCAAATCCGACTGTGCCATGGATGTTCGTAGCCGTTCAGAATCGGCTTTAAGCAGTAGGTCCTGGTCTCATTAGCCCTCTTGTTGCAAAAAGTAGACCGTAGCGCTCCAAACCAAATCAAAAAGTGTTACTTCCCCTTTGAAAGCTTGGAATCTACTGATATCTTCTGAAGTGATACATAGTTTAGAAAAATATGCTAACATTTTCATAAACTTAATAAAATAAAATAATTTAATAATAATACAGTTTTCCTAAATGTTTCATAAAAACATAATACATCATCTTGTAGTAATTTGTCATATTTGTCATACAGCATATTTGTTTTGTAGTAATTTGACATCTTATGGTAGTTTGAACATTTTTACTCACTATTAAATACGATTAGGACAACGCATCCCACAAAAAAAATGTATTCAAGATTTCTTTTAATATCACATTTAAAATGTTAAATTGCTATGTAATAAGAACAATAAAAGTTATGTTATTTCATACTAAATATGCTTTAAATTATAGTAATACTTACAAAAAATTTTAAAAAAGTACGAATCGAAACTTGAATAATGTAAGATCCATCCTCTAAGTGTACCATTTGCAATATGAAAGTGTTGCCAGGTTTCTTTAGTCATACTTTTGTTCCCTAATTTTTTAAGAACACAGAAAATGTAACATTCCATTTAAAATTAGGATTTTATTTATCATTTAGGATTTATTAACATTTTTATTTTTTAACTCATTTAAAAGTGTTTATTTTGAGAGATATTCAAAATATGGTAATAGTATATAACAAAATGTGATCAATGCCGAAATAAGAATTAAAAAAACTAAATTTCTTTACGAAAAGTGCGACAGAAAAATATTATAGAATACATACATACATTAGCAGAGAATGTGCAAATTGCATTAAAAAATTGCATTTTAAATATGTTTATAAATGTAATTTGCTCTCTTTTTTTATTTTTTTTCTTTAGTGTAATGATTTTATGGTAGAAAATTTAAAGAAATACTTCTGGTAATGGAATACACTATGCATACAGAGGCTATTCGCACATTTTTTAGACGATGTATATTGTAGTCACAAAACCAAATTACATAAAATTCTTGTGTTTGAAATATTCTACTTGATAGCTCTTAACTATCTTGCTAAACTGTCATTTACAGGATAATAATGCCTATTGAAGTGTCAGAAGAGGTATTCTATCCCATTCCTCCTCAACACCTTTCCAGAATCCTGTAAGGGTTGTGGGATGACGTTTGGATAATGCAGATTTTAAAAGTCTGAAAGCACAAAAATCCATAGGTGATACATTAGGAGATTTAGTAGGGATATCAGTGAAGGGTGTGGTCTTAATACTGTTTTTTTGTTCCATTTCTTTTAGGAAATTTATCATTTTGTTTACAGTGGACACTGAGCGTTTTAATGATTTTGCAACTGTCCTTTGACTAGGGGGATTTTCTTTTAACATTAAACAACATACCTTTGCAATTGTCAAAGATGTTTGTGTTTTCTTTGGATACTTGTTTGGAATTTTTAATACCGTTAACCAAATTTGTCTAAAAAATGTGTGTGCAGCATCTGTATAATTCTTTTTTTCTTTTTTTTTATGTGTGATGCCATGTTAATTCAAATAAACTGACACTGTTGAGTGATCATCTTCGAAATTCAATTGTTTGCTGCATAATAGAATGTTATTTGTTTTTAATTTCAGTCCTTTAAGCAACTGGAATATAACTAGTGTTATAAAAACTTCCATTTTTAAAAAATTTTATTTATTTATTTATTTATTTTTTGTGCTTAAACTTTAGAAAAGCTGTTTATCTATTTTAAATTCTTACTTCTACATATTTATTCTTATATTTGAAGTGTATAAATAGTCTTGAGTCCCAGAAATGTCATTTAGAACACATGATTTCCAGCTGTTTTAACCCTTTTGTGGGCCATGGGATGATTACTTCCCACCTACACGATCTTACAAAATATACCCGTGGGAAGCGCAAAACCTATTATAATATATTGGTCTTCTTATTGAAATGACAGGGAGACTGATTCCCTCTTCGGTTTTTCGCTGTCATCAATTGTTCGATTGAATGAATAAAATTAGCAGCTCTGTTTTGAAAGTTTGGAAATGTGGAGTGAGAAATAAATGTCCCACGAAAGGGTTAAGCAACTAAAATGACTAAACTTTTATTTTTAATTAAACTATGTATATTATTTCTTACTGGTACCTATATCTTATTTGAAGAATTTTATAAAATTTAGCCAATCAGGAAAGTGCTTCCATGACCATACATAAAATTTTTAATTTGGCTCTTGTGACCTTATAAATTTGAAACAGGTGATATAGCTGTTTAAAAGCACAACTCCCCCCTCGGGTATGGTACCTGATTGGGTGCAATTGGTTCAATCAGCTTGTATATGATAAGATACTCATCAGTATATTACTTAATGCAATGCCTTCTTTTATTATATGAAATTTTTTGTTCTTTTTTAGATAATAGCCTTGAAAATATGTTGAATGATTGGGATAATCCGATGTTTAATATTCCGTTTGAGGTAACTCCTTTTTTTTAATAATATATTATGAAGTATTGTATATGTTAAAAGTTTTCGTAAGCTAAATATTTTTCATTTGATTTGTAGATGTCTTCTATAACAGAAAATAAATGTCCTCAAAATGTTTCTCAGATGGTTTCATTCTTAAATTCATATAGATTTTCCAAGAATACTCTAAGTTCACTTCAGGTAATTAAAAATTTTCAGGTGTATATTTATCCTAACTGGGTAAATTACACCTTTTTAAATAAGCAATTAAGCTTAATAATTATCTAAAGATTAATCCATTTTCAAGATTTCTGAGATTATATGTTTAGAAGTTGTATAAAAAATATTAATCAATTTATAGATTAGCATATATTCTGTCTGTAAGGATTACTATAATATTAAGGATCTTAATATTATAGAATTTTATTTTACTAATTACTAAATATTATTCTAAAATCAAATTTTTTAAAAATTTATATATTATATGTCTATAAATTGTATGAAATATAATCAATATATCCTCTATATAATAATAGCCTAAGTTATCTGTCCGTCTGTTCTTGAATTTATGAAGCGGTTGGATCTTCTCCTAAACTATCGATCCAATTCTAGAATTAATTTGTATAAATATGCTTCATATCGCAGTGATAAATACTGTCATCATTAAAACGTTCAAAATCCACCCCTTCCATCCTTTTCAACCATTTAATGAAATCATTTCAAGCCCTATTATCACATAAAGTAAAAATAACATTTTTCATCTAGCATTATGACATCATTCCTTTAATCATCTCATTTTCCTTTTTTTAAATTATTCAAATATCGTCTACATTATTTTCATGCTTTTTATCACTGAACTTAAATATTACGTATTAATTTTCTATTATATTTGGTTTAAATAATAGATTAGGTACATATGTGATAATTTCATAATTAATGGTATAAATATGCTTCATATCACAGCAATAATTACTGTCGTGTTTAAAACGTTCGAAATCCACCCATTCCCCCCTTTTCAGGAGTTTAATGCCATTATTTTGAGACCTATTTTCCCCGGTTAAGAGCAAGCGATTGAATTTATCAAATAAATAGGCAAAAATAACATTTTTTTCTAGCATTATGACATAATTCCACCTCATTTAATCATTTCTTATTTTAAATTATTTAAATATCATCTGCATTATTTTGATACGTTTTATCACTTAACTTAGATATGACGTAAATAGTTTTCATTTTTATTTGGCTTAAATAATAGATTAGGTACAGATGTGATAATTTTAAATTTAATCATTGATTATTTCTTGTTGCAACATAATTCTCAGCCAAAAAACAAACCATTTTTTACCTGCCTCGTAGCGTACTTTATAATTCTGGAAAATTAAAAATTTTACTGATCCCGTTATATGATGGGCTATATGCTAGTTATGAATATATTAATAATATTTTCAATTTATATCATCAGTATATCAATATATATCAATATATTATCAATATCATCAATATATTATGATTCCTATAATATTAAGGATATTAATATTAGAGGATTTTATTTTACTAGTTACTAAATATTATTCTAACTTCAAAGTTTTTTTAAATTTGTAAATTATATGTCTATAAATTGTATGAAATATTAATTAAATTATAAATTAGCATATATTCTCTCTGTATGGATTTTGTTCCACTAATAGAAATGTTTCTATACTTAGGTTATTGGACAAGTGGATTGTAAATTTATAGCATGCATTTTGAAGAATTTTAATGAAAGTTGTAAAGGTTTGTGAAACATTTATTCTTAATGTTGAATGAGCATATTTATCCAATAAAACTATATTAATATCTTAAATATGCATATTTCAGATCAGAAGTTATTAGCTTTATTTGATCAGCATGCTGTGCACGAAAGAATTAGACTGGAAGAATTTATTGAAGGTAATAATGTGTTTGTATTTCATGGATGCATAATTTTATTTAAATTAAAACTTAGTACATTTTCACATGATTTTTTTAGGGTGTGTACACTCCTTAAAACTTTTTAATTGTGGGTAATTGTGGGCTAAAAAGGAAAAAAAAGGGACCTTTCAAGCTTTTAGTTTTTTATTCTAGGTCTTTAACTTCTGTACAAATTAGACTTTTTAACAGCAGTCTAATTTGAAATAATTTGCTAAAAGTAAAATATGAATAAGTACCATAATTTTGCATGTCTGCAGGAGCAATTTTTTATTTAAAAAATTTCATAAATCAGATAGTCTGCACCACTAGATAATCCACGGACTATACATGCAAACATATGAATTTTAGTATGATAATATTAAATTATTTTAAGAATAAAAACCTAAGTACAGTAGAGTCCCGAAAAATCTGGATTAGACTCAATTAATTCCACCTTTAAAATTTGAAATCATTTCTTATTATAGCTTCATAGACAATTTTTAATGGAAGAAACTGAGCAACCTACATTTCTGTGTTCGAGAACCCAACTATGTAAATCGTCTTCTAATGCCATTGTATTTTTCCACGAAGATTGGATCGCTTTTATCTCCTATTTTTAACATTTCCCTTTGCTTGCGCCAATTTCTTACTGCTTTCATGTCAACTTCAATGTCAACCTTCTGAATTACTTTCAACTTGAAATCAGCAGTAAAACTATATAATTAATGTCCAATATTACCGCAAATCAAAATCCTGAAAATAAAACACTGTTACGAGTGATCCTCATGGTGAAATGTCCTTTGACCCTCAATCTTCGATCTTGAACCCATCCACTCGATGTTGTCAATCGGAACTGTAAATAGCGACTATCGATATTTTCCCATACTCCAGGATACAATTTAAGATTACCCTACTTGCTACTACTGATTCGTTCTGCTATATGAGTTGTAATTTTTTTTCCTGGTTTATTACAGATACGATACAATGTTTTCTTGACATCTCATGAGTCGTGCTTTTGTTTACATTTGATCATCAGTTGTTTGTGTGACATGCTTATTTTCCCACTTTCTTCTGATATTGATGATTTAAGCAATGAACAACCAGCAGATTGTCTGGGGCTGAAGAAATTTGCTTTTTAAACACAGATAGTCTGCTGACTATACGTGCGAAGTTACAGTAACATTGCCACGCTATTATACAGACATACCAACTACTCTGGATTATCCAGAGTTGCTCCAGAGAAATGAGAAAATACTACATATCTTTAAAGGGTCACTGTGGAAATGACGTTAATTTCGGGATATATTGCAAATCCGCAACATGGTGATAAAAAAAGATTAAAGATATTTTTAATATTGGAAACAGCTGTAAAGGTCATTCCTGAAGATTGCAAATTTTGTTGTTTACTTTATTAGGAGAATTGTCAACCAAACTTTTGCTTATTATAGATATTATTGTGATGTCTCATTATATTAATATGTAAAAGAACATCCATGCTTTAATTTACAAGATTCCTGATTTAAATTGCATTCTTCGTCTTACTTCTAAATTCTCTTTACACCATGTGGCACATGAAGCTGTTTGCATATCCCTCTATCCAAGCAGTCCAGTGCAGTAGTCCTTTCTTTCCCCTAGCTCAGTTAAACAAGAAAAATTTGTACTTTGATTAAAAATAAATTATTTTGTTATTGATAATTTATAGCAATCAATGAAATAAGTAACCAGGGTTCCCACAGTCCTTAAAAGTCCTTAAGAACTCCTTAATTTTAGCTTTCATTTTTAAGGGCCCTTAAAATTTTTGTCAAAGGTCCTTAAAAACTCTTTAGTTTTTAAGGACTTAGGTTTTTAGTTTTTAACTCTTTAGTTCTTTAGTTTTTAAGTTAAATTGGAACTTGATCAATTTATCCATCGTCTCGTGATTTCCTATCAGTTTTTTGCAGTATTCTCCAAACTTTCTGGTTTTGTAAGTTCGGAGTTAAATTTGCCCCGAACCGGTTCTAAGAACACCAGTACAGGTGATAAGTACTGGTCAAAGAATATATAAAATGTTTGTTAATGTTCATAACATAATTTTACATTTTCTAGCCAAAAGTGCAGTATTAATAATAAAGAAAATCCTCAAACACATATGTTTTCAGTGCAGTTCTGTAGTAATTCAAAATTCCTTTCCTTGATATCCTTAAAATATTATGAAAATGCTTTTAGTTTATTAGTACTTTTTATGGTCACAAGCCAGAAAACTGTTTTGACAAATAATCTTTCACATACTTAAAAGGTTTAAAGTATAAAGTCAGCTGCCCTTTCCTAATAGCTAACAGTCATGCAGAGTTTAATTAAACGAAGCATGGAGGGTGGGGTGTAGATATTTTAGTTACTTATGGAAGTTTAATTTTCCTTGCATTGAATGTGATAGGAAAGTCTTAAACTTTCTTCTCTCCTAGGCAACGTCAGATATAATCAGCCAGTATATACATATATATATGAGCTACCCTTTCCTAGTAGCTAACAGTCATGCAGGTTTTAATTAAACGAAGCATGGATGTTGGGGGGCTGTAGATGTTTCAGTTACTTATGGATGTTTAATTTCCTTTCCATTGAATGTAATTGAATAGTCTAAAACTTTCTTGTTTCCCAAGCGACATCCGGTATAATCAGCTAGTGTGTACACACACACATACATCAGAGTCATTTTTAAACCCTCAGAAAGTGCGGTTTATAATATTGCCGCATAAAGAAGCTTAACCAACGAGCTAAGTGGCCGAATGGTCAAAGCACGCGATCCAGACCCGAAGATTGTGGGTTCGATCCTTGCCGTGGCTGTTTATCCATAGTACGGATTTTTAATTTAAAAATGTTATTTATTGTTTCCTTATGTTTCCTTATGTTCTTGAACTTTCTAGATCTTTCTTTAATATGTAAATTATTTATTTCTCGAATATTCTGTTCGGGTATAAAAGCTGATACCCACTAGTTGTAGGCAACTTCTTGATCCTGTAAGGTTGCGAGTTGCTACTTAGCTTCAATAAATTGTTCTGTTAAGTTAAACGGTGTGTTCATTCAAATCTTCGTGACAAATTTGGTGGAGGCGCCGGGTACCGATTTCGCCATTGTGGATAACTCTGACAGTGTTCGCAGAAGTCTCCGTTTAAGAGGATTACCTCCGGAATTTGGCCTGTACGACCCAGAAAAAAGAAAGAAGCAAATAATGCCCGAAGATACAAAGCCTGTCGTGGTAACTCCTACCTACCCGCCCCTAAGAAACCCTTCAACCTTCCGTGGGGAGCCTGGAGATGACCCTCGGAAATGGCTTGCAGAATACGATCGAGTGGCAAAGTTCAACAAATGGGATGAAATGATGTGTCTTGCAAACGTCTATTTTTTCCTGGACGGTACGGCCAAACAGTGGTACATAAATAATGAAGATACCTTGGACTCCTGGGACGCATTCAAGAGGGGTTTAAATGAACTTTTGGGCGATCGTCTCAAGTACACAAAAAAGGCCGAAGAACAACTAAAATGTAGAGCTCAAAGGGCAGGAGAGAGTACTCAGTCCTACATTCAGAGTGTATTAGGGCTTTGTCAAGAAGTCAATCCTTCAATGTCCGACAACGAGAAAGTATCTCACTTAATGAAAGGAGTGGCTGAAGATATGTACCAAAAGAAGTGAAGACTACAGCTGACTTTATCAAGTGGTGTAATTACATTGAGGACATGAGGCAAAAAAGAATTGGCCGAAAATTTGAGAGACTACCAAACGTCGTACCAGTTGCAACCATGGAGGAAGAGACAGATTTAGTGTCTCTTATCCGTAGAATTGTACGCGAAGAGGTAAATCGATTAGTAAATCAAGTCGACGAGTTTCCGGACCCCTATTCCCAGCCGCTACAGACCGTCATCCAAGACGAAGTCGAAAGAGCTTTGGCGCCAGTGGTCGTAAAGTCTGCAGACGCCCAACGACGTCCCACGTATGCAGCCGCTGTGACGAGGAAACCTAGAAGTTCTGTCCAGAGATCAGCACCGCAGCCCAGGAAAACGGACCTATGGAGAACGACCGACAACAGACCAGTTTGTTTCCACTGTGGACGCCCTGGACACGTCGTACGCTATTGCCGTGAGAGGAAGGCCATTTTTGACGATTATCGAGCCCGCCGACAGAACTTCGATGACGCTGACGATGAGTTTCGCCGACCCAGCCCCGAACGCCGTTCTTTTCCTAGTCCTACTAGAGGCCGATCACCAACCCGTCGTTTCCGATCGCCGTCGCCATATCGTCGATCAGGTCAATCTCCAAGCCGTAGAAACGAGGAAAACTAAGCAGAGCGACCTTTCGAGGAGGTGAGGCCGCATGTTATGAAAATCCTCCATCGGCCGCAAGGATGACGGGTAACCACCTCGATGTTCTAGTAAATAATCAGCCGATCCGTGCTCTAGTAGATTCTGGAGCCTCGTTTTCTGTCGTCTCCGATAAGTTTCGTCGATCCTTAAAGAAAGTTATGTTCGCTGACGCCAAGAACACTATGCTGAAAGTCGCTAATGGCAATTTTGTTAGGCCACTGGGAAAATGTGTTCTGCGTGTCGTTATAAATAGACGAGAGCTGCCTGTTGAATTCATCGTCCTACAGCATTGTAGTCACGACGTAATCCTCGGATGGGACTTTTTGGAAGCTTCTCAAGCTGTGATAGACTGTGGCAGAAGTGAACTGTTGTTAGAAGATCCTGGCCAAGAAACCAAAGCACTAGACGCTTGGAAGGTGTATGCCACGAAGGACTACAAGCTTAAGCCACGATCCTTGACAAGAATAGCAGTATCAGGTTTAGATGTCGGAAGAAACATAAGCGTAATCGTGGAGGGCAATAGACACTTGCTGCTCGAAAGAAACCTTGCTACACCATCTATGATATCCTTATACCATAATGGACGAAGTGAAATTTGGATTGCCAACATGCAAGCCAAAGATCAAGTCATTCCTAAAGGAATGTACGTAGGCGAAGCTGAGCTCCTGGATGAAGGGCAGATATGCGAGATTGCGGAAACAACAAAAAGTACAAGTACTCTGCAGGAGCCGACGAATTCCAATACAGATTATACAATGATGATATCCCCTGAGTTGAGCAGCGAAAGAAAACGCAAATTAGTCGAGCTCTTACAAACCTTTTCGGAAATTTTTACAAAAGCCAACAAGTCGACAGCCTCAAAGACAAATGTGAAACACAGGATCAATACGGGTGACCATGCTCCAATCTACCAAAGGGCTTACCGAGTTTCACCGACTGAAAGACGCATAATTCGCGAAGAAGTTCAGAAAATGCTTGATCAAGGTATTGTCCAGCCATCTGAGAGTCCGTGGTCATCTCCCGTCGTACTCATAAGGAAAAAGGATGGAAGCTGGCGTTTTTGCGTGGACTATCGCAAACTGAATAGAATCACGAAGAAAGACGTTTATCCTCTGCCCCGTATTGACGATACTCTAGACTGTTTAAAAGGCGCAAAGTTCTTTTCTTCCATGGATCTCCGATCTGGTTACTGGCAGATAGAAGTGGATGAAGCGGATCGTGAAAAGACTGCCTTTATTACTCCAGAAGGTTTATACGAATTTAAAGTCATGCCGTTTGGACTTTGCAATGCACCGGCGACTTTTGAAAGAATGATGGATAATTTGCTACGCCATCTTAAATGGACTATGTGCCTATGTTACTTGGACGACATAGTAGTTTTCTCAGAAAGTTACGAAGATCATCTTATCCGATTAAGGACAGTCCTGAAATGCATTCAACAAGCTGGACTCAAGCTTAACCCCAAGAAGTGCCTTTTTGCTGCTCAAGAAGTAAAAATACTAGGCCATCTCGTATCCAGTAGCGGTGTCCGTCCAGATCCTGACAAAGTGAGAGCAGTGACCAATTTTCCTACTCCGCAGAACTTACATGACGTACGAAGCTTTCTTGGGCTTTGCTCCTACTTCAGAAGGTTTATTAGAGGCTTTTGCTATATCGCCGAGCCCCTGCAGATGCTGTTGAAAGGCGATGCGAAATTTCATTGGGGTCCTGAAGAGGTAGAGGCTTTTGACAACCTTAAGAAGGCGCTTACATCTGATCCAGTATTGGGTATATTCGACGAAAGATGCCCTACAGAAATTCATACAGACGCCAGCGGATATGGTATTGGAGCAGTTCTGGTTCAAATTCAGAATGACGTGGAAAAAGTCATAGGGTACGCCTCTAGGACCCTGACAAAGGCCGAAAAAAATTATTCTACTACAGAACGAGAATGCCTTGCCGTCGTATGGGCTATCAATAAATTCCGGCCATACCTGTTTGGAAGACATTTTACCGTCGTGACAGATCACCATTCATTGTGCTGGCTTATGACCCTAAAGGATCCCTCAGGCAGACTGGCAAGGTGGGCTCTTCGACTCCAAGAACATAATTTTTCAGTAAAATACAAATCCGGTAGGAAGCATAACGATGCCGACGCTCTCTCCAGGAATCCAGTAGATGAAGAGACTGAGACGCAAGATCAATTTTTAGCTGTAACCACGAGTATAGACCTCGCTGTCGAGCAGAAGAAAGATCCAGACATAGCAAAAATGATCCTTCCGAAGATCGGCTCATCCACCGAAAATAAATTTGAGTTAATTGACGGAGTCCTGTGCAGAAAGAATTTTGATCCAGATGGAAAGACATGGTTGCCCGTCATTCCCAAACATCTGCGAGCAGACATACTGAAGCATTTTCACGACGCACCTACCGCAGGGCATCTTGGCTTTGCGAAAACGTACGACAGGATCCGTAAAAGATTTTATTGGCCGGGGATGTACCGAAATGTTGTTAGATATGTCATGCACTGCCGAGAATGCCAAAGGAAAAAATCAGTTCCTCAAGTACCACCTGGACGCTTGGTTTCTATCCCTCCTGCTGTCGCACCTTTTCATCGAATTGGGATAGATCTGCTTGGGAGATTTCCTAAATCTGCCCATGGTAATAAATGGATCGCAGTTTGCACCGATTATTGTACACGCTATGCAATAACTAAAGCTTTAGTTATTGCATAGCGTATATTTAGTTATTGCAACTGCAGAAGCCGAAGAAGTAGCCAAGTTCCTGCTCGAAGAGATTCTTCTAAAACACGGAGCTCCTCGAGTCATTATTACAGATCGTGGTGCTGTTTTTCAATCCAGACTTGTTTCCGCTCTCGTCGAATTGTGTAATATCGATCATCGCATGACGACGGCCTATCATCCCCAGACAAATGGTTTGACGGAGCGCCTTAACAAAACTGTAGCCGATATGCTGTCCATGTATGTTAACACCGAACAGAAAAAACTACGAAATTCTACCATTTGTGACGTTCGCCTATAACACTGCTAAGCAGGAGACAACAGGATTCACCCCGTTCTACCTAGTTCATGGACGTGAAGCCGAAACGACTCTGGACACGATGTTTCCATTCTGCTGATGATGCAACTAACGATTACATAGCCAAGACCATTTCCAGAGCAGAAGAGTCGAGACAGTTAGCTAGAACTCATACTCTGAGAGCGCAAGATAAAGACCGTCGACGTTATGACTCGAAGCACCGAATGGTGTTTTATAGTCCTGGAGACCTCGTATGAACCTGTAAGCCTTGATAGATATCAGACAAACACGAAATCGGTAAATAACATTTTTTTATGACGGCCTATAACACGTAAAATTAACAATTATAACGCTACCTACAAATGGATTAACTCTTATGGACCGACCTGACATACATATTCCACATTTCTGTATATAACTTACTAAGCAAACGCCACTCCGAAGACTACAGATTCTGCCGATGGCACTAACGCAACATAGGAAGACCATCGACGTTATAGACTGAAAATAAGCGTTTTTATAGTTGGCAGAATGGGTATGTATGTTTATTCCTGGACCCCCCCGGTCCGAAAGGTCGGTCTTTCAGAGAAGCTCTTAAGAAGGTATTTTGGTCCCTATCAAGTGTTGCGCCGTTTATCCGACGTTACCTATGAAGTGCAAGATTTCGATCCTGCCTCCCGAAAAAGAAAACCAAAAGACGTTGTCCATGTTTTACGTATGAAGCCATACCATGATCCGACGAAGCAGACCGAAAGTGAAGATGGACGAAATCCAGGTGTCGTTCTTCCGGAAGAGAAGTCAAAAGAAATTTACAAGGGACCTTTGACACGCTCCAGATCTAAATAGCAGCGAGACGCTGTCTTTTTGAGAAAGGGGCAATGCCGCATAAAGAAGCTTAACCAACGAGCTAAGTGGCCGAATGGTCAAAGCACGCGATCCAGACCCGAAGATTGTGGGTTCGATCCTTGCCGTGGCTGTTTATCCATAGTACGGATTTTTAATTTAAAAATGTTATTTATTGTTTCCTTATGTTCTTGAACTTTCTAGATCTTTCTTTAATATGTAAATTATTTATTTCTCGAATATTCTGTTCGGGTATAAAAGCTGATACCCACTAGTTGTAGGCAACTTCTTGATCCTGTAAGGTTGCGAGTTGCTACTTAGCTTCAATAAATTGTTCTGTTAAGTTAAACGGTGTGTTCATTCAAATCTTCGTGACAATATTATATTTTATTCACAATTTATTTTTAATTTGCTCACTCAAAAAATTTTAGATGTACATTTTTCAAAATGTTTTTGTCAAATAGGTTTATCTTATTAATTTTTAGGTATTTTTAAAAACTTAATTCTGAAATATTGTAGGACATTTATTGAACATGCCTTGTCTAGTTCATAATTATTAAAATAGGCTCCTTAGAAAATAGGGTTTATGTCGTTATGCCGTGCATTTCAAGTAGGTCCTTATAAAAAGTTACTTAGGTTCTTAGAAAGTCCTTAATTTTTGTTCCAGAAAAAGAGTGGGAATCCTTATAACTCAATATATTTGCAATGATCTATGTATTATCATATTTTTTTCATATAACATAAATCTTAAACGAATTTTTAATTTTTGCTTTAAATTTTCAATATTTTAGATTTGTATGAAACAAGTAAAGATGGAGAAAAATCGGTTAAATCTGTAGCCCTCAGCTCACCTCTGGAAGTTCAATTCAATGAGGAAGAAATTCGACTTCTTCATACATATCATGAGAAGCTTCGTCAAATTGGGATTCACATGAATGTTAGCAGTGAATCTAATAGCTGTAGTGTTCATTCAGTGCCTATTTGTTTGGTTCATAAGGGAACTCAGGAGCTTAGGAGAAGCATCTCAGACTCAATTTCTGTTTTGCAGGTAATTATATTTATAATTCTGTTAATAAGGAATAAATAAATAAAGATAGGATTTACTAATGACTTTTTTTGTTTTGATGTAAAAATTTTAATTTTCAAATTTTGGACCTAGAAATGTTTAGATTGCTTTAACTGAATTTTTTATGTTAAAAATTTTTTCTGTTAATGTTTATAAAAGTATTCTATATATATGTCATGTCTTAGATAAAGCAGTCACGAAGAGTCCATTATTGTTCTTCCAATTCATTCTTTGTTTCTCTCCAGACATGAGATATGTAAATAAAGTACTATCGATGTAAGGTCTGCTATAAGCATACTCATGACTAGTCTGCTTGACGCAACTAAGTCACGGCTAGGAAGAGAAATGTCTTCTGCCTAACTGCCAGAATAGAGAGTGTGAACTTCTTACTTAAAAATATAAAATCTTATCTAAGGGGTTTTTTGGGGGGTTTTATGTCTGACCATTTACACTTTTCGAAGGCGTGTTTTGGGCATTCTTAAATCTCTTCATTGGCCGTTGCACTTTTTTTTTTTTTTTTGTCTGGCCAAGAGATAGCGTGGGAAACGCCGTTTTGTGGCTGCAGGTGCTTTGCGTTAAGTATAAGCCAAACCACAGATGTTGGGAGACTAAAAGTTATGTGATTGTCTAGTGTCAAAATGGGATTAACTGGTTTAAATGACGACTTCTGTAACATTAAAAGGGGATTAAAATTTCGTCTTTCTAGCCCACAGGTGGCTCTCATGTGTGTTTGAGATCTTGGTTGTTTGTTTCACACTTAGGGGTTTTCTCTATTACTTTTTATTTTCGGGGGTCTTATTCCTTGATCTGTTTTTCTACATTACATATATACCAGTAGTTTTTACTTGTTCCATAATCTTAGACCACCACAGCGGAACTTTGGTAGCTCAGTCGGCAAACACAATGATATCTTAACTGAAAGGTTGCAGGTTCGGAACCAAGCTGGCCTGAGACCGCTATGTTTGTTAAAGGTGAGGGAGGCACGTAAAATATGTTCATGGTCATAATGTCTTCTCAAGGTCACAAGGTCATGGTCACAAGTTCTCAATCAATACCTCTAGGGATGGCAAGACAAGTTTGTGGGTCTTCTGCTTCAAAATTACGAGGACTTACTTGAACGAAGTCATTCTTTCACCTTAATGGTGCTCATTAAAATGAAAGGCATACTCCTTCTCCTTAATATGAGAGCCTGCAGACTCTTTTGTGCTTGGTTTGTCTAAGTGGCATGAAAAACTATCACAGCTAAAATTCAAGGTGTTTTATGCTATCTTCATACATGTTTCATAAAGAATGTCATCCTCACCTGCCTCCGTATTGGACATACACAGTTCACTCATCGTCATCTCTTGCTGGGAGACAACACACATGTGAAGTTTATAAGGTTGACATGTCTATTAAACACGCCCTGATCGATTGTTCGATCTTTAATCAACATCGCCTCCATTATTTTAAATCTGTTACTTTTTAGCTTTTTAAAAGTCATTGGTTTTTATATTCATACCTGATAATTTAATCTTGCCTCGTTCATTTTTGTAATTCTACATTTGTTTCTCTTCATTTCTTTGGTTACTGCATTGCTTCATCTTTAAATTTTAATCTTTGAAATTATTTGATCAACGATGGCCGAATGGTTAGGTTGCTGACCTTCAGAGCCAGAGTTTGTGGGTTTGAATCCCACAGTGGCATGGATGTTCGTAACCGTTCGGAATCGGCTTTAAGCAGTAGGTCCCGGTCTCATTATCCCTCGTGTTGAATAAAGTAGACCGTAGTGCTCCAAACCAAACCAAACCTTTGAAATTATTTTTAAAATTTTTTGGTAATTAATGAGTTCTTGTGTTTGGCACAATACATCCCAGGACGATGCAGTGCCATTAAGCTCCAACCAGCCATCATACATGTTTACAGGGTTCGTTCACAGCTTGAAAGTGCTTTAACACTTTTTTTTTTCTAAAACAACATCTGTTTATTGCAAATATAGTATTTTCATACTAATAATTTGAGACATAAAAAAACTCTAAAATTACATTAATGTATTTAACTTTGTGTATTCTATAACCTTTTGTAGAAATCTTTGCTAGTGTCTATGTAAATGCAGTTATTTGTAGCAATTATTAATACAGTGTTAGATATTCATATGCACATGTATATATGAGAAATCTGTTTATTTGTTTAAAGTTAAATTAGTCTTAAATGCCGAGTAATTTGTTGTTCGAAGGTAAATTTTTGGTTCTCCTCAAATGAACTTTTAAATTCAAGGGGACTATGTTGATTTGTCCTCAGATTTCCTCGCTTTCTACTTTTAATTTTAACCCTTATAAAACTTTCTTTATCTTTCATGAATTTTTTGGTTCTTAAAATATCATATATACATCAATTTATATCAGTGACGTGCGGTAGGTGTTCATGCAGGGTGTGCAGAGAACAACAACAACAATAATAATAAAACCATAAAAATGTACATTAAACACTTCTTTAACGTTTATTATTCATTTGTACACAAAATCCAAACGTCTATCCATATTACTATTAAAATAACGAAAAGCTTATATTTCCACGAAAAACTTATATTTTCAGCAAACATAGCACCACACGGCACCTGTCGCTGCGGTGCCTCATCTGGATGCTCATGGGTGCCGACAAACCGAGAGTCTAGTCCACGTGCAGAGGATTTTGCTGCACACTGGCGCAATAGAACGAACTGTTTCTCGTTCGGTCAGTGGATTAAACTATATTTATTAATTGTTCTTAACATTTGGAAATCATATATTCTGCAAAAAACATCTTGACAATTTTTAAAAACAAAACCAGGGATATGGTGTTATAGATATAACTTATATACTGTCTGTAAAACACAATGAATGGTAAAATTTGGACTGTTCTGTTAGAATTTGTTTCTTTTTTGTCTAAGAAAACAAAATTGTTTTTCAGCGAATTATTTCAATAAATATAATACATCACCGAAATTACTTTACCACACTAAAACATTTCCCTTTATATTGATGAAATACTTCTTTTATATTTTCATGAAAACAAAATCTTACAATATATAAATTTAAACATTAACCGTCTACAAAAGTGTATGGCCAGTTAATCAGTTAATAAACTAAAATCGCTTCAGTACGTAAGACCCCGCTTTAATACAACGCTTAATAAACGGTACTTTCGGATGATTCTGAATGCCAAGTGCAGGAAAAATATCTGCACTTGCCTCAGTGCCATAGTATGCTGTGCTTCTCCAGTAGCCCATACATATAAAGCGTGATTTTCTATTAGTGCGCAGTTGGTACACATAAAAATTTCTTATGTTTGTTTGCTTTTGAACATGCTATGTGGTGCAGCACCTAGTACCGTACGCACTGCGAGAATACAAGCAAGCAAATCAACATAATATTTGAATATATTATAAATAATATTTACTACATACCATATAAAGATAGGTAGACATAGGTGCAGAAAATTATTGTCTCTCATAATTTTGCTATGGTGTGCAGTGCACACCTTGCACATATGGACTGCATACCACTGATTTATATATTCCTTTACTGTACCTAAATGTGAATTACCCAGTACAAGAAGTTTTTGTGAAATTGCTTCACATAACTTTAAAGTATTTGTTTTTAAGTTAAATGTAATTTTTAAAAAATATTTTAAGAATTTATTGTTTAAATTTTTTTAAGAATTCTGTTAAAGAATGGCTCACTTCCCTTTTGAAAACAAGAAGTATACCTCAAGTGCTGCCAAAAACATTATTGTCTGTGTTGAAATATTGGGCTTGTCGAGGTATGTTCTGTATGTTACTATTTTGCATGCTTTGCCAGTAATAGTTTAAACTGTTTTCACTGCAGCATTTTTAAAGGTATGCTTTAATAACAGAATAATTATTTATATTACATTAAAAGGTATGTTTATAATTATTTGTATGTGATTTTTAAAATTCAAAGTTGTTAAGGTACGTAATTATTAACTTTTGACATATCCATCATGCAGTCTTAGGCTATAAATAAGACACAAAAATTTGGAAATAAAAATGTTGTTTATTCAAACAATCCATCATTGCTTTCACTCCAAAACTTTTTCATTCACTTTTATAGTAGTGTGTATGTGCATGTCAGTCAACCAATGAGAGTGTTACAAGTTTGTTGCATGGCATATGCGAGAAGTGAAACTGAGTCATATAAAGGAGTTATATAAGAATAATTGACGTAAGCAGAAATTAATTTTGGTGTTTTTGAAGCTGCCAAAGGTTACCACAGTTAGGGAAAAACAAAGACATCTCACCAAAGGTTTTAATTTAACCCTTTGTGCTCGAAGGCTCTGGAGCAGAGCTATTTAAAATTTGTCTTCAAACTCAAGGGCTCTGTTACGGAGATGAAGCAAATAATTTTCAGTTTTTAACATAAGAACAAAAACCAATCTTAAAAACTAACTATTTTGCATTGTCTTCGTAGCGGAGCCCTCAAGTTTGAAGACAAATTTTAAATGGCTCCACTCTGAAGCCCTTGAGTACAAAGGGTTAAAGAATAGAATTACCAGAAATTTATTTTAAAATACAGTTATAATTGAGTTAGTTTGGGTTAAAATATTATTACATATGTACTTATGTATATATATTCTTCTGGTATGGTAGCCCTAAGTGGGCCACTACTTCCTGAGAAACTTCCTCCATTCTGATTTCTTCTTAGCAATTGCTGTCCAGTTGGCAACTCCTAAAATTCTGAAATCCTTCTACACAGTCAGTCAATCTTAATTTTTGTCAACCCCTTACTGAAGGTCTGATTGGTTTACAGGGTCTGTATAAAAATGAATGACATATTTTTTTTTTCTGATGTGACTGTATATCGCAGCAAGCTTCTTCTAGGTTCATTTGATGGAGAAGCAAGTTCACTTCATAGTGCACCTGGAATTAGTTGTATACAAGCTGAGAGGTTAGCATTGTCATTTTAGTGGATACATGTCTTTTGGTTTGGGGTGAACAGAATTGTGCTATCAAATTCTGTGTTGCACATAGAATATCAGCTTTGGAGATTGTAGGCATCTCGCTTGTCTGCGGCTGTCTTTCCCGATGACCGCATGTCTCGTTTTTGTACCTGCACGCCTGTTGTTACTGGAGCAAGTACCGTGGGTTCAATGAATGCCTGTCTTGCTGACAGTTAATTATGGCAACGACAAAATCCTAGACTAAATATTTATTTACAAATTTTGTTGGCCATACGTACACTGAACATCATTAACCAGAAACATGGCTGAAAAAGAAAACTGAGAATAACCAAATAGTGTCGAGCGGAAAGCACCTCTCTTGGTCTCAGCTCTCCTTCATGAATATCCCTTCTCTCTCGTTCTGAGCGGGCATCATCTCCACTGCTGTTCGCGAGGGCTGGGGTTGAAACCCCCCCCTCTTAGTCAGATTTTTGCCTTCATGGGAAAATGTCCTTCTCAGCAGCTGGCGTGGGCGAGGGTGGCATCCTTCCTCCTCCTTGTGAACTTTCACCTCCCTGTAATAGGGCTTGTCTACCCTCTCCTGATGTGTTCGTCTTTGCTCCTTAGTGCTGTAAGAAAATGCAGGTGTCCATGTAACGTAAACTCGAGTCTTGAGTCTAGTATTACAGAGATGTTGGTCATTATGTAAAAAAAGTTTAGGAGTGAATGCCTTTCAAAATATGCTATTCTCAGATGGCACAAGTGCTTCAAAGTTGTTTTGGAGAGTATGGAAGATAACCTCATGGAGGATATTCATCTATTGGTTCTAAGGTTTAAGTGTACTAGGTGTGCATGACGCATTAAACTCTAGGGATTCAATGGATATCAATTTGCCCGGATAATGAATACCAGATATCTGGCCAGAGTTTCAGCCAGATATCCAGTCTGATGTCAGTATGTTTTACACTTTTTCTTTTAAAATTTATTTTAAATAAATCAGCTTTATGTACTTTATTTTGAAACCAAATTGTAGCATTTTTCGCACCTTTTGTATTTTTTAATTAGTTAACTATTTGTACTATAATTTATTTTAAATTTTTTTCTTTAAGTTTTAGTACTCAATATCTCAATTCAACATTATTTAATTAGAAAAGCCAATCTGAAGAAAAGCATTTTTAATAGTCCTTTACCTGCTTTAACGGTTTTTATGTTTATGTATAAAAAATTTAAAGAGCATATTCCCACTTTTTTTTTAGTAAATTATCTTTATTCTTCTATCCTCCAAAAAAGTAAGTTTTGTCTTTTATGTTCTCAAATGAAAAAAAAAAAAATTTTTTTTGAAGTTGAGACTAAGAAAAGAATGATTTATGATTTTTTGTAATGAAATAATGAAGTGTATAAATAAACCTAATTTTTTTTTGCATAAAGTTTTTTTACATAATGCTCCAAAATACTTATTTTGCATTGTTTCATATAGTATATTGTTTAACATTTTGCATTTTTTTTCGTTATATTTACCTTATTTCTCAGTGTATAATTTTTGGCTGAATGTACAGCTGGATAATTGTAATATCCCGTATAGTAGCCGGATATTCCGGATGCAGTATGTTGACCAGATATCCACTCCATCCCTATTAAACTCTACCAACAGTTAAGTGTCTGAATGATCACATACTTTATAGTAACTCATAAAATAATTGTGTTCATCATCATTAACTCACAATTTATATATGAGTAAAATTTGTCTTAGTGGAAGCCTTATCAGGCAATGTACCTTATTTTACCTTTTTCATCATTAACTTCCTGACATCACAATGCTTTTACAGAATGCTTACAGTTCTAATATGATCCCAGACGATTTTTTTTCCATGAGGAAAACAGTCCTTGATGAACATTGCATGGGACTGTAGCTCCTCAAAGTTCTTTAGACTTTGGGGAGCTGCTTGAAGAACATTCAAAGAAAGCACCTTCTAAGTTAGAAAACTTCTTGGAAGAAATTTGACAATGCCCTAAAGTCCCATTTTAAAGAATTTTAATAGTTCTGTCTATACCTTCAATATATATATATATATTTTCATGAGTTTGGTCTGATTGCTTTTTATACAAACCCTGTATAGTTAATGATGGAAAATTAGTCAAATGTCATATGTAATTTTCCAAACCTCTAAATTTGCAGAGGTGTCAGTGGACTGATGAAGTATAACACTTCCACTTCAAATGCTTTTAATTAAAATTTTATTAATAAAAGTAATACATGCATTGACTTATTGCATAACATAACACATGTAAATTAGGCAAGCTATTGAACAGCAGCATAAGTTAGAAGTGCTCCCCATCCAACAATGCTGAACAGGCTTAAATATATACATGCAGTAGGTAATTTACATATGGTTTTCAGTCACGGTTAAAAAATCTGACTGAAAGTTAAATTCATCGGATGAATATCATTAACTCATAATGAGGTCATATTGTAAGGAAGAAATATATTTTTTTTAATTTCCCAGCAGTTAAAAATCTTAAATGTCCGTGAAGAGGGGTTCAATTGATTTGGTTGGAGGTCACAAACTTCAAACGACTTATTTTGATAAATTTAATAATATCCACCCCCTTGAATAACCAATATTTTTCAAATTTGTATTGTCTCCACAAGCTATTATCATTTACGACATCAAACATTTTTCAAAGAGCTTTTCATTCAAAAATACCTAACTGGTTTGTTTATGATTTATTTAAAGTCTTTATCTCAAATAAATAAGTAAATAGACCCATCCATCAATAGGTAATAGATCAATTGCTTAAATTTTAGGTCATTTAGTTACTTAGAGTTTTAAGTTTGAATGAAAATAAGTAAAGTTGTCTACCAGTTAAAATTTAAAATTAATAGTCTACTAGAATTTTTAGCATGCTGGAGTTTTAGGGATAATAAGATTCATTTTTTCTGTAGACTTCTTAAGGGTAGTAAACACCTAATAATGCATTATTTGTTTGTGTGCAATGATTATTAAATCATTGGCATAAGCAAAGATTTGCACTGTTTTGGTGAAAATGATGTTCCTAGTGTTGATTCTGAAATTGCAGATTGCCTATTCTAAAGCCAAATGGAAAAAGAGCTGGACAAGATGTGTGTATATAAATACACAACACATACATATATATGTATACATATGCACACACACATATATATCTATATCTATATATATATACTACACGACCTGACAGACATTGTCCTGTTTTAATGCTGTAAATCCAAAAATTGTAAAATGATTAACTGGCTGCAATCATGGCAAATATAAAATATTTTTCAGGTGCAGTAAAGTTTGGAGATCCCTTGAGCCTTGAACAGTGTAGAAATTTATTAAATTCGCTATCTGAATGCAAGCTGCCATTTCAATGTGCTCATGGTAGGCCATCTGTGGCACCCATTTTGGATCTGAAGAAAGTAGAAGCTCTTTATAAAAAGGTATTTATATTTTAATTATATCATATCATGGGTTAAGTAAAAATCTTTGCTATATCCCTGTGTCTGGTGCAGTGTGAAATTAAAAGAAGAAAGTGTCATAAAACATTGAATCCTATATTAATGTATTTACTTGTGTATAACATGCCTTTTTTATTTTCACACAGTTAGGACAGAAACTCTGCATGTTACATACAAAATAATTTTTATTACTTCTGGTAATTATTTGATATCCATATAATAAAAACTATTTAATTTGTTCAGGACCATGATCACATAGTTTTCCTTTCATGGCCCATGGGTTGAGGCCATAGTGTGATTGAAAATTAGAATGTTTTATTTAATTAGCACTAGCTGGCAGTTATTGACCTTCAATATACACTTTGAGTTCTGAGTTATTTTTTAACCTCAGATATTTTATTAACCTCCGATACTGGAAAATTTGGTAGAATATTTATGGGATTGCCATCTCATCTTATGACATTACAACCTTTTACAAAAAGCAATATGTAGATTTCTGTTGTTTTGTAAGGTTGGGTTGCAGCCAATTGTTTAACCTCTAAGGGGGAAGTCCAGGTACAAGGAGGAATCCCCAGATACTGGGTACGCATTTTAGTCATCTTTTACGACAAGCTTAGGCTACATTGGGACTATCCTTCTTCAGCTGCCACACAGAAAGATTTCAATCTGCCTTTGTTGTAAAGGAAAAATTGTTCCAAGAACTTATAAAAATCCTATTCATTATTTTTGAACCATCTCTAAAAAGAAACATTAGGCATTAACATGTTAAACAATGGTAGTAACACTTATTAACTTTAAATGTTAAATTTGAAGCATGGTTGTTTCCATTTTCTGTTGCATATTGAAATAATAAATGTTCCAATCTATCTTCTCCATCTTATTTGCTCGCTATCACAAAACACTCTTTCCTAGCTAGCATCGAAATGTTGGATGTCCGTTAGCCACAAGTTAGTAGTTGGCTTTTTGGTTGGGTGTACATTGAAATAAAATAAATGAAATGGTGGCATTTAATTAAAAAGTTTGGTTAGCCAACAGAAGTATTCAAATGTTGGCCTTCCTTTGGATCAACATAGAAATATTCCGGTTTACACCTTTTTCATTAATATAGGTATACCATTGGCTAAGAAACACAAAAATAATCTCCCTTATAGCTATGTACATGTGTAGAACCAGTGGCAAATGAGAAAGTTATGGGCCAACCACCATCTTTAGTGACTACCATCTTTTGCTGTTTACCACAAGATTGCTTCAATATTTATTGGTTAATATTGAAATGAAATTGAGTAAATTCTTGTGTTCATGGTAAATTGTATAACTGTATCACACTTTTCTCCGAGTTTGGAGAGAAAAGATGCAGTTTTTTACTAAAGTACCTCAGGAAGATGTGATGTAGTTCTACAGTCAGCCACAAGCATACATAAGAACTATAATTATGGTTATTTTAATAAGAAACTGCATTTTTTTATCACTCTGAGTAAAGTGTGATGCAGTTGTACAGTTTATTGTGAACAAGAATTTATTATTGACATTAAAATAGCCCATCTTGACATTGTTAGCATTCTGTTAAAAACAACCTATAGCCAATTGTTGGCTTTTAGTTAGCCAACATACCTGTAATACTAGACTCAAGACTTGAGTTTGTGTTACATGGATACCTGCCCATGTTGCATGGATAACCTTTTTTTACGGCTCTAAGGTGCAAAGACGGACACATCAAGAGAGGGTAGACAAGCCCTACTCCAGGGAGGTGAAAGTTCATCAGGAGGGGAAGGATGTCACCCCCGCCAGCACCAGCTGTGGAGAAGAGGGACATTTTCCCATGGAGGCACAGCCTGACCAAAAGGGGAGGGGGGAGATTCCACCCCGGCCCTTGCCAACAGCAGTGGAGATGCCCACGTGGAACGGGGTAGAACAGATATGCTTGGAGGGGAGAGCTGAAACCGAGTGAGATGCATGCAGACCGCTCTGTATTTTTTTGTATCCTTGGGACATTTCAGCTAGAGATTCGTTGTTCCTATATAATGTACATGTGTTCAATAATTGTAAAGTAATAAATATTTAGTCTAGGATTTTCTCGCTGCAGTATTTAATTGTTGGCAAGACAGGCTTTTAGCGAACCCACAATACCTGCTCCAGTAACAATAGGCGAGCAGGTACAGAAACGAGGTATGCGGTCATTGGGAAAGATAGACATGGACATGTGATATATCACAATAACCTAAGGAATTGGCCCATTGAGTGCAGTTATATATTGGCCCATTATAAAGCTGCTAGCTGGATTTCTTTTAGAAGGCAGAGGAATACAGAAAGTTTAATCTTGTATAGTAACATCTCATAATAAAGGAGGATGTATGGCAACCACATTGTACAACATGGTCAATTTAAACCTGCATGGTCATCTCAAAGTAGTTGACACTCCTCATTACCCAGTGATAACTGGTAACAAGCCTGAAAGAATTAAGAACTTTATTAAGAATGAAGTCGTATGCTTTATTATTATCAGAATGACAACAAGAAAGCATTGGAGCTTCATTCCTTGTCCTCATGCAGCAATTGGCTTACAGTCTAGAGTAACTTTTAGGTCAAATTTTAGATATGTATTATAAACAAGATATAATTTTTCACCATTTTTTTTTTTATAAAAATCATGATGCTTCTTATAATACAGTATTTATAAGTTGAGAAAATTTTAATCTGATCTTGAATATGTTCTATAATTAATTTTACACTTTACTGATAATTATCTTATTCACTAACCATTCTTTTCTCTTTAATTTTCAGAGGTCACCTCCACAATTGCGGAGACTATTAACCTTCTCTCAAAAATGACTTATTGTCTGTGATTACTTGTAAAAAGCTGTTTTTTGTTAATGGAAAATATGTATTATACACAATGAATCTTTTCAAAACATCTTTTCTAGTCACCATTCAATACAATCAAGATCAGTCTGTAATCTTTTAAAAGTAGCCAATCCCATGAGAGCACACTTATTGATGTAAAATTCTTAATGTATTAAACTAATAAGTTTTATTACTTTAGTGTTTTGGGGTAACTAAATTGAAATTTCTGTAGATTATTCTGTTACTTTTTAATGAAATTTGTTTTTAATAAAATGTTATTTTTGTATCTTTTTGTCATTACTAATACTAACTGTTAAATAATAGTCCTTTTTCAATGAAGATAATACTAGGCAACAAGTCTGTTGTTAAGAGTAGGTTGGTGACTGCCTGTGACAGCAAAATTTACGAGCAGCAAGACTGCCTGAGTGCTTTTAATATAGTCCAGTTGAGAATTTTAAATTCTTTATTCTCTTAAAATAGGACCAAATTTGACCAATCCTTTGACACTAGAAATGCCAAGCATCCTCGCTACCTAGAAGTGCCAACAGCGGTCAAATTGACTGCTGAATGGATTAAATGTATTTATTTTAAATGTAAGTATTTTATGATATTTTAGTTAATTTTAGTATCGTAATTTCGCACATATAGTCTGCAGACTATCTGTGTTTAAAAGGCAAATTTCTTCAGCCATGATCTACTGGTTGTTCATTGCTATATCACCAAAATTGGAAGAATGGGGGGGAAAAAAAGGTGTGTTGCACAAACGACCAACGATTAAATGGAAACAAAAGTATGACTCACGAGACACCAAGAAAACATTGTATCGTATTGGTAATAAACCATGAAAAAAAATACAACCCATAAAGCAGAACAAATCAGTAGAAACAAGTAGCGCAGTCTTAAATTGTGTCCTGGAGTAATGGAAAATATCGATAGTCACTATTGACAGCTTCGATTGACAACACCAAGTGGATGGGTTCGAGAAATTCAACAAGAAAGGTGTAAGAAATTGGCACAAGTAAAAGGAAATATTAAAAATATGAAAAGAAAGCAATCCAATTGCCATGGAAAAATACAATGGCCTGCATTAAAAGACGATTTACATAGCTGGGTACTCGAACAGAGAAATGTAGACCGCTCTGTTTCTTCTGTTGAAATTTGTCTCTGAGGCTATGGCAGAAGAAATGATTTCAAATTTTAAAAGTGGAATTAATTGAGTCTAATCGAGAGTTTTCGGCACTCTACTGTACTTAGATTTTTATTCTTAAAATGATTTAATATCGTCACGATAAAATACATATTTCTGCACTTATAATCTGCAGATTATCTAGTGGTGCAAATTATCTGATGATTTATGAAATTCTTTAAACAAAAAATCATGCCTGCGGACCACACGTGTGAAGTTACGGTAATAAATTTTAATAATTTATGTAAGAAACAAAACTGAGCCGCAGTAGCTCAGTTGGTAAAGGCAACAATCTCTTAACTGAGAGGCCAAAGCTGGCCTAAGATCCTCTGTGTTCGTTAAAAGTAACTGGGGCCCATAAAATAGGTTCGTGGTCACAATGTCCTCTAAGTTGTCAATTTATACCTTTGGGGGTGGCAGGGCAAGTCTTTGGGTCTTCTGCTTCAAAATTATGAGGATCTACTTGAGCATAAGTTGTACTTTCACCTTTTGGTACTCATTATAAACGAATGGTTACACCCCTTTGCGTTAATACAAGTAGCTTCTGGCTCAATTGTGTTCGGTTTCACCAAGTGGCATAAGTCAACAACAAAAACAAAACTTATTTTATAAAAGTTTTATATATTTTAAATAACTTTTCTTCTATCTTATTTTAAACATATTTTATTCCTGTTTGCAATTTTTACTGAATACATTATTTTCAATCATAGATGGGCACAATCAAAAATTGCTATATAATTAAACTTAGGTATGTAGATACAACAATTTATTTTTATGTATATGAGTTTATTAACACTTATAAAGTAAGTTTATAGTTTTTTATGATAAAATTCCTGTAATTTCTCTAAAAGCATATATTTTATTTGTATGTACATCAGAAGTTTTATTTATATATACTTCAACAAAAGTTTTTAAAAGTCATGGATTTGAAAAATTTTATTTTGGCAGATACCCTGTATATTGGTCTTGTTACTAATACGATGGGAAGACTGATTCTGGCTTTGGTTTTGTGCTGTCATCAATTGTTCGATTGATTGAATAAAAGTAGCAGCTCTGTTTTGAAAGTTTGGAAATGGGTGAGAAATAAATGGCCCACAAAAGAGTTTCTGTTATTTCAATTGATGTCTTGTACTGTTTTGCCACACAATTCTTTATAAATAACAGAGGCATTTATTCCTGCAAAATTCAGTTCATAATAAAACAGGTGCATTAGCCATCTGCGTGAAGCAGCATGAACAAAATATTTGCAAGCCATCTTGTTAGCCTAATTATTTTTTTCTCATCACTTACTCAGTTAAAGTCCAATCTCCGGTTAAATGTTTTAGCCGAAATCCCATTCACATTTAACTTTAAACTGTCTTTTAACTTTCCATTTAAGAAGACAACTTGCGTTTGCAAATGATATATGCCCATCATGTGATTAGTGGGCATTTCAGAAAATATAAGCCGCTTACAGTTGCTTTCGAGAGGCTCTGTCCAGCTTCCCTGAAATCATTTTCTATTCCAAATTTTAAAAATATTCTTAATTCTTTAGTTCCTCATGCCGATATTAGATGGCACCACAATGATGCTTGCTACTCCTCTTCAAGTTAGCAGTCTATCACCTCTCCAATTCATTCTTCCTTTCTGCTATCGTGTTAAACTTCCTCCTTTTATTTTTTACTTAATTTATTTGTATATATTTTTATATATACGTTAAAAAAATTAAAAACTATGAAAACCCATAAAAATTATTAAAGTTTTATAAAATTGATGCTTGCATCTGCATAAAAACTCTCTATTCCTGTTTAAACTTCCTACTCTCTATTAATTACTTTCTACTGTACCACTTTACTATTTTTATTGCTGTCTAGGGCCAAATTGTTATTCCTTTTTATGTAATTTTTATTTTAATTATTGTGTGTAACCCAAAATGAACTGGCAAATCCTGATTGATCTAAATCACTCTTGTGACAGGGGATACAGCTTTTGAGATAAGGAGCCCCGATCAAACTACTACTCGAGGGGCTGGGAACAGAGTACTCGGACTCCGTAGGTAGAAGGGCAATGATACGTACTTTTGTTTAGTCACCCGGCATAATTTTAGGTTGTTAGTGTAGTTTAGTCTGGCTATTACTTCACTTTATTTTTGTATGAAACTTTTCTTAATATATCTAGAATAAGCAGTATTTATATTTATTTTAACTTTGTATTTATTTTTTGACTCTGGTAATGCCTGCTTCCATATTTATTTCTGTCTTAAGCCATCCTGGGCTGACACATCTGATTAACAATATCCACTTTTATATTTAATTTTGTTGTAAAACTCTATTGTTTCTGGTAGCTTTTTCTGATTTTTAAAAATATTTTTTTAATTATGTAATGTGTAGAGGGTATTATTCTGAGAAAACATTGTTTTATGGGCAAAAATCCCATGTTTAATGGTCAATTTGACCATTCAGGACACTTCTGGGTATAGCTAAAAATAACTTTGTTGATTTTATTTCAATGGGATTTGTGATATGTACCAATAAAGATCAAGCATTTTTAGGAAAACTAAAAAAATTCGGAATTCCAACCTGAAATAGAGAAAATGGTTAAATTGACTGCTTTGGTGCTTCTAGTGTTAAGAATTTTGCTAAAGACCATATCTCATTTCAACATATACTTATAACCTTAGCTATTATCTTTCCATTCAAAGTCATTTCAAGAAGTCACTGGCCCTTCCTGCAGAACATTATGCGCTAAAAAATAAAGGTAGCCTAGGACCTCACTTGAAATCTTAACACATTGTATGCGGGACTCGTACTAGTACGTTTTCTGATGATTGATACTTGAGCGCAGGTCACGTACTAGTACAGGTTAGTGTAACAACATGGTTTGTTTCTGGGTACAAAAATAACGGTGTATATATAAGAACATTATTAGTTTTAGAATTGCTCTTTTCATTTTTTTATAATGTAAAAACGTTTATATATAATAATTCAAAAAAATTAAAACTATATCCTACTATTTCCATTTGATTTTTCATATTTACGATACTATTATAAATTTATCCACTAAAAAATATATTTTTTGTTTACAAAAATCTTATAGTTGTTATCTATTTCTATTTATATATTTGTTTATATATTTCAATATAAAATATGAAAAATTGGTTTAAAAATAAAATAGTTTTCGATCTATTGAGATTTAACTGAATAACTAAATGGACATGCAAAATGTGTTAAAATAATTTTTATGAATTATAGTAAAATACGTTTCTGTGAATTTTTTTTTTTTATTTTATGTCCGCCATTGTTGATTATTTTACTACCGGTTGAGATACACTGGGCTAGATTATTGCTTTTTACATTTGGAACACTTTGTGTACGGTTATATTTTTGGTAACTACGGAAGATTTTAGAATATTCTATTTCAGCAACACCCCAGTAATCACTCATGTTCAAATCACAAAGACGTCATTTTCTTTTTCGGGTGTAACCTGGTTGTATTATTTTCTTTTCTTCAGTTTTTTTATTGTTTTGAATATCAGGCATTGTATCTTACCATGTTTTCAGTTTTAAGTGTTGCTGAAAAGTTTCAGGAAATCTCCTATATAATAATAGTCTAAGTTATCTGTCCGTCTTTTCTCGAATTTATGGAGCGGTTGGACCTGGAATGGATAGAGGCATCCATATTGGATTCTTAATCAGTTAGAATTAGAGATGTAAAGAACTTGGAATTTTGAAGAGTTGGAAATAAACCCGGGAATTTTGGGGAATAAACCCAGAATTTTGGGAACTTTAGGAAGAAATCATTTTAACGATGTTTACAATTATTTTTTCAACAGTAGCTATTTAAGAACTAGCATATTATTTCTAAGATATTTTTTTTTAATTTTTGCAATATATATATTCAAGAAATAATAGCAATGAGCATTTAAATGATTTTATAGTAGTACTTATGTAATTAATTACCCTGTAAGTCTTATCAAACACATAACTGGTTGTTTCCATTTTAATTGCTAATATAATAATTATATATATTATTTTTGATCATTATTTATTATGTAAATTGCTTTATGCTAAACTTTCCCCCTCCTTTTATAACATAAAAATAAATATCTTTAAATATAAAATAACAGTTTATTATTTTTTGTAATTCATATATCATTTAGAGGTGTACACTCTTGGTACAGTTCTGCTGTAAAATGTATCCGCACACAATATGTTAAGGTGAAAATAAAAAATCTGACTGCTAAAAAAAAATTTGAAAACCAGTAGGTTTAAAGTACTTTGGTGATTGAAGTACAAAAAGTATTGACGCAAAATAACTGAACTTGTCATAATAATAAATGTCCTGAATGTTTGTGTTATAACACGGAATACAAGTTTTTGTGAGTAAGATATGCAAAAGAGTTTTCGAGCTGAACATTTATTATAACTGCAAGTCTGATTTATAAAATGTAAAAAAACTAAAAGTGCACATCAAATTAAAACATCTTTTAAAAGGATTTATAGGTAATTACATTTTTATTTCCCCTCTGCATTTCATTGAAACATGCAATAAAAGAATCTGACATTCTTTATACATATATTCTAGGTACAGTTTTACAAATACTGTGTCATTTATGTTAGCACAAATCTTTATTTAAAAAAAAATGATATCTGTCGAAGATATAATAAATTATAAAATTATAATGAACACATTTGTATAAAGCTCATAATACTGTATATATCTTCTACAACAAGCAAATAATACTTAATATGTACCACTAACTTTTGATATTTCAAAAAATAATTCATGCCGAAATACAAGTAGAATAAATACATAGAAACAGATTTTTACTTTGAGATCAAATGCAATAACTACTTTAAGAAACTTCTTTTTAAAATTCAGTATTTCTTTAAATAATTACAAGAACTTACAATGAAATGTACCCATCAAGTAAAAACAAAGGCATTCAAATAATTTTAAGTAGTATTAATTTTCGTTTAGAGAACTTTTATATAACTACTTGTATGTGACATAGATTGATATTTTGTTTTCTGTCCATAATTTACATTTAAATACATAATTTGTGCATAATTTATGTACAAATATTGTGTCACATATGTTAGCACAATTCTTTATTTAAAAAAAATTAATTTAAATAAAAATTAATTGTGAAATAATGCTTAAAAAATATATGTATATGCAATTTTAATATTCAAGAAGGAATTTAAATTGCTCACCGATAGAGCAATACATTTAAGATTATTTTCTTTGTAACTTCAGCGAATATTTTAGTCTTTTAATATAAAATGTAATATTATTGATTAAAGGTAATAAAACTCCAAAATTCTTATCAACAGAAATATTACATATTAATAAAAAAATTAATAATGAAATTATGAAATCAGGATTATATTTCTGTACCTGCTTTTAAATTTAGATAAAGTTTATAAATAACTCAAAATTTTTTAAGTTTCTTTGTCATGATTCGCAATTCTTTTTCCAATTTATTTTTTTTATATGTAACTTAAATTTGTTTAGAAAAGTTTATAAAAATCTCAAGATTTTTATTCTAGTTAACAGCAAAATTAATTCTTTTTTGAAGAAAAGTTTCTTTATCAAGATTCACAATTTTTTTTTCCAATTTATTTTTTTTTTATATGTAACTCAAATTTGTTTAGTAGAAACGTTTATAAAAATCTCAAGATTTTTATTCTAGTTAACGGCAAAATTAATTCTTTATTGAAGAAATAAATGACACTACAGCATTATGTAAATTTATCTAGTATTTATTAAACTTGAATAGTTATTTAAACATTTAATTAATCAGTTACACTTTCTGATGAAACTACCACATGCATATATTTAAATAATTTTGTATATAATTTTTGCAACATTCATACCTCAACACCCTTTAAATATTGATAGAACTGTTTTTGATTGTTTAAATTGGTTTATATGAAGAGTATATAAGATGAAAAGATTGTCAGTTTGTTTTTCAGTATTTTGATAAACAATATGATTAACAGTAACAATAATTTTATATTTTAACAATTTTTTAATAATCTAAAAAGTTTAAAAGCTTTTGATAGTTTTTCTAAAGGTGACGTTAGTAACTTTATTTAGAATTTACAACAGGATTTTATTTATTGCATAGTTTTACATTTTTTAATGATGAAAATAATTATGAAAAGTAACTTTGTATTCAGTTTTTTAAATTAATTTCCTGATGAATGGTATTTTTGTAATACTAGTCGTAAAATAATGAAAAATCTAAACCCCAGCATTTAAAACAAAACTTAATGACGAGAAACTTTCTACCATTTTAAGTTAATGAATTGTTAATATTTATTTTTTAAATACGATAATTATTCTTGTTAATCTTTTTTGTATAAGGTACTTTCACTCCCAACTGATTTCTAACTTTTTTTTTTAATTATTATTTTGTTACTTATAAGATTTAGAATTTTGTGAAAATCTCTGCCATTAATTATTGTTACAGTTACAGTTAGTTAAAAGTAACTGATGATTAAAATTGCAGTTAAAATAGTAGTTAATTGCAGTTAAAAAGTAAATTTCCTTAAATTTAACTGCCATCTCCAAATTTTATTGGTGATTTATAAACGTTACCTGTGTTATATTTGGACATTTAGTGTAATAACATATCAACACTACACTACTTAAATCCTGGAGAATATAACCTTAATTTATAACCACAGTGACAGAGGATGCACTAACAATGTTTAAAAAATATGTGTTTAATTACAAATGCAGTTCAGAATATGAATACTTTTTTTTTTATCTCTTTCCCCTTGGTTTTTTTATTTTATTTTATTTTTGCGATTGCTTTTTGTACTGAAACTTAGCAAATTTATTCTTCTGGTTCTGGTTCCAAATACTGTAGTTTATTTTGAGTCCTCTGTAGTTTATTTTGAGCTTTTTCTCTCTCTCTCTCTCTCTCTCTCTCTATGTGTGTATATACATATATATATACATATGTGTATATATACATATCTATTTACATATGTGTATATATATATATACACACACAAACATACATATATATATATATATATATATATATATATATATATATATATATATATATATATATATATATACATATACATATACATACAAATATACATATATATATATATATATATATATATATATATGTATATATACATATCTATACACACACACACACACACACACAATATATATATATATATATATATATATATATATAAAATCTAAAAAAGGGGTAGTTGGAAAGTACTTGAGTTATAAGCGATTTTAAAAAGGGAACTCTTTTATAATAATAAAATAAATGAAACACACCCATGCTTGTGTACCTTTTGTGTAACATTTATGGAAAATAAAAATTTATAAATACATGTAAGAACTAAAATGGCTGACAAACAGAGAAAGATTATTGATAAATAATAAGGTTGTAATGTAGTTTAGGTCGAACGATGGCCGATTGGTTAGGGTGCTGACATTCGGTACTGGAGTTCGTGGGTTCGAATCCCACAGTGGCATGGATGTTTGTAGCCATTCAGAATCGTCTTTAAACTGTAGGTCCCGGTCTCATTAGCCCCTCGTGTTGCAAAAGAGTAGACCGTAGCACTCCAAACCAAGCCATACTAATGTATTTTAAGTGAATAAAAATTTGAATTTCTGATCCATTACATTTTGAATACAATTCAGTTAGAATGTGTTAATAAAAAATTTATTTACAATTTTTTTCATGCTATGTTTGTTCACAAACTTAATACATATTTTGCCATAATTACTGCAATTAAGAATTTAAAGTGTAATAATAATAAAGTTATTATAATTTTAGTTATTAAAAAATAATTAGAATGATAATACAGATCTTAAGAAATTTCAGTTTTGTTTGGCTTTAGCTCGCCTGAGGTGTGAGAAAATTTTTTTTAATAATTTTAAATTATTTAAAAATAATAGATTAAATTACAGCAATATAGACATTAGTAATTAAAATATGTATATTACATAGTATATGTTTGTTTTCTTAATAATATATTTTATATTTTGGATTTAATGTTATGTCCTATATAAAAAAGGAAATATATTTGTCATGGGGATGTGAGAATATATTATACAGGCTTGTAATTCCGTCACTTTTCTCACTTTTTTTACAATTGATCACTTTTTTAAGTAAACAGTCACTTTTTTCATGGTGTATCACAGGAAAAGTCTGTTGTTGAAAAAAGAAAATCTGAATTAATAACAAAATAATTTAATAATAGACCAAAAATGTTATGCTCTAATCTTATTTTTCTTATTAAAATGTAATTAGTCATATGGTTTCTAGAATTTAGTGATTTTAAAAAGTCGTAAAGAAGTTCCTGAAATGTACATTTATACTGAAATGTATATTTAATACATTAAAGTAATTTACACCAGCGCACATATTTCTTTTTTTTTTTCCCCACAATTTTTGTTTAGATACTCTAATCAGCTATGTACATATTTCGAAACATCATTAATGTATGCAGAAAATTGTGGTTATACAATTAATGTATTGTATGTATTGAAATCTAATTAATAGGTTTTCTTGAATAAAAAGCAATGTTGAGTTGTGTTAAACAAAATTTTTTAACATTTTTTGTATTTGACGCTAAAATCATGTTTTGCATGAATAATTTGATTTAAAGTTAAAATAAATAGAAAAATCTTAATAATGGCACTGTAATCAAGAGGAGAAAAAAATCGCTTATTTTTCCAATGTTTAGTCACTTATTCTGTATTATTTGTCACTTTTCTCACCTTTTTGGTAGTACCTCAGCAGTTGCAAGCCTGTATTATACTGACAGGTGAACAGATCATTAAAAAACCTTGGAAACAACTGATATCGACTAATGTAGAGTTAGTATTTCTTTGAAATAATCCCATAGTCAACCAGGAAACTTACTCTGCGATAACATTAATCCCATCTGTAGTAAAGGTTAACAATTTTTATGCTAAATTTTTAAAAATAACTGAAGTTCTTTGTAAAATGATATATTTTTTATTAATAGAGGTTTATTATATTTTATTTTCATTATTCAAAGTTTCAATAATTATTTAGCATAATTTTTCTTTTAATTAAATTTTTCTTATATATGTATATGCTACATAGCACTCAAAATGTTTAGAATATGTAATAATACTGATGAAATTAAATTAGAATTTTTGATATTATCATATGATTTTTTGCGATTTATGAAAAGCTGGAATAGGATCTCATCGACTTTATATATGCTCACCTGTTACATACCAACTAATTCAAATATTTTTAGGAAATTAACTTAAATAAATTTCCGTAAGTAATTTATCTTAAAAACAAAATATCAAATGTTCACAGGGAAAATTTTCTGTTCTGTGTTTTATTAAACTGTTTATTATCAGTTCAAGTACTTTAAATATATGTTGTAAATAAGCAAAATCAAAAAAGGTAATACCTAAAAACAAAATAAATGCTGTCAAAATGTATTCAGTGTATAGTATAAAAGTAAAAAAAAAAAAATTAAATAAACTTCACAGTATATACAAAAACAATAAACTACATAAAAATCATGTAGTATTTAAATAATTATAAACAAACTGAAAACTAAATAAAAACATATATAAAAGAAAAATGTACAAATATAAAATAAATAGTTTTATGATTTGTGTAAGTTTAACAATAAATAATATTTTATAAAAATCATCTCACCTGTTTACAGTTAGATTAGTCACAGCTGCATCAACTTCGGATAAAATTGTTTTTCAGTATAAATATAAAGTAATTGATGACGATTTTCTTATTTTAGGAAATATAAATGTTATAATATATTATAACTGATAGAGTGATTCTACACATAATACATGAAATGTCACATTAAAATATTACACAAAATTTACGATATTTCATATGCTTTAGAACATGTAAGAGAGATCAATCTAAAAAATAAAGCAAGGCAATCTTTCTTAAGTTCTTCCAATTAGTATAAAAGGTGTTGAATAATGATATTCCAAACTGATGATTGAGCAAATTAAAAATTTTCTCAGATAACATATTGTATTTTGAAGAATTAATGTCTTTAAATTAACCCCTTAATGGACATTTTTTTTTTAAATCCGACCAAAAAAAATTTTTTTTATGTAAAAGACATAATTTAGTAAGTTGTCTTGCCAAAAAAATTACAAAAATATAAAAATAATCAAAATTTTTATTGCAATTTTGGATTTTGATAACATTGCAGAAAATAGTCGAATATAGCTTACAGTCCCATGTAAATGATAAATATCAATAAAACGTTTGTATATTTTTGCTTTCACATTGTTATTTTCAATTTTCGATTGCATTCAAGTGTGAAAACTTATAGCAACATAAAGTACAATGCTGCTTGAATTATCTCGAGTGTGCACAGTTTAGCGTGCTCGAGTTAACTTGAGCGTGCACGTTAAGGGGTTAATTTGAATATTTTAATGTCTAAACCTTTCTACAGGGTGTAGGCTGAATAAGAACTAATTCAAAATTATTTAATTTTTTTTTGTGTTTATGTATGTATGTATGTATATATATATATATATATATATATATATATATATATATATATATATATATATATATGTATATATATATAATCTCCTATTCTCAAAATTTTCAATGCTATGGGTATCTTCATTTAAAATATTAACAGATGTGAGATATTTAATATTACATTGCCATAATTACATTCAAATGCTTTTTATATTACATGTAATTTAATATAGAATTTTTGCAAATATCCTAGTAATAATTTCAAATAGTTTATCATTTTACCTAAATGCTTTGCACATTTTTAAAATATTGTTTGCTTTTTATTTGCCTATTTTTTTTTTTTTTTTTTTTTTTTTACATTATTTGAAATTTAAAAAATGAGAACTATATCCAAGAAACAATAATTGATTATAATTTAGAGTTTAAAGCGATAAATAGTATTTATATAGCTAACTTTTCCTGGATATTTTTACCACCTTTTAATTAAAATCGTGATTTAACTATTGGTTTACATTATGAAACATGTTTTGTTATAAACTATTAATACCTAACATCCCTTTTACAGGATAGTTAGAATTTTTATGTTTTCTTGGAATGATTAGTGAAAGTAGATGGTAATCAAGGATGCCAAACTTGCAGCCTAAGACCACATTTAGCACATAATGGATGATTTTGGGTTTTGCTCAATATAAGAGTATGTAATAAAAGTATCAATATAATCAATTTTGAAACTAAATTTTAAAATTTCATACAACACTGTTTCGTTATTTCCATGTATCCTGTTTTAGGCTCTAAGAACAATCAATTACAAATTTTAAATATTTAGAGGATGAGTTTTATATCTTATATATCAGGGGCTCGCAAGCCACATGTGGCTCTCGATAAATGTACCCTAGTTCCATTTCCATTTTTGTGTTATTATATTTTAAAAAATTATTACAACTGATGGAGCTCCAGCAATGCTGGGTAAAAAAAAAATCTCTCTTAATCAGCTTTTAAGAAATGATTCTCAAATTTCACAATTAATATCGATTCACTGCATAATTCACAAAGATCATCTCATTACAAAATATTTAAAATATCTCGATGTTTTGAAAACAGTGTAACACATTGTAAATTACATTTGCACCATTGCAAAAAATCATCGACAATTAAAAAATTTCCTTGAAAAATTAAAGGATGAACTTTCAAATAACAAAATTCAAATAAATATAAATAAATATAATTTATATTTATTTGAAATCTTTCTTTCAAATAAATATAATTTCTGTAAAAAATTTTTTTTAATACCTTTTAAATACATAATTAATTGCAGCTCGTGAAAAATTTCAAATTTTGAAAAATGGCTCGGACTACAAGGAGCTTGGCCACCCCTGTTATATATATTAGCATATGTTTATATATAAATAGCAAATAGATCTCTTATTGCAAAATTTTTCTTTTTATAAATAACATCCTATGATGTTGATGACAACTTGTTTATACAGTTGTATTTTCGCTCAATATAATGCAAATATATGTATTTTATTATTAGGGAAAATTTTCATTGTTACTTTTAAAATTTTTATTCAGTTTATCTACAATTCATTTTGATTTTGCAAATAGTTTGTATATTTTTATTAGTGTACAGAGCCTGAGTCTTTTGGAATTGGTATGTGTACTGACTGAATATTGTGAATGAATATATGTGTAATTTTTTTGCAAATGTTATATCACAGGCAACCAGCCTTATATTAAATGGTTAAACCAGTTTCTCAAAAAGTAGTCCATGCACCATCAGTGGTCAGTAGGAGAATTTTAGTAATCCATGAAAAATAACTATTAGGTTTTTGATAAGAAATAAAATAAATAATTAACTCTTTTAATTGAAAACACAATAATATCTCCAATAATAATTAGAGATATGCTATATAAAAATTGCACCTTTTATACATTAGTTCTTGTTAAAACTAATTGGCATCATTAATTTAAATTATCGTTTGCACAACTTTTCATTTTTCAGATGGCAACTAAGTTTATCTTACTACTACTGTTCTTTCTTTTTCATTGTAATGTAGCTGATGTAAATTTGTTTTTGTATCCTTTAACTTTTAAAAATAAAAGTCCTATGGGTTATGGGCCAGGACGATTATTCCTGTAAAGAATTTTCCAGTTTTTATTAGTGTCGCTTAAAGTAAAAGTTCTATAGTTCTAAGGATTAAACGCTGTGGCATTTTGAATCCTATTTTTCAATGGAATGACTCTCTCTTGTAATAATATACCCAATTTATATTTTGTTTATTTTCTGTAAAGTTGCTGTGATTTTCTACATATTAAACAAATGTATTTAGAAGCACATTAAATATCAGTTTTCTTAGAAGAAAATAAACAAAACAAAATAACTCGGCAATTATTGTTAGTGATCCAAGTTAATGAATTGACTTAAGAATTGGGTACCCACTGATAG
>CM063499.1:87140198-87152698 GCA_032207245.1 Pardosa pseudoannulata | reverse complement strand
CTCCCCACCGTTTCTCTGTTCTAAGCAGTCACCCCTTTTGTTAATTCTATATGGAATTTGTCACACCATTCAAGAGCTGCCCATTTCAAAGTTGTCAGGCTACTTTTATGTATTTTTCACTGAAAGGTAGTGTAGTTCCGTAATACAAAGTTGCTTTTTTTTTTTTAACTATAATCGCTTTGCAATGAATCTTTTCCTCAGAAATGTTTCTAAAATATTATACATACAGAAAATAGTACAAATTTAATTTTTAATTTTTTGAGAAATTTCTTTTCTTTTAGGTAATAATAAAAAAGTATTGTTTTTGATTAAAAATCCCTAGCACAAATTGAGGAATATCTGTTCTTAATTTTATATACGTAATTAAAATAGAATTTGAGATAAATCACAACCTGGGACATACATATAATTTGTCCCATTGAGACAGTATTGGCCATGCCGAAATAAGAATAAACAAGACGAACAAAAGGGGTTCGATAAGTCCATTTATGAACAAGAACACTCTGTCGATGCGGCTGGTCTATGGGTTAACCTCCTGACTGCTCATCCTGCGATTTCTACGGACAATTCAAATGTAGCCAAATTTGCTCATCCCGAGATTTTTGCGGGCATGTGTCTTTCTTTCCTTATTAAGAAGCACATTCCGGCTTTTCACCATTTAACCAGTGGAATAAATTATATACAGTATTAGACATTTAATTAGATAATAAATAGAATTATACGACTACAACTATAGTTATATTAGATAATAGAATTATAGATAGTACATTATAAATAGAAATTAACTGTATTTCAATTGAAATTTATTAAAAAATATATTTTTTATGTGATAACATCTGAAATTAGTTTTTCGGGAAGCTTAGATTTCATGATAAAAATCAATATAAAAAGTCTTTTTTAGAAGAAAAATTAGTATTTCAATTCTCCAATTTATATATATCCTTTAACTATGCAACAAAAAAATGCGCAATTTTTAAAGAGATTTTGGTTTACAAGTTGAGCAGTCAAAGGGTTAAAAGTACTTAAGAACTCCTTAATTTTAGCTTTCATTTTTAAGGGCCCTTAAAACTACTTAATTTTTGTCAGAGATCCTTAAAAAATCCTTAATTTTTAAATTGGAACATGATCAATTTTTCCATCAACGCGATCTGCTGCTATCATGTGATTTACTATCAGTTTTCTTATTTTGACAGTTTTTTCTTAGTTAATTATTTGGCAAATAAATAATCTTTCGCATACTGAAAAGGTTTAAAGTATAAAGTCAGCTGCTCTTTCCTAATAGCTAACAGTCATGCAGAGTTTAATTAAACGAAGAATAGAGGATGGGGGTTTTCATGGGATATTTCAGTTACTTCTGGAAGTTTAATTTTCTTTGCATTGGATGTAATAGGAAAGTCTAAAACTTTTCTTCCTTCCCAGGCAATGTCGGGTATAATTAGCTAGTATGTGCATGCATGCATGCATACATACATACATACATATATATATATATAAATGGTCGAGTTTTAAGGAAAATGGAGTAATTAGTCCTTAGTAAACACACTTCTTTATTTAGTTTGGATTTTCTATTTCGGCCATGGCTTGAGCCATTTTCATTTATTCGTGGCAAAGCTAAACATGGAAAGGTGTTCACAGATCCATGTCCATGTGCTAACTGAACTTCTCTCTTGCTTAGTCATCAACTTCCTATGAAAATATCTCTATGCCTGACGGTATTACTCCAAAAATGCAAGAGTGGGTCTCTTTCATTTATTTTATTATTATAAAAAAGTTCCCTTTTTAAAAAGATTATAACTCACATAATTTCCAACTACCCCCTTTTTAAACCTGACATATATATGAGTCATTTTTAAACTTTCAAAAAGATCTGTTAATAATATTGCATTTAATTCCCAATTTATTTTTAGTTTGATCACTCAAAAAACTTTAGATCTACATTTATCAAAATTAGATTTTGTCAAATAGATTTATCTTATATTAGTTTTTAGGCACTTTTGAAAACTTAATTCTGAAATATTATAGAGCATTTATTAATCATGCCTTGTCTGGTTCATAATCATTAAAATATGTTCTTCAGCAAATACAGTTTGTTGTTATGCCATGTAGGTCCTTATAAAATGTTACTTTGGTCCTTAGAAAGTCCTTAATTTTTGTTCTAGAAAAAGAGTGAGAACCCTGACAGTTGTGCAGTGATTCTTAAATTTTTTTTTGCCACGGTACACATATTGAGAACTGTAGAATTAGAGTATCAATTGGACCTTGCAATAAGGACAATTCAGAGCACATTTTGATAATGGCACAGTGGTGAGTAAAGACAACTTCAGTTTTAACGTTTGAATATACTGATGCCTTTTACAAAAATTTTACAATTTTTAGTCAACTTATTTTTATTATTGTCATGGCACTCAGTTTGAGAACTATGACAGTAGAGCCTCTTTCAACTGAAGTTTTTATTAACACATTGTGTGGGTACATTTTGCAGCAGAATTGTACCGGGAGCAGGCATTTTGTGCATAAATTTAGTTATTCAGTTAAATCTCAATAGATCGCAAATTATTTCATTTTTTAAACAACTTTTTGTATTTTATATTGAAATATATAAACAAATATATAAATAGACAAATAAACAAATATATATATATATAATATATAAATATACATATATATCATTTTTGTAAGGATAAATAAAAAGTTAATGTTAAATCTAAATTGAATTTTTTAATCCACCTTCCCGTTCCGTATCGACTCATTTAAAAACTAGTTTATATTTGTCTAAATTTTCCAGAATCTATGTAGTAGACAAGAACATTTGGCTTTGTTTTCTGGTATATACAGTTATTTTTGTACCCACAAACAAACCATATTGTTACATCAACCTGTACTAGTATGTGACCCAAACTCAAGTATTAATTGTCAGGAAACTTATTAGTATGTGACCCCGCTGAAGTATCAATTGTTAGAAAACGTACTAGTACGTGTCCCGCACACAATGTGTTAACACTTTGTATCTGCTGAACAATGGCCAAATGGTAGAGTACTTCTCTTCCGTACTGGAGTTTGTGGATTCAAAACTGATGGCATGGATGTTCGTAACCATTTGGAATTGACTTTAAGTAGGTCCTGTTCTCATTAGTCCTCATATAGCAAAACAGTAGACTGTAGTGCTCCAAACCTAACACTTTGTATCTCATTTTAATCATTATATCAACTATTGGTTCAAATTAATGTACTTTGAATTTATGATGAGTGAATTAACTTTTCGACTTCCATTAAAAATTATTCATTAAACTCCTTTTGTAGCAACCTAAAAAATTGTTATAACATTTTAAAGAAACTTTTATGGACTTTACTAATTTGCTTGATGTTTAGATCATTCTTTTAGAGGTAACCCTAGGGCCATACAAACTGGACTTTAGTCTGGGGATGTATTTTTGCTAAATTTGTAAAATATTCTTTTTAATTAGGAAATATTTGTATAAAAGTATATTGGAAAATGTAATTCTATATGGCTATTAAGCCTGGAACATAATTATTCTTTATTATTTTCAAATAGATTAATTGTGATATGTTCAGAATTATGTTCACACAGTAAATCCCAAACCAAACTTAAAATTCCAACTAATGCAAACAAAATAACTTAATTATTAAACATTAATTAGCTAAACAATTTATTTAAAAAGAATTAATGAGTTTGCACAGTTAAAAAGTCAAAGGAGAAAATTTTTAGATAATTTATTTTGTACTTTATTGTTCTTTTCTTTTTGAAAATTTTTATTCTTTTTAATAAATATTTTTCTTTGTGTGTTTGCAAAATTTTTGTACAGTAGGAAGGGAGGCGACATTTTGAATTTTTGTTTCTTCTTTTTCTTCAGTGGCGTAATAGTCCAGGATGGGCTCTGGTCTTCTTAATAAGCTTTTTCTAAGACCTCCTTCTGGAGGCCGAATTCTTCCAGTTTTTTACTTTAAGTGCCTGAAGATCTTTTTCCTAGAGTCTGTCCATCTCAGGTTGAGTCTTCCTCATCTTTGCATTCCTGTAGGTTTTGCATCGAAGACCCTTTTTGTTGTTCTGTCATTGTCCATTCTGATTAGATGGCCTGTCCACTTTATTCCTTGCAATTTGATGAAATTTATTATGTCAGGTTCATTATATAAGTTATATAATTCTAAACTTGATCTCTTGAGCCAGATATTATTTTTTTGTATTCCTTCAAATATATTTCTAAGGATTTATCTTTCACAGGTCGCTAGTATCTTTTCATCTGACAAAGTTGTTTCCAAGTTTCACATGCATAAGTTAAAACTGATCTTATTAGACATTTATAAAGTGAAATTCTTGTTTTCCTTTTTATTAATTTTGATTTTATATATTTTCATAGGCCATAAAAACATTTATTTGCCATCATAACTGAATTTTTGTTTAGAGCAGCAAAACTTTTAGAGCCAGCCAGCTATGATTATTTACCCATAAATGTGTCTCCGTGATTTTTAGTCTGTAACTTTTCTCTTCAGTTTCCAAGTCTCCACAAAGGGGAAAAGGTGATTAGTAATACAGATTGACTTCCACGCCTGCACAGAGCCCTAGACCCATTGTAAATAAGCTGGTGCATTCTGAGCAACATCAGTTCAGCCCAAAGTTGTCTTTAACCTGCCTATCTGACTCTGCAGAGCCAATAATGCAACCTCAATGAATAAGAACAAAGGTAAACTTATAACCTTTTGGTGATTGAACACTTTGTACAATAAACATTATACTGTGTTTTACTTAAGTATATAAAACCGTTCAACTGTTTGCAAAGTCTCTTACTTCTTTTTCCACCACAGTTTTTCTGTATGATTCATCAATATCATGCCTGCTATTAATGTCACTTTACAAACATAATTTCTTTTTACTTTGTTTAATCACCCAGATTTTTATTTTTTCTAAGTCAGGTCAGTAAAATGAAGGGAAAATGAGTACAATGTATGCTACTTTATAGATTGTGACAATAGTTGAGTCACACCATGTGAATTTTATGTGTTACACCTTGGTTAGGGTCCAGTGTTCTGGATATGTACAGTAATGGACTAACAACATTTTGAAGCAACGAATTTGCATTTTGGAGTGATTTGATGCAGATAGGATTATAGGTTTTGGAGAAATTTGAAGAAAGATTATTATTAATTGTTTTTAAAATCATTAGGTAATAAATAAAATACAAATATCATTTTGGAGGACAGAAAACTTTATCTCAGGATGCAATTCAAATAAAAACATTGGTTGCAATTTTGAAATAATATTTGATAACTTTTCCTGTAATATTTCTACATTATACTATATATTTTTTACTATAAGCCCACCTGTGTCTAAGCCAAAAGAGGGATTTTCCTTTAAATATCACCTAAAATTCAAAATATAAGCCGAAATGTATAAAACAATTTCTGTAATGTTCAAATATGTCCCTAGAAAAGCCAAAAATGTTGCCAGGAAATAGGGGGAGATACATTCCATCAAATTGGTTTAAAATAAAATTGTGCACTAGTGGTTCTCAAGAGGGACGATACATCCTCTGAACTATGCATGTTAGCATTGAACTTGTTTTAGGCTGTAGGGTATCAGTATGAGAAGGTTTTGGGTTTTAAACTTAATTTTGAAAATAGTAAATAAAATTATTACATTAATTAAAGAATTTACACGATTTTGGCCAACAATAAAACAAATTTACGCAGTGATAACAGAACCAGTTATTTTTGTTCTGCGCGAAATTGGGCCAACATTCAGAAAAATACGTTTAATCAACAGTATTCGTTTGGTTTGGAGTGGTACGTTCTACTCTTTTGCAACCCGAGGGCTATTAAGACTAGGATTTACTACTTAAAGACAATTCTCAATGGCTATGAATATCTATGCCCTAGTGGGATTTGAACCTACGAATTCTGAAACCAAAGATCAGAGCCTTAAAATTCCTTTGAGCTATACCATTCATTTGAGCATTGCTTCAGCTTGTCTAAGTAACATTAATTTGATTTTTAACTCTATTGAAAAAAATTAAACATTTTGCCTCTTATAATTGAGTACTTCGACTCTCAGGAACATAACTAGGTCCATGGCAGAAAACTGGTCTGTGTCCCTATCACCAAATATAGTGAGAAAATATATAGTCTTTTTTCAATATCATATATATTCTATATATATATACTCATATATATTTAGAATCAATAATAATAATAATATATATTTGAACATATATATATATATATATATATTTGAATATATATTTAATATTCGAATATATATATATATATATATATATATATATATATATATATATATATATATATGTTTGAACACACACACACACACATATATATATATATATATATATATATATATATATATTATAAATAGTCAAAATGAACTCACAAAATATTTTCTTAATTCTTAAAATGTTCCTTGTATATTAATTTTTTTAATTTTTACCCTATTAATACTTAAATATTTTTTAACATTCTGGAATTATTATTTTCTTGATAAACTGAAATAGTTAATTTGGATAAATGTTTTAATTTAAACGTTGAGTTTTCATAAAAAAAATTGACGAATTTTTAAATTTAAATTGAATTTTAACAACATTAATAAATTTAAGATTTAAAACGAAAACCCGGATTTATATAAAAGCATATTACGAATCTTTGGTAAACATTTTATAAAAATCTATAAGAAGTTTAGTTTAGAAGCATTTTATAAATAAATAAGAAAATTCGCAAAATAATAATAATAATAATAATTTTTAAACACATTGGATTTTAAAATAAATTATTTTTCAATTTTTCCTTATTTGTATTCGAGACGAATCGTCCTCTTTCAGACCCTTTTTTCCTCACGGTGCGATGCCCCTATGACTGATGCGTCCGAGGCAAATGCCACCTTTGCTACGCCCTAGTTAAGGCCCTTGTCATTTCAAATTAAGGGATTTTTACAAGAAGAGCGTATTTTGGCCCCGCACGATTGCGGTAGCTTTAAAACACGTTGAAAATTTGCGCTAAATACTAGACTAACGCTTCTCAAAAATTTTCGCCGTAGTATCGTTTTTTAAGTAATTTCGTACTGTCGTAATTTTAAGAATTTTGAATTAATCTAGATCATTTCCGCTATCTAGTTTGATAATCGCGGCGCTAGACTGTGCAGTCAATAATTATTTTCTTAAGCGTCATTGACAATTGTATCAACTCTGGTAACCCTATATGAAGGTAGCCCTTTTCCATATTTAAACAGCATAAACTAAAGCAAATTTAAAAAGTACCGTTTTTGGCGATTTATCGATTACTTTCGGCTTACGCAAAATGGCGTTTATTAAAAAATTAGTTGATCCCCTACAGATACTTTATAACAAAAGTAAAAACCATTGTAAATTTATTTTTCAATTCTTTTCTCATTTCTAGATTTTTGTATATTTATTGTACGCCATTACATATATTTTTTTCCGGTTATTTTCAGTTAAAAAGACAGTTTCGTTAATCTTTGCCGGTTTGGTAACTTTTCATTGCCATTGAAAGAAAAGTCGCCAAGAAACACTAAATCTGTTCCATGGATTCGTATATAAGCCGATGACTCACTTTCGGTCTAAAATCCTGAAATATTCTCGGCTTATACACGGAAATATACGGTATATATAAGAAACTAAATATAAAAATAAAATTGTTGATATAAAACCTAGTAGCCATGCCTCTTAATTATTGAGGAAATCTAGCAAATTGGAGAGGTAAAATAATTTAATTTTTAAGTAATTTCATGCTGCCGTAATTAAATTTAGAATTTTATACTAACTTATGTAGATTACTTCCGCTATCTAGTTTGATAATCGCGGCGCTAGATCGGGCGGTCAAAATAATTATTTACTTAAAAGGCATTGACTATAGTTGCAATTGTAGTAACCCTCTGTGAAGATACCACTTTTTCATATTTAAACAGTATAAACTAAAACAATTTTATAAAGTATCATTTTAGGCGATTTATCGATTACTTTAAGGCTTACGCAAAATTGCATGTATTAAAAAAATTAGCTGATCCACTACAGATATAATACAACTTTTACGCAAACTTTATAACAAAAGTAAAAAACATTGTAAATTTATTTTTCAATACTTTTCTCATTCCAAAATTTTTGTAAATTTATTTTACGCCATTACATATATTTTTCTGTTATTTTCAGTTAAAAAGTTTCGTTACTCTTTGCCGATTTGGCAACTTTTGGTTGCCAACGAAAAAAAAAATCGTCAAGTAACACTACTACATATGTTCCATGGATCCGTATATAAGCCGATCACTCTCGGTCTATATAAAAAAAACCCGAAAAATTCTCCCGTTATACACTGAAATATACGATATATATAAAAATCAGCAGTCTCTTCATTTAAGAATATACAAAGATTTTCTGTGTGAATTATACACACAAAAATAATACTATAAAAGCCCATTAATTTTTTAAAGATAATTTCTATAATAAAATTGCAGTTTTGGAAAGGCAAATCTGTAAAATTTGTCGTAAACTCACCTTTTAATAATTTGCATATTATAATTTGTCTGATTTATTTAATATATAAATTATTAAAATTAATATTAAAATTTTAATAAGACGCATTAATTTGATAAAAAAAGTAGAAAGTATCAATTATTCTTTAAAGTACAAAAATTTCCATATAATGGCTAAATTTCATTTAAGGTGCTACATTTTTTGGGGAGAGGGTATTACACACAATTTTAAGTGATGGAATTTTACTAGTTTGAACCTGCAAAGAACACTAGAGAAAGGCATCACCGTACCTCTTTGTCCACCATTCAACCGACAACAGATAATGATATAATTAACAAAAATACAAATTAATGTGTTTTTGCTATAACTCACAAATTAATTTTTATATTTTAAATTACATACTTTATATACTTGACATAAGTAAATACTTCCACAAACGGCTTGAAGAATTGGTTAGAACGCGACGTTCCCAGTAGCGAGTTCGAAGGTTCGATTCACCACGCAGATGGCTAAGTTCGAAATTTAGGTGTCCGGAAAGAAAATTAGGCGTCTGATTTAGGTGCTTAAAGTATTTTACTTCGCCAATTGTATGCAATAATATTCATACAATAACAATGTAATACACACACCGTATAGTCAATCAAATTGATTAAAATTAAACGATCTTCTTGTGGAGGCATTCAATTAAAGTACCTTAGACGTAAATGATCGGTCTCACCTCTATACAAATCTCTTGGAAAGGAAAATTAACTATACTTCTGTATCATTTTTGTTATTTCATATACCGTTCCCAGTAGAACAGTATTCGTTTAAAAGTCGATTCTGCAAACTTCAAATAGATCTAATAGATACATTTGGCATGGTCTCTCTGTGGCATAGTGGTTAAAGCACGAGGCTTCAAGCGCTCAGATCGTCGGTTCGATTCCCGGCACTTACAGAAAATAATTAAATCGGAGTAATATAGTCCCTCGTTTGGATGTTTCGAATCTTCTGTAAATACGTTTTACTGTGGTAGATGGTTACTTGAACGACTTGTTATAGTTTCGTAATCCCCAAATCTAGAAGTTTTCATTTGACCGTCGATTTGACAAGCTTCAAATAGATCTAATAAGACTGTGCTACCACGGCCTCCTTTGGCCGAGTGGTAGAGCGCGAGGTCGACTCAGGATTGTGAGTCTGCGGGTTCGATTCCCCGCGAAAATAAATACCGGATGGTCAAATAATTATTTACTTAAACGCCATTAACACTTTCAATTCTGGAAACCCTATATGAATGTAGCACTTTTTCATATTTAAACAGTATAAACTAAAACAATTTTAAAAAGTACCATTTTTTGGCGCTTTATTGATTACTTTACGGCTTACGCAAAATTGGTTTTATTAAAAAATTAGTCGATCCGCAACAGTACTGCAAATTTGCGCAAACTTTATGACAAAAGTAAAAACCATTGTAACTTTATTTTTCAATACTTTTCTCATTCCAAAATTTTTGTACATTTATTTTACGCCATTATATATATTTTTTCTGTTGTTTTCAGTTAAAAAGACAGTTTCGTTACTCTTTGCTGATTTGGCGACTTTTGGTTGCTAACTGAAAAAAAGTCGCCAAGTAACACTACATATGTTCCATGGATCCGTATATAAGCCGATCGCTTACTTTCGGTCTATATGAAAAATCCCGAAATATTTTCGGCTTATACACGGAAATATATGATATCTATATAAGGAACTAAGTTAATATAAAAATAAAATTGTTATAAGACCTAGCAGCCATGCCTCCTAATCATTTTTTTAGTAGGATTTTGATTAAATATTTAAAATATTGGTTCAAATCAGCAGTTTTTTCATTTAAGAATATACAAAGGTATTCTGTGTGAATTATACGCACAAAAATAATAATAATACTATAAAAGCCCATTAATTTTTTTAAAGATACATTTCTATAATAAAATTGCAGTTTTGGAAAGGCAAATCTGTAAAATTAGTCGTAAACTTATCTTTTAATAATTTGCATGACTTATTTAATATATAAAATAAATTAAAATTCTTAATAAGACGCATTAATTTGATAAAAAAAGTAGAAAGTATCAATTATTCTTTAAAGTACAAAAATTTCCATATAATGGCTAAATTTCATTTAAGGTGCTACTTTTTTGGGAGAGAGGGTGTTACACACGATTTCAAGTGATGGAATTTTACTAATTTGAACCTGCAAAGAACACTAGAGAAAGGCATCACCGTACCTCTTTGTCCACCATTCAACCGATAACAGATAATGATATAATTAACAAAAATACAAATTAATGTGTTTTTGCAATATACACACAAATTAATTTTTATATTTTAAATTATATACTATATAATACATACTATATAATACATAATATATACTATATCTGTATATACTTACCATAAGTAAATACTTCCACAAACGGCTTGGAGAATTGGTTAGAACGCGACGTTCCCAGTAGCGAGTTCGAAGGTTCGATTCACCACGCAGATGGCTAAGTTCGAAATTTAGGAGTCCGGAAAGAAAATTAGGCGTCTGATTTAGGTGCTTAAAGTATTTTACTTCGCCAATTGTATGCAATAATATTTGATTAATATTTCTGTAATACACACACCGTATACAAAACCCGTATATAAGCCGAAATGTATAAAACAATTCTAGAAGGTTCAAATATGTCGCCAAGCAAGTAAAACGGGGCAAAATTTTTCAATCAAATTGATTTAAATAAAGTAAACTATCTTCTTGTGGCGGCATCCAATTAAAGTACCTTAGACGTAAATGATCGGTCTCACCTCTATACAAATCTCTTGGAAAGGAAAATTAACTATACTTCTGTATCATTTTTGTTATTTCATATACCGTTCCCAGTAGAACTTTTTTCGTTTAAAAGTCGATTCGGCAAACTTCAAATAGATCTAATAGATAGATTTGGCGTGGTCCTCTGTGGCATAGTGGTTAAAGCACGAGGCTTCAAGCGCTCAGATCGTCGGTTCGATTCCCGGCACTTACAGAAAATAATTAAATCGGAGTAATATAGTCCCTCGTTTGGATGTTTCGAATCTTCTGTAAATACGTTTTACTGTGGTAGATGGTTACTTGAGCGCCTTGTTAGAGTTTCGAAATCCCTCTTCCAAATATAGAAGTTTTCATTTGACCGTCGATTTGATAAGCTTCAAATAGATCTAATAAGACTGAGCTACCACGGCCTCCTTTGGCCGAGTGGTAGAGCGCGAGGTCGACTCAGGATTGTGCGTCTGCGGGTTCGATTCCCCGCGAAAATAAATGAGCTGTTGGCGCAAGTCTCCTTATGTTAGGTTCCCTGTTTCGGCTCCCTCTGAATATCGCGGCTCTGATGATACCCCTAAACCCCTGCGCGGACTGAAGGCGGAGAGCGGTGATCGAACTTCGGGGCTGTACCCCCGTCATTTCTCTGGGGGGTACAGCCCTGCGGCAAACTTCAAATAGATCTAATAGATAGATTTGGCGTGGTCCTCTGTGGCATAGTGGTTAAAGCACGAGGCTTCAAGCGCTCAGATCGTCGGTTCGATTCCCGGCACTTACACAAAATAATTATATCTTTATATCGGAGTAAAAAAAAATCCTTTGTTTGGATGCTTCGAATCTTCTGTAAATACGTTTTACTGTGGTAGATGGTTACTTGAACGCCTTGTTAGAGTTTCGTAATCCCCCTTCCAAATATAGAAGTTTTCATTTGACCGTCGATTTGATAAGCTTCAAATAGATCTAATATACATTTGGCATGGTCTCTCTGTGGCATAGTGGTTAAAGCACGAGCCGATTCGGCAAACTTCAAATAGATCTAATAGATACATTCGGCGTGGTCTCTCTGTGGCATAGTGGTTAAAGCACGAGGCTGCAAGCGCTCATATCGTCGGTTCGATTCCCGGCGCGTACAGAAAATAATTAAATCGGAGTAAAATATTCCTCGTTTGGATGCTTCGAATCTTCTGTAAATACGT
>CM063499.1:87107698-87135198 GCA_032207245.1 Pardosa pseudoannulata | reverse complement strand
CATTTCTCTGTCGATGGAAAATAAGATTGAGAAAGGAGGAAAAAAAAAAAGTCTTGAATTAGCAGGATAATGTCACAATCAAAAAGAGCAGTACGTAGTCGTACATTTATGTTACAAGCTTGGAAAAAAAAAAAACTCGTTGCATGGTTCATGAATCGCGAATGAATGGTTCTGTTGTAATCCGTATCAGAGCTCTAAACCATTGTGAAGGTGCCAGAATTTTCTCAAAGCAAGCTAATCGATTTTGTTGCTTCCGTAGATGGTGTCATAGCTTTATGAAGAGGCACAACTTGTGCATAAGGGCTCGTACTAAGCTTGACAAAAACTGCCTTAGAACTGGGACATTAAGTCGATGCCTTTCAGCGACATATCATCAAATTGTGAAAGAGTACGGTTTCGATTTTTCGAACATAAGAAATATGGATAAAATTCCCATGTTTTATGAATTACCCTTAAATTACACAGTGGATAAAAAACGCACAAAGACAATTTTTGTAAAAACAATGGGTTATGATAAAAATGAAGTTTTACGGTAGTTTTATGCTGCATGGTGGATGAAACCCATTTGCCACTATTTTCAAGCGGAAGACTCTTTTCAGGGGTGGAATTTTACGTGCCTACGAAAACGGGTGGATGAAAGAGGGTATACATAGGTTAGTTGGATAAAATAGGGAGTAGAAGAAAAGGCGCATTATTATTTAATAAGCCTTCTTTACTTGTCTGGGATTCTTTTAAAAGATTCATCTCACGGCAAAGTAAAAAGTGCCTTGAAACCAAAACCAAAATGGATTTTATTTGGAGAGTTCTGACATCTATGCTTTAACCAATGGATGTATGCTTAAATAAGCCATTTAAGGATTGGCTTCGAGAAAAATGGATGGAGTGAGAGAACAATTCCATCGCTAAAAGTGGATATGTAAAGAATTTAGCTAAAATTTAGTGAAGTATTTAGCTGTAGAAAATGTCCCGAAATTCTCGGCTTATACACGGAAATATACTGTACGGTTCTGTTGGAATAGGAGCAGTTCTTGTAAAAGTACTTACACAACTATTGTTTTTGATATGCTGCATATTAGCCCCTTCTTCTGTAAATATAATATTAATGCTAGACCAAATTATGTATTCCATATCTAGTACCTACTTAGTATTTTAAGCTTTGTAAAGACTATGGTGTTGTGATTATAGTATAAAGACATTATACGCATATATAAATATAACAATTTTAATAAAATGTCGCAAACACATTTTTGTACATGCAAATTATTTAAATTTCACAATTACTGAAACAAAAAAATAAATAAAAAATAAAAAGTTTATATTTGATGCAAATTCTGTACAGTAATTTAACATTAAAATGACCTTGATATTTTTTTTTCCTTCTGACCTCCTACAATTTTGCATTTCACAGTTCCAACCTAAACATAGGCAAACTCGATGACGATTCCTAATGTTCGGTATCTAAACAATGGCTAAATGGGTAAGGCGGTACTTCAGTACTGGCATTCATGGCTGTGAATCCCACAACTGGCATGGATGTTCATAGCTGTTCAGATTCAGCTTTAAGCAGTAGATCTTGGTCTCACTAGCCCTGTCTCATTTCCACTAAAAAAAAGGAGACCACAGCATTCCAAATCAACCAAAAAACTTGATGTCAGGTAGGTTGAAAGCTTCTTAAAAGTTAAAGCTTTGGAAATTCTAGAAGTTTAAGGGTAAATGTAATTTTTTGTTCAAATGTAAATCAAATGTAAAGAATTATTTTTGGCATTTTATGATTTTTCCAGCTTTGCACATAAATTTACTTATTTTTGATAGGTACATTGACTGAAATCATGACTTATTTGCATGTGATACAACACAATGCTCTAACACAGCGGTTCTTAACCTATGGGTCGCGAAGCATATTTCTTGGGTCGCGCTGAGTCGAACCAAAAAAGTTAGTAATACACCAAATAATAAGTAATACCAACATTTCCTAGAACAAGTTAAATCCTGAAATAGATATAAGGTGCTCCTTGACAAGCATTCAACCAAGGTTTGAAGATCTTTCAAAATGTATTCAAGCACAAGGTTCTCATTAAAACTGTATGACTTGCATTTAAAATTTAAAAAACTTAACATATGTATTGATATTTCTTTTTTTTTTAGGAATAAGTTAAAATGTCAATTATTTTCAAAAAGTTATAAATATATTTTAATTTGGTCAATAAAAATTATTAAAAACACTTGATTATTAATTAAATTTTCCTTGGATCGAAAAGTACTTTTGTTTATCTTTATTATTAAAAAAATAAATAAAAAATTTGAAAGTTAAAAAAAATCATCATCGTAGGATTGAAGATTTTTTAAAAATACGCTCTAAAATAAAGCTATGAAAAAGTTTTGACTTTTTTTGGGTCGCGACATGAACATATTTCTCAAATTTGGGTCGCGGCTTAAAAAGGTTAAGAACCACTGCTCTAACAAACTTAAAAAAAAATAAATGGCAAACTATGAGGTTTAAAATGACAATTGATTACTAATAAGACACGTAATATTCCAAGTTATTAATATTCATACTTTTCTTACACTGTGCAGTCTAAAATATCTTCAATTTAAGATAGTCAGGAATATTAAAAGTGTCCATAGTTAAAGCTAACTACTTTAAACTTATCTAAAGTGGATATTATAGTTCAGAAAGTTATGAAAGTACATTATAATATGTAGGCAGTGTTTTATGCAGAATTTTTTCAGGGGGGGGTGTCATAATCCTAAAAAATAATAGCCTGCATAATTTATACTAGACTGTTTATTTTAGCCATTTTGTCTGAGATCGAGGGGGGTGTTTAAACCCCTAAACCTTGCGTATGCCCCTGTATGTAGCACATAATGATGGAATGGAAATTAGTTTGAGTGAATAAAAAAATTAGCTCAAAATTTCACCAACACAGATTTTTTTTTGTTTTAACTACACATTTAGCCAATATTTAAGGTCTTATTACACTCACAGATTTTTGTACCCAATTTTATCGCCAATTCAGCATTTGATATTTCATGAAAATTTGCCTTAAATGCCATTGTGATAATGCACAAGAAATCGTCCAAGTTTTTGACAGCATTGGGCAAAAAATTGTTTGTACAGGCAATTTCTCTTCCAATTTGATTAAAGAGAAGCTAGAAATGTCATCACTTCAAAGATGGCAGATGTAACAAGCATGACCACCAAAAACCAGAGTTCCAAAAAAGAAGTACAGTGGCCACCGCTTAATGTGATCGTGGTTAATGTTATCAATCGTTTATTGTTCTCGAAATCACTGGGTCCCAATTTTCTCTATTCACTTGTATGTTAAAATGATCGCTTTATGGGATCGTTACATTGGTTAATGCTATCAATTTCTGAACCTCATTTTAACTGGCAAAAGAATATTCACAATATATTCAGAAGGAACTCTTTCTTTTCCTTCCCTTCGCTGTTGTTAGAATTTCTGAGAATTTTTCCTCTTCCAACCAGGGAAATGGGGAATGAACAAAGGAGTGGGGTGTTACACGTTCCTCGAATTTTTCAGAAATACGCACACCCTGCTGGTGGTCAGTAGTTGCCAGATAAGCAGAAGGCAACACATTCTTATTGGAACTGAGAAGAAGCGTATTCACATTTCATGCCTTGCTCGCTCACATGCAGCTTGTCGATAGGGAAGCCAGAAAGCGAAATGATTTAACGTTAAAGCAAAAGATTGAAATTTTAAATTGTTATGACAGGTTGATTATGATTACGAACAATTTATCCATGAGTTTTTCTTAGAAAAAAATTGTAGACAGTCAACAATGGATAATTTTTAAAAATTATGTATACAATTCTTATGTTTTAAAGTATAATATACGGTACATAAATATAAGGTGTGTTTTTTCATTTTGTTTTGAAATTTAGAAGATGGGAATTAAAGGGGGAGTACATTTGTCTAATTTAGTATATCGTTTATTGTTATCGAAATTACGGTGTCCAAAACTGATCACATTAAGCAGAGTTCACTGTATTTGATTGATTGATTAGTTGGAGCGCTACGGTCTACTGTTTTGCACACGAGGGCTAATGAGACTGGGACCTACAGTTTAAAGCCGATTCCGAACGGCTACAAACATCCATGCCAGCAGCGGGATTCGAACCCACGAACTTCGGTTCCGAAGAGCAGCACTCTACCATTCGGCCATCGTTCGGCCCACTGTATTTTCAATAGTGTGTAAAGAAGAGGGCATATCTCTAAAACATGAAGCACCATCTATATTTAAAGAAAAATTTTGATCGGGCAACATATGAGAAGATTTCTGAGATGTCAATTTTCAAATAAGCACTCACTTCTTCACTGCTTGCATGTGCAATTTAAAAATATCTAATTATACATGCCTTATTTTTTTTTTTAAATGTGTGCCATATATCTATATACTGTAAAAATTTGTGCATTCATTAATCAGAAACAAATGTTTATATTTTATGGATTTGGCAATGAATATCATTATTGCATTTGGCTTATTAAATAATGCCTTTAAATGTGTACAACTATTATTCATCAAATCTGTTTATCCAATTTCGCATGAATGTGAATACATTCTTACAGTCGTGTATGCAGAATTTTTCAAGGGGGGGGGATTTTGTAATTATCAATGGGGGGTTCATAATTCTAAAAAATAATAGTCTGCATAGTTTCTACTGAAATTTTTATTTTTGCTGTTTTGTCTGAGCTCAAAGGGGGGGGGTTTAAACCCCTAACCCCCCCTGCATTCTTATTTACTTTTTAAAGTATTTATTCATTTATAATTGCTGATGGTAGGTGAAATGGTATTTAAAAAAAATTGTACATGAATACTAGTACAAATTCTGTCTTTTGGCACGTTTATAGAATCAAACATGTTCTATTTTAAAAGTTATATTTTTGTACTTGCATAACAGCATTCTTTTTGTGATTGAGAAATTTACTAAACCTGTAACTTTAATAAATGAATTACATTTTTTCCTTACTGTGTCAACTGCCTGAAGTCTAGTAGCTTTCCCTACTGGTGTCGTTATTTCATTTAAGAATAAATGTTAGCTTAAGATATGGACTGTAAGTATAAAATGTATTATCAGGTGTATTTTTATGAAAGACATTGGATGAAATATTATTTAAAAAATTTTTGTTGTACATGTGTTGAGAAATTAAAATTTAAACTTCTTCCCTACAACATAGTTATGCATTGTTGCAAATTAATGACATTATAAAATGAAATTCAATTCATCCAATGTGTTAACTTTAATCACAGGTATATCTGACTGTGATTGCTAACTAAATGTTATACAAATTTAACAGCTATTTGTACTATTTAAGCGTATGATTATTCAGCACTGCAGTTTTTAAGCTCTAATGCTGAAAGGTAAGCTTTTGCTTTAATAGCCCGGCCTGTCAGCTATTTTTGGCTAACTAACATTGCCATGTGGACTTCATTTTTATACAGCAAGATACTGCAGTGAGTGTATATTTTGTTTATATTATAATTTAAAAATAAAACATTAGTAACAGTTTAAGCTCAAAGCGAAGTTGCTTTTAAATTATTTTTATGGAAGGATTTATTCATCTGTCCACTGCATTGCTATGAGATATTGGTGAATTGGTTTGACTATTAACCAATTTTCTATCAGTAAACGAAATCATAACTTTCTGAACAATAGTTTGAACTGTAGCCAACTTTAAACTACGAAATTTTAATTGTGGATACACTGTATATCTGTTGGAAATGACTTAGGCATTTATCACAGTTCCTGCTCTTTTTCCAGAATAAAAATTAAGGGCATTTTAAGGACTTTCTAAGGACTAAAGTAATTTTTTATAAGGACTTACTTGAAATACACAACATAACAGCATAAACCCTATTTTCTGAGGAACATATTTTAGCGATTATGAACCAGACAAGGCATAAATGCCCTACAGTATTTCAGAATTAAGTTTTTAAAAATGCCTAAAAATTAACATAAGATAAATCTATTTGACAAAAACTAATTTTGAAAAATGTACATCTAAAGTTTTTTGAGTGAACGAACTAAAAGTAAATTGTGAACAAAAACATTATAAACAGTACTTTCAGAGGGTTTAAAAAATGACTCTAATATATATATATATATATATATATATATATATATATATGTGTGTGTGTGTGTGTGTGTGTGTGTACTAGCTGATTATACCCAATGTTGCCGGGGAAAGAAGAAAGTTTTACACTTTTCTATTAAATTCAATGCAAGGAAAATTAAACTTCCATAAGTAACTGAAATATCTACAAATCCTCATCCTTCATGCTTTGTTTAATTAAAATCTGCATGACTGTTAGCTATTAGGAAAGGGCAGCTGACTTTATACTTTAAACCTTTTAAGTATATGAAAGATTATTTATTTGTCAAATAAGTAACTAAGAAAAAACTGTCATATAAGAAAACTGATAGGAAATCACATGAGGACGGCGGATCTCGTCGATGGAGAAATTGATCGTGTTCCAATTTAAAAATTAAGGAGTTTTTAAGGACCTTTGACGAAAATTAAGTAGTTTTAAGGGCCTTGAAAATGAAAGCTAAAATTAAAGAGTTCTTAAGGACTTTTAAGGACCATAGGAACCCTGATTTATGAATTAATGGAGGTCAAGATTGTTACAAGCAAGACTGACTGACCTTCTTAAAGCTAAAAAATCAACACTTAACTAAGTTCTGAGATATATCATCTGTAATTAACTACTGTGTGCATAATTTGATTTACTCTATAATATGCAATTTATAAATTCATGAATTTTTTTTATAATGTGAGGGCACTTGCCTACTAAGCCTTGACCCACATAATACCAAAAATTTTGTTGACCATTTGATTATGGAAGCAGTACAATACAGACAATACAGTACAATACAGACAAATAACTTTTTCTGTATGAGCAGACAACACAACAACCAAGCCTTAAGCACCATTTAGAATCCACACCCAGCATGGTACTAGATGCTCTAATTCAGCATTTCCCAACCTTTTTTGGTTCATGTATCACTTGGTTGTACATCCTGTTAAATTGTACCACTTTGTGCACTCAAAATAAAAATATTGACTGGCATATTTTCCATAATTGACTGTACATATTAACAACTCTACTAAATAATATAAATAAAAATAACTTATGAACTATAGGAAAAACAAGTTTCTACGTTATTTTTTAATATTTTTATATATGCCATTATTGATTATATTTCACGTACCACCAAAAATGCATGTACCACAGGTTGGGAAATGCTGATCTAACTAATGTGATGAAGGGGCACACCAGTGGAATATGTAAGTACCGTATATTTCTGTGTACAAGCCGAGAATTTTTGGGGCTTTTTACAAGACTAAAGTGGGGGTTAACGGCTTATATACAGGATCCATGGAACAGATGTATATATCTGTTCCATAGATGTTCTTGGCATCTAAGTGAAATTATTATTGACTGCATAGCCTAGCACAACTCTCAAACTTGGTGTCGCGGCAGTGATCTAGAAAAGCCAGCAAAAAATTATGTAATTAATACGAACAGCATAAAGTTACTTAAGAATTAAAGCATACGTTTTTATCATTATTACTTTTGAAATGTACTAAGAGATGGCTTTGTATTTGTTAGGAGGCATGAGTGATCCTCTACCTCTGCAGTACTTAGATATTGCAACAAAAAAAGTTTGAAAAGCATTGGTTCAACATTTTTACTTTACATATATGATTGAAAATGTTGCCCATTTTTGGCTTTTTAGCAATGTTCTTGAACATTAAAGAATTTTTTTTTGCCATCTTGGCTTATATACAAGTTTTGAATTTTGGGTAAATATTTGAAGAAAAATTTCACTCTTAGCTTATTCATGGGTATGCTTATATTCGGAAATATACATTATACATAACTAGTTTGTGTTGTTTTATGTGTAAATTTTATGTGTTGAGTGTTGCTTGAATGTTCAATTTTAATGTGTCACACGGTAAGGAGATTGCAGATGAAGTGGCCAAAAAGGGCAATCTTACAAGTTCTACTGATTTTACAGGGGGCTGCCTTTTTTCCTATGAACTTGCCTGATGGAACAAACTAGAAATAAACAATTCTTGGGGAAAGAAGCCCATACGTAAGTGTTATGAATTTTACCATCCTTGTGCTACCTTGTTTGTGCAGGCAGTACGTGTGCTCAGACAGCTTTTTTTTTAGGCTCATCTTAATGTTCTAATGGCATGCATAGGACCATAAGTTTTACCCAAATTGCAATCTCACTCCAGCCGCTCCTGATCATATCTTAACATAAATTTGTTGCTATTAGAACCAGCATGTGTTTCAATGCTGGTATGATTATTCATTATTTGAAAACTCTAGAGCTCATGGACTTGTTCCAAACATTGCTGTCGATTATGCGAGTTTTGAAACAACAACAAAAAACTTATTTCTGACTAAAGAAACTCACTTTATAGAAGTAGAATTTTGTTTTTAGTGAGTTATGACAGTTTTGAATCTTGTCAGATATGACCAGACATGCCAACTACTCCAGATTCTCTGGAGTTGCTCTGCAGAAAAGAGAAAAATGGATAACTCTGGTAACTCCCTAGATTGTTCAGGAAAAGAACAAAAATTTTGAATGGCTAAAAGATTACAATTCAGCAATTAAATACAAAGTCTCGCAAAAATTAATGCTGAATATTTTTCTTTCAACACAGTCCCTTCCAGTTTTCAGTACTGTGCAGAAAAACCAAACTGAATTTAGGTCAAATATGAGTAGAAAAACTTTAGAATCCCTGATGATAGAAAATGGAAATATTTTAATCAGAATCAATGTTGTTATAATAAACACTGCTCTGAAAAATGAGTTTTTAAAGCTAAAAAAGCTAAATTATAATTTACCTTTTACAATTTACTACTGTATAAATATTTCAAGTTTAATTATAACTTAAAAACCAATAAGATAAGTACTTATGTATAATCTGTAATTATCATGTTAAAATTTTAAACCACGTTGTTGCTCCTGACACAAGTTGGTATGTCTGTATGCAGTAGGACAGCGATATTTCTTTCAATAATAAACAAATTCAAAACTTTGGGTCTTTGCACAAGTATTTTATAGGTGTTTTGAGTATATTTTGTTCTTGTAAGTTTCTCAATGAGCCACGAAACCCTTTTTTGTGCACATTGAGACAACAAAGATTAAAATTCAGAAAGAGTCATCAACAATAAAAACGTTGCCAAGAAGAACTTAATATTATATCTGTTCTGCAAATCTGTACCTAAACTGATCCCAAGGCTGTAGGCAAGGGGAGGGATTAGGGGAACTGGTCCCCCTCCAAAATTCTTAAAGATCGATTTGTGGAAAGAAAAGGGAACATGTGTGTGGGTCTGTCATCTGCCTAGCTGTGAATATATAACATTGGGCATTTAGAACAGTGATATTGAATTAAGGAATGGGTGCAAATAGGATTCGACGCGTAAGAACAGACTGACTAGTCCTTTTGGCATCTCATCACTATATTGTTGCATAATTGAAGAGTTTTGGGCAGAAATTTCAAATAGAGCATATTTTATAATTCAAGCAAAAATTTGAACATTTTCATTTTCTTTCGAAATTATTCTTTTTCTACAGTTATACTTGTTTTAAAAATTTATTTTAAATGTTAATTTTACTATTAAATCCATTATGTAGTTACTACATAACTCTTAAGGCTATAAATTTGTTCATGATATCATTTATTATTATTTTGACATTTTAAAATCACATTGTATTATGATACTCATTAGGATTATATATAGGAAAACCTGTGATTTTATTGAAGTATTCTTCACAAAAAACAATACCCCCCTCCTAAAGTATTTTCTGACTACGGCCCTGGCTGATCCGGCTTATACACGAAAATATACAGTAGTTATTGAGGGAAATAATAAAGGAATGTCTTACTTCATGTCCAGAGGAATGTGCTTGTGCTGAACCTGCAGTGTGCACACTGGGAGTGGAGTGCTCCTGTGAAGAAACAGAACCTGAGCCGTCGGGTGATGCTGTGTTACCAGGTGGTTTTTGATTCCAAGGATTCATGAAGGATGGGTGCTTGTTGGAAGCAGAACCTACAGTCAAAATTAATATAGTACAAATTAAATATTTAATATCAAAATACTAATACCTGAGGAAAGCATGAATAACTAAAACACCAAAGTTTAAAACCAGAGCCTGTAAGTTCAAATTCCCCTGCTGAGTGCAATCTGGATGTGAGAGTGCAGCTATGTTTAGGTTTGCGAAACTGATTTGCTCGCCGCACTCACACGTTGTGGATTGAATGCCCAAGTTTTTTTTCGCGACTCCAGAAAGCGTGTGGTGTGGCCAGTGAAAATAATTGCACTTAAACTTCACCAAGTTTTGGAGAATTGTGATTGGTTTCCAGGAGGAGATTCAGGACCATCCTTGGAGTCCCGGTCCTTCTGGGCAGAGCCGGGAAAGGACGCATTGTAATGTTGCTACATAATGTTAACGTAATGGACGCTACATAATGTTGTAATAAAAAATAAAGCTATTGATGAAAGCCAAGAAATATTTCAATTTTCATTCATCAAATTACAATTGAAAAAAAAAAAAAGAAAGTGGGGTTAGGGGCAACACCACAAATTCTTTTTAGATTAACCAGTTCATATGTAAATGTCATGGGACAAATTATTAAATTTTATACGTAGCTAAAAAAAATGATATTTTTTATATTATAAATGATAGTTAAATTTTAGCTTAATGAGATCTTATTGCTTAAATCTAAGTGAAAAAACTACAAGCAAACATTTGTAGAGGGATTCAAAATCATTGATATTAAAGTCAGTTTCAGGAACATTTTAAAGAATTATTCTAATTTAATCTCGAAATTTCTTTTAAAAGGGTATTGTGAATCAATTTTTTAATAGAAACCAGGTATATGAATTACTTGATTTTTAAAAGCACTGTTTAAAAATTTTGAAATTTTTCAGGAGGAGAAATAAAACAGTAGAATATAAGCAGATCCAAATTAGGATCCTAGATAACTCTATATTTAACAATAAAAAAATGAACATATTGATGAAAGGAAAGAAATATTTGCCTTATTTACATTCATCAAATTGCCCAAAGAAAAAAAAAAGGAAAAAAGGACAAATTATTAATTTTTTATAGGTAGCAAAAAACAGATATTCTTTATATTATAAATGATAGTCAAATTTTATCTAAATGAGATCTTACTACTTAAATCTAACTTGAAAGAACTACAAGCAAATATATTTGCAAAGGGATTCAAAATCATGGATTCCAGTGCTGAAAGCTGGTCACTTACCTGTATGGTCATCATATCTATATCATAAATAAAAATATCTGGAAATCTAGACTAAAATAAGTGGTTTAATATGTGCTTTTTTGTATTTAAATACTAACTAGAGAATAGTTTTTCATGAGAAACTAACAAAAGAGATTTGTTGTTCGAATGGAAAGTACACTAATATGAATAAAAATTTTGCAGTCTACATAATATCGTTTAATTTTAAAACATTTGATTTCACTAGATCATCCATGCTAATTGGGTTAGGTGTTAATTTATAAACAATGACCTTACATTTACCAGAAACTGATAATTAAAAAATGGTAAATTTTTATTTTTAAATGTTAAGAGTTTGTTTTGAACATTTATAAGTTTACCAGAAATTTCCTAGCTTTTAGAAACTATGTGTAGCATATGATTCATATTCAGTATTGTATTATTTCTGTTTTCTGTATTGTATCATCTGTGTAATCTATACTGTATATTGTTACTGTCATGTATAATCGTAATCGTCTCAAGATTGTTTAGTTATGAGAGATTGGCAACGATGGCAGATTGTGAGCCATGTGCACGATGCCGCCAACGCCATGCTTCTACTGATTAAAATATCTTAATATTAGTGAATCTGCCATGTGCTTTATTTTATAATGCTGTACATGCTTGTAAAGAACAAGAGACTATGCATAACATTCAACTTAGTTTAGGATGCTATGACTTATAATCTGCAAGAGATGGGGCCTACTGCTTAAAGACAATTCTCAACATTCATGTCTGTAGTGGAATTCAAATCCACAAACTCAAAGGTAAAACCCTGCTTGTTAGGTCAAAGTATATAATATCAAAGATATCTGTCCTAAATAGGAACATCTTGGTGTCTAGGATCTTATGTGTGAAATTTTCCCATAAGGATTGAATGGCATATTCTGTTAATTTAATTATTATTGTACAGAGATTTTATAATAAAGAAAAACTATTGTTTGAGAATGTTTTCATTTAAAATGTATAAATTCAATAAAATCACTTAAACATTGCTAAATGAATATGGCTAATATACTTTTATTCCTCGACATATATAAGTAACCTGATACTTTTAAAGACTTGAAAAAGTATACAGAATTTAGTTGTAAGTTATTTTTAGCTTGTAAATTAAGTATTCAAATTTTTTTAAGAATAGACAGTTTAGTTTATTTTTTTTCCAGACTGCTTTTTAAGTCAAAAGTATGAAGTAAAAGAAATTTGACACTGAAAATACACTACTAAATGAATTTTTTTTTCTTAACACATTGTATGCGGGACATGTACTAGTATGTTTTCTGACATATACTAGTACGTTTTTGGCGATTGATACTTGAGCACAGGACACATACTAGTATGGGTTAGTGTAACATTATGGTTTATTTGTGGGTACAAAAATAATGCCATATACAGGAAAATGAAACCGAATGTTCTTGTCTACTACATAGATTCTGGAAAAATTGAGACAAATAAAAACTCATTTTTACATCAGTCGATGCGGAACCACAGAACAGGAAGGTTGATTAAAAAAATCAATTTAGATTTGAAATCTATTTTATTTATCCTTGCGAAAATGATATTATATATATGCATATTTATATATTATATATATTTGTATTTATACATATATTTGTTTATTGTCTATTTATATGTTTACATATTTCAATATAAACTATGAAAAATTGGTTTAAAAATGAAATAGTTTTTGATCTATTGAGATTTAACTGAATAACTAAATTTACACACAAAACGCCTGCTCCCGGTACAATGCCATTGCAAAATGTACCCGTACACAATGTATTAAACTACCTCAATTTCTTTTATATGTATATATATTTATACCTGCAGGGTTTATACGTGCATAAAAATGAGACAAAGAAAAAAAGACAGTTTTTTTGTTACCATTATGAACAGTTCTGCGACTTCCGCTGTCTTGTAATGCCCGTGGAAGAGGCTTTGGTTGTGGCACACTTCTTGTCCTCTGTGATCTCTCGTCTGAAGATACAGGAGTGGAAACAGAGGTAGGAGTCTGGGTGGGTGTTTGGCACTGTTGAGTAGGTGGCTTTACCTGGGACAGTTCAGAATCATTTCAAATCAAATTTCAATTGATTTAAATGAAGCAATAGTATGACTAGAACATGGTTCAACAAACATATGTATCTCATTTCCTGGTATTCAGAGTAAAATAATATTAAATGCCTCTTATAAGGGATTTAAAAAATATTTGGTCACAATTCAGTATTTGGCCCTTTTACTGAATATTTGGCCTGGTTGACTATCTATTCAGTATCAATACCTATAACCGAATATTGTTAAATAATTTTTGAATAAATTCATGATAGTAAAAAACATTTACATTTACAATAATTTACATTAAAATATGTATGGGATTTGGACCTACAACCAATTTTTACAATATATGCATTGCACGATGCCCTCGCCTGATATCAGTGATGGACCCTTTGTTCCTCAGAAATGGGAGTCACTTGGCTACTGGGCTTATGAAGTCTCTAGATTTGACATTTTCAGAGATGAATGAAACAAAAGAATAGGTTGCAGGTGATTTTGGTGAAACTCAAAGACAAGAGGGTGTGAGGTTGTAAGTAAGCCGAGACAAGCTTCTTGATTTTTCTGGATTTTATTCCTATACTCACAGCTATGTACATTTTACTGCAGTATTTACATTTATATACATGGAGCATTATTGGTATAAGCATTTAAAAAACTCCGTTCATCTAGATGCAGACATGCCAACATGCAGGCACCCGTGTCAGGAGCAACAGCATGATTTTAGATGATAACATTAATTACAAGTGTGTGTAATTTACATTCATTATAAACAATACAGATTATACATAAGTACATATCTTATTGGTTTCTAAATTAAAATTAAATTAAAAAAACAAATTAAATTAAAAATAAATACACAGTAGTAAATTGTAAAGAGTAAATCAAAATTTATGCATTCAACAATGTGTAAGTAGCTTTTTTAGCTGTAACAACTTATTTTTCAGAACAGTTTTTCTTGTAGCAACATTGACCCTGATTAAAACATTTACATTTTTCTATCATCAGGGATTCTACAGTTTGTCTACCAAAATTTAACTTAAATTCAATTTGGTTTTTCCGCACAATACTAAAAACTATTTAACATGCAGCATTACTGTGTGGAAAGAGTAATTTATTCAGCGTTATTTTTAGCAAAAAATCTGTATTTAATTGCTGAGTTTCAATCTTTTAGTCGTTCAAAAATTTTGGTATTTTTGGGGCAATTTGAGAAGTTTCTGAAGTTATCAATTTTTCTAATTTCTCTTGAGCAACTCCAGATAATACAGAGTAGTTGGCATGTCTGTAGATGCGAACATACCTCAAGAAAATAAAAAACATTCTCCCCAAATGCCAGGTCACAAACTTCGAACCGTCTAAGAATAACCTCCTTGGACAAAGCTTTCTAGCCAATCCCAGGCCCCCTAGCCTCTCTCCAGTCAGTCACGTAACTTTGCCTCCACTCTGAAGGGGGGGGGGGGGGGGTAAGGATTTCTCTACATTTCAGAGAAGTGAAGTACAATGTTGCAAAAGACGCATCCAACATTCCCAGAACAGGTCTAGCTTTTGACAGGAAAATATAGAATATTTTACAAGGGTAGGAACCAATTTTTATGAACTTAACGATTTTGCTAGTGGATCATATTTTTAGAGGGGGGGTGGTAGCAAATTTTGGCTCTGTGAAAGTGGCAGGAAAGAAAGAAGACCTCAGAATGCCTTGGACGGATGAACATCTCTCCCAATATCTAGGGAAGAGCATGAATTTTTTCAGGAGTTTATTCCTTTCATTTTTTTTAGACCACTTTTCTATGAATTTCGTTTTTTATGGTGCAGCTCTGAGGTTCGAGTAATACCAATATTTTTTATGTATTTGATACAAATTTTTGTAATTAAAATACTTATGTTGTCCTGTTACATAGGAGTATGAATTGAATCTTTCACACATCCTAACAACACTATAAAACCCCATCGTACCTACTCTAGTAAAGTAAGTGGACAGGTTACGTTTTTATTCCCAAAAATATATATACAGGATTTTTTTTAAAAAATACAGAAACAAATTGACTGATGAACATTTGGACAACTGTATTCAAATGGAAGCCATTATGTATTCTTCCAACATAAAAAACTTGTTTATCACCAAAAAGAATGTCATCATTCTCATCAAAGTAGATAAGTGTGTTGATAATCTTTTCTTGCATTTTTAATTTACAACTAATGATACTGCAATTTCTATTCTTATACACACATAAATTTTTCAAAAATAAACAGTTTTATTAGAACTGATTTCATATTTACTAGAAATGTATGTTTAGAAGAAATAAAAAAGTAAGTATTCTTTTAAAATGAAGTTCTTATTTCTGTCTGCCGAACGCTGACTGATTGGTTAGGGCGCTGATCGTCGGTATCAGAGTTTGTGGGTTCGAGTCCCACTATGGCATGGATGTTCGTAGCTGTTCGGAATCGCCTTTAAGCAGTAGGTCCCGGTCTCATTAGCCCTCATGTGCAAAACAGTAGACCGTAGCGCTCCAAACCAAACCAATCTTATTTCTGTCCTGTTTTTGTATTGTGATTCACAGTAGGATTTAATAATGGTATGGTTGTTCAGAAGCTTCATAAGGTAGGCAACCACTGCATTATAGCAAAAAACACCCTTCTGTGAATAAGCAGAAAGATTTTGGGGATAAAATTATCTCCATGTCGGTTGAGGTATGACTTTGCTTCCAAGCTTTCAAAACAGCATCTAACTATCTCAAATTTGAAAATAAAATACTAAATTAATATAAACAATACATACAGCTGGGAGGTCCATGAGCTTCTGTAACTGGATGCCTTCTCCAGGACCCATATGAGAGACATGGTTGAAATTTGTAGGGGCAGAGATCATACGAGATCTTCTCTCAGCAGTATTACTAAAATTAAAATCGAGAAGCTTCATAAGATGCGCTGATAAATATCAACATACATACATTACATACAAAAATACAAACAGGGCAATTAAAAAAAGATGGGAAAAACCTTAGCATAATAGTTCTCACCAATACAAACAATTTTCCTCAAAGAATGCATGGTCTAAAATGAAATGTAAATTCACTGGCACATTTTTCAAAATGGCTGCTTCTAAAAATTTTAAATAATTTTTCTGTGTGGTTTACTAGGAAATAAAATGTAACCTGGGATTACAGTCTGGTTAATGTGACACTCTTGATTCTGCAGAGGATCTAATTGCTAGACTTACAGGTGATGTTGAGCAGGTTTATGATATGCTTTAACCTCTTCCCGGTTTTTCCTGAGCAGGCGAAATGTACCATCCTGGCTCATCCTGGTGTAGCTCGGGCACTGTGCAATCAGTCTTTCCTGAATTATTTCACATGTACTTTATATGGTTTCGAATGCCTTTGTTTACTTTTCTGGCTACTAGATTATTTGCTGCTCAAAGAGAGACAGTAGAGGGAAGAAGGTAAGGAGAGAAACAAGGTTCTACTGTCCAGATTGCGATGTTGGATTCTGTGCAGTACCGTGTTTTCAATTGCATCATACACATTCAAATTTCGATTAATAATTTCATAATCATTTATGTAAATGCAAAGGATATATAAATAAAATTTAATTCAAGATAAAAATTAGGTATTCTAAGCTTTATATTTATAATTAGGGTGAATTGACTCCAAAGGCTAATGATTTCTGCCATACAGAAAGCTAACTATACAGGTAAATTACGCATTTATTTAAATGGATTTTTTTACATTAAGTTTTAGGAAATTTTGAATGCGAATGATGCTATTATGTTTAAAAAACTATGTATGTATGAAAATAAGCATGAGAAAAATTGAAATTTTTTTACCCATAATCCTGAAATAAAATAAACCTGGAAGGGATTAAATATTCCAGAGCATTTACCAACGTCTCCTTTGCCACTGTTCTTCTTGTGTCACCATTGGTAATGGCTTTTTTGAGTAATTATTGTAAATCCTCCATAACAACTACTTTTCTAACATACACGTTATTCTTTTGTTTTTGATAAAATCAAGCTATGGATCGAAGTAAAAGAAAAGAATTTATTAAGGCAAGACAAGTTACGAGCGATACAGCATGCTCTAGTACTGAATACAACATACAGAGTTGCCAGATGCATACATGTAAAAGTTACATAAAGGGTGTTGCCAAATATAAAAAATATATAAAAAACTATAGATATAAAATCAATTATTAACAGTTTTTTTCTAAAAATCCCAGTTTAACCATGCTAAGAATGTAAACATTTCATTTTAGACCACATTTTTTATGAAAATTGTTTTTGTGAATATGAACTAACATTTCTTTTTATTTTCCCATTTTTTCCATCTTTTTGGAATCACCCTATACAATGTCATGAGAATTAAGATATACAGATATTCATGCTTATTATATTTCTTCAGTATTATTTACTACTAGACTATTTATTAATTTCTATACTAATTAATAATACAGAATTAATTCTAAAGGAAGAGAAAACTTTCTTTGCCTTTAGTTAAAAATACATTTGTACTAAAACCTAACGTATATTTGATTTTTTAAAAATGTGATCCTAATTGGTTTTCTAATATTTTCAGTATTATTATAAAAGATTTCTCTTTAAAAATTTTTTTATAGATTATAACAAATCATAAAAATATAATAAATTTGATAATATATATTTGAATGTATACCCAACCTGTTTCTGTATTATATCAAACATATGTGTATGGGTATAACTTAAAAATGGGTGATACATACTTCTATGTGAGTGAAAATGCAATTTTTATAAAGACATAATTTTTCTTAGTCCCATACTGAGTACAGTGGATTTTTAACTAAACAGCTTGAGATGAAGTATGAAAGACTGATCTCCAGGTAGTATATGCTTACATATTTGTTTTTTTAAAAGATGTGGAAAGGTTCACAAACCCTTTTCCAACTTTTGCCTTCTCTGGTTCTCGGACAGAGAACCTTCTTCTGGTTCGGGACAAGACTGTCTTTCCTGATCTCTCTTTGACGTGATGAATGGTTACCTCAGGTACCCTGATTTGGTTCTCTCTGTGTTGGACGTTGTGCAAGTAGACCAGATGGGGAAGCTCTGTAGCCAATGTCAGGCACAACATTCCTGATGTGGAAAGTGGTTTGGTCTGAAAAAGATAAATACATCATATCCCAGAAATGGAGCTTGGAGGATGAACACTCTTGCTCACCTGAACCTCATATGAGGCTCCTGATTTAGCCTTTTATTACTGCGAATATATTTTGCAAGATAAAATCACCTTTATTTGTTCAAGCAAATAATTTTTAACTAGCTTGCAACCAGGTAAAGTTTTTTTTTAAATAACAAAGGAGTACTTGTCTGTTAAGTATTTGCCCATACAGCACCACAGATTTTGTTGACCATTTTATTATGGAAGTACCATATATGCCAGGGGTGGCCAAGATGTCGACCATGGTCGACAACAAAGACATTTTAGGTAGTCCGCACGACCATCCCAATAATGACCTCAGATATTAACAATTTAATTTATAATTTATGACATAGAATTAATGAATTATTTAAAATAATTCTGCTTTTTCAACCATGAATGCCATAAAAACCAAACATTGGTCACATTTAACAGATGAACATTTAATTTTGTGTTTACGCATTGCAATAAGCACGTGCCAGCCACAATATGATAAACTTGTTGCAGATATACAGTGCCAAATTTCAACTAAACAAAGTGAATAGGATGGTCAATTTCTGATATATGAATACTTTGATTATTTTCGTCATCAGTAAATTTTTATTTTGTAAATACTAATATTAAGTTTTTTAGAAAAATTAGATAATTTACCATTTTTTCTTGTTACTGAAAATAAATATATAAACATGTACGTTACATTAATTTAGCTCTGCCATTGGTAGACTGCCTTCGATTTTTTAAATGTGGAGTAGACAACGAATCCCAAAAGTTTGGTTACCCCTGATATAGGTAGTCAACATTACTCCCTAGGTAAACATAAATAAAGTGGGATCTCATAATTTAGAAGAAAGGATCAAATAGAAGCCCCCCAGGCTTGGCCTGCCACTTCTTAGTACTTCAAAGTACAACTTAAAGTCTCACAACTTAAAGCCAAATTCAAATGAGTACATACATGAAAACCATTTGAATCCATGAACTCTAGTACCAAAAGGTTACACCCAGGGCCTGATTAACACAGGGCAAGTGCCCGGGGCCCCAGTCAAAAGGGGCCCCCCAAATTAACTGCCATTTCAAGTTAAAAATAGGATGCGTATGTCTAAAATTCACTTTAAATCATCAACAATTTCTTCTTTTAGTTTTTGATTTATTCAGTATCTTTAGAGAGCTTGTTCACAAATATAAGTGCTGAGAAAAAATGTAGAACATGCAGCTACATTCTGTTTTAGGCATGAAAATTCCTCGGGTAAGAACTTACAAAATTCTAATATATGCTTTACCTTCCAGGACTGTTTTTTGCAACTTATTTTATAATTTTACTTATTTCATAATTTTTTATCTCATTTTAAACTAATCTTATTTTACTAACCACATTGGTGAATCATCTGTAAAGGCTCTGCTGGCCCAAACTGACCCACAGGCCATAGTTTATGCATCACTACATATAACAATCATCCTGTAGCCATCACCTATGTACAGCAGAATGAGGGGGGGGGGCAGATGAATGGGTTTGCCTTGGGCCCTCCTTTCTGTAAGTTGGGCCCTGGTTATACATTACCTATTTCATCATCATATTAGATGTGAACTTATTGCCTGTTTCAGTTATGAAATACTATTATAGAAACCTTAACAGATGGATTTTAAATTTTTAATAGACTTAAACATGCAACTACATTTTAAATGTGAAAAATTCTGAAACTACTCAGTATAAAACATGAAATTTTGTAAACTATGAGAAAAATCCCTTTATATGATTATATAAAAATATACGAGGTCCGGCTATTAATTTCTGGGACTCATGGAACAACTCAGAAGAGTAAAAGGTTAAACAAATAGCCATTTAATATGATTCAAAGTAATCCCCATCAGCTGTAATGCACGTCTGTACAAATTTCGGAAAGAAGTTTTAAAGTCCTCTTCTTGAATGCTCTTAATAGTAACATTATAGTTTACAATTGCTTCCAGCATGCGTATGAACAGCAGCAGACCTGTGTATGGATCATCTTTGACACTTTCACGCCCGTCCTGAAAGCATTTAAACCATTCAAAAGTTCTTGAACGGGATAATGCTTCCTCGCCATAAACTTGTTTTAACATTTTGTAGGTTTCTGCAGCTGTCTTGCCCAATTTGAAGCAAAATATTAGCAATCCCTAACTATTATTCTTGTTATTATTTACAGCCAACATCGCATATATGAGTTACTACATAATCAACGGAACACTACGTGTTGCTTTACTCTCCCACTCCCGGCAAAGGCATTCCTCCGTGGGAATGTATAAAACGAGATGGCGAGATGTTTTTAGTCTTGGGGTTTGCAAGGTCTTGCTCACTTAGCCGATGTTTTGTCGGATGTATTTTTGTGATAGTTTTCCCCGCAGTTCCGGCTCTGCTCTGGTAGATGATTGATTATATCTTTTCCATTATCTATATTAACGATTATTTTTTTTAAGTTCAAAATAAATAATTTATTTTTACAGGTCATGAACTTGTTATTTCACTGCTTCACTCTGCTAGTATGAGGCATATAAGAATCATTGACTTAACAACATCACAAAATTTAATGTTCATTCTTTGTTCCATTTTCACTTTGACAATAGGAATTAAGAGCTATGTTTTAATGCGCCTTTCCATGAGTCCTGAAAATTAATAGACGGATCTTGTAAGCTGTCCACACTGTATGGTGATTAGTGCCTCAATCTTTCATATAATGTTGTTCAGATTCAAATCCCAGACATGCTTTGAATGGGCTGTGAGTGATATTATAGGAGTAATGTTGGCTATCTTTAATGTATTAGTATAATAAAACTACTAAAAAGCAAGTGCTTTATCATTAGGGAAAAATATCAAAATCCAAAAAGTATTTGAATAAATTACAAAGCATTTGTTCCTAAAGCAAATTGCAAAATTTAGAAAATCTGATGTGAAATTTAAAACAACTATAATATGCTACGAAAAACTTATGATATAAATCTATTTAACTATAACATCATAAATTATAAATTTGACACATAAACAACTATTAGAAGTCTTCATTTAAACAGATGAAAATGTATTTACCTTTTTTAAATTGACAGTTTGGACCCAATCCCCTGTACTAACTTCAAATACATCTATATGTGATTCACTATATACACATAAGTATTCATCTCTTTGACCTGAGAAATATAAACAAAGTTTCAGTAAACTTAATTTATTGCAATTAAAAATGCTCATGTGAAAATTAAATAGCAGCAAAAGTAATTTTATAGCTTACTAATTCCTGTAGGTAAGGCAGGGAACATAAGTTCTTTGTCTCTTGTTTTCCTACCCTGTCCATCCACAAAAATTCCTAAATCTAAAATTATAAAATTATGATTACAAGAATAAACATTTTAACTTAAGATAGATTATCAGTATGACAATTTGAATAATTAAAGGATATTTTAATTTCAAAAATTTAGAGAAATCAAACTATCAAGAAGCATATTGCAAACTAAAATCTGAAGACAAACCTTTATTCTAAGAATATCATGATATTTCATTTAACAGTTTATTGCATTTTAAAGAAATGCCTTACATAATTTCTGAAGTAGCATGCAGAACTAAAATTCTTTCAATTTTAGCACTTAGTGAATATTTCTCTTTTACTGATACTTTAGGTTTTTAAAATTATATATCTTGTATTTACACTGGTGTGCAAAACTTAAGCAACAGGTGGGTTTTTTGCCATAACTCCATGAGAAATCATCTGAGAGATATGAAATTCAGAAATGAGGGAGGAGGAATATGTAAAGGATGACAAAAGCATTGGCGCTGAAAAAGGAATACAATGCATTCGATATGGAATCAAACAAAAGCAAGCTTTATTGAACACATAGAATAGTGACTCATGATTGTCTATCCAAGAGGAAGAACAACAAGCAGATGTTCCTTAATATGAGATATACCCTCCCCTAACTGCAATGGTTGCTTCACACTGTCTCCGCATACTCAAAATCAGCTGGTCCAACACTGTTAGCCTAAGTTAGTTTTGTTCTCATCACTTACATGGTTAATATCTAATCTCCGGTTAAATGTGTAACCGAAATCCCGGTCACATTTAACTGCGTTTTATTTTTCTTTTCAATTTAAGAAGGTGACGTGTGTATGCAAATGATGTATGCACGCTACGTGATTAGTGGGCGTTGCTCATCCGAATATATAAGCCACAAGCTATTGCTTTTGAGAGGCTAAAAGCGGGGCACTTAGACTCAGCAGGGCGATGACGGTGCTTACAATTAAGAACGCCGAACTTTAATTTCGCCTCCCGGCATATTTATGTTTTTTTTAGTTATTTTGGTCTGTCTTTAACTTATCTTTATTTTTTGTACGACACATTTTTAATACTGAATAAACAGTATTTATTTTTTATGTTTGATTCTGCTAAATGCCTGCTTTCATATTTATTCTGTCTAAACCCTCCTGGGCTGATAAACATTTCTTGCGATAGAAGTGCCCATTCCACAATCAGCATCTGTTTGAATTGTTGGGTGTTCTCTGGAGGATATAAGCATGCTACAATGCATCTCCCCAAAGCATCCTGCACATGTTTGATGGGATTTGCACCAGAAGAGTATGCTGGGCAATCCATTCGAGTGATATCTTCACTTTCCAGTAGCTCCTCAACAGCAGGTTAGGGCAAAAACCCCACCTGTTGCTTAAGTGTTGCACACCACTGTATATGAGGAAGTTAAGACTCCATCCAGATACCAAGGTTCATACTTTGCAAACCACTGTCTTTTAATGTATAAAATTATTCAAATCAGTTATATTTCAAATAAAATATTAGATGTTGCACTGTTTAACTCCAAAGAAAAATATATTTGCATATAAAGAAACTTTAAGCTAAACTTACAACTAAAAACTAGAAGAAATTCGTTGTTTGGAAGATTAACTGCAGTCAAAGCATCCATAGGATTGTGGCAAAGATAAGATAAAGCTGCACTTTCTGTATTTACCAAACCTGTAAAAAATATTTTTGCATTTAAAAAAAAATTCAACAATATAACGAAAGTGTTTACTTGGTTACTTTTACAAAAATAAACAATATGGAACTATTTTATAGCTAATTAACTGGTATATTTTTGCTTTAATTAAAATAATAACGATAATAATTATATGTAAATATATATATATATACACACACACACATTCATTCTATAAGACATATTGGGGAAAATTTCTGCAAAATAAAATTAAAATTTAATTTGCCAATCACAAAGAGTGTGGTACAATTTGTGTGCACATACTGGATAACCCATAAACATACCAGATTTAATTTTTTTCAAAATATATATTTGTTTTCCTTACCCTATAGTTTATTACAACCAATTGCCAATTAAATACCATGCATTTTTATAGTAGCTATATTCTATATAGTAATTTTAGTTGAATGTTTAGTAGAACAATACTACATTAGCTGAATATGAATGGAAGTGAACCAAGTTTGTCTTTTCTGTATGAAGCAACTGAACAAGTAGCACAATTAATTGTAATTATTGTAATTCTTTGGAAAGGCTGCAAGACAAGCAAAATAGAACTGGATTGCCATACATTTATGTTCTTTATGTAATACAAATGTTAAACGTAAAGCTTATACACGAATAGAAAAAAACTTAACTGGTTGTTCAACATATTCATAACACAATCTTTGCATAAAAAAGCAAAATATAATGAATTACATGTGATAATTAGAAACATGATTAAAAAATCTGCAGATTTCAACACATACAACAAATTAAACTTCACACAAATTGTTACCAGTTAAATATATGGGCAAACTTGCTAAGTGGTTAGTAATATAGATTAAGGTTACAGTTTTAAAAATTGAATTAAATTTTTAAAATTATACATTAAAAAAGACACATAAATGACTTACAAAATGGAGGAGTATCTTCCCATAATGAATAAATGAAAAATGATGAAGGAAAGCCTATACACAGTCTATCCCCCATCACATTGAGGCACTGAGCAGAAGTTGGCAGAGAAATATCTCGACGCTTGTGATGACGACTTTTTGTTCGATTAATATCATACAGCACAACCTGTGGGAAGTAAACAAATAGTACCTCAACAGTTATATATTCAACTTTCATTATTACAACTACTTATTTAGGAATACATCATTTCTAACTAACTAAAAATACTAAGTAAAAGCAGAAAATGTAAACACAGATAGGCTCGTAGCCTCCACTGCGAGAGAAATATGAGATCGGAATTCTGTGACTCAGTCTTCAGCCAGGACTTTATTGGCACAGTGTGTCCGCTCTGAACACACCACTTATTTACAACAAACACGATTTTCATGTAAAAAAACAAAAGTAATACAGAATAGACAGATTAATATAGGATAAACAAAATAACACAGATTTTGTTTTTGCACTATTTTTTATTTAAAAAAAAAAAATTCAAATGTGTCTTTGAAAAATCAGTGTTTTAAAGAACCATATATATTCCAAAATTATTGATAGGCTGGTAAAGTGCTACCATCTATTATATAAAAGAAAGGTTAAAAAAAGCCTTTAGAGTGGTTTTTGAAACATTTATGAATTATTTTCAATATCTAAAGAGTATATGTTTTTGGTGTGTCTGCACTGAACACACTGTGCCAGGAAAGGGTTTTAATCAACAAGAGCAATATTGAATGAGTCCATGTATTATTATATGTGGGTTTGACAGGCAGAGGATTAAAAAAAAATCTTAAAACTATTTAACTATATATTTTCAATCCAACTTTAAATAAGCATACACAAATGTAGCAAATAAAAGTAAAACAAAGGAAACAGATTTTGAAAACCAATTATACATAAAGTGGTTTAAGACTATTCCTTAACCCTTTAAAGGTCATCCACATAAATTCTTCATAATTTAATGAAATAAGTTTATAAATATTATCTATGAACCTTATAAATGCAATTTTTTTTTTCATTTTACAATCCTTAGAGCAGTTTGCCTTAGAGGGCACCATAGAGGTATTGAGGTTGGTTAACTGACAAACTCATCCCCTTGAACACAATACTTTTTCAAATTTTAATTACATTGGAAGAACAATAAGTGTTCTTAAAAAAGTAAAATAAATAAACAGTTCAACAGATTATAAGTGTTGTTTAAATCGATATTTTTGTTTGGAGTCATAAGTGTTAAAATATCTAATTACTAACTTTCCAGGTACATCATATATAAATACATATATTTTAAAAGAAAGATTAAATTGAATGCAGTACTATCATCTATTGTAAGTTTAAAATGTCAAAATTACAAAAATAAATAAATAAATAAATAAATAAATAAATAAACCATACTTCTCTAAAAATTAGAGAAATAAATTTTTAACAAGAGGTTTCACTGTGAAACCACTGCCCACTAAAGGGTTAAAAAACAATTATTGTTAATTACATTATCTATTTTTTTAACTAGATTTTCTTTAGTAAAATCATTTATGCATAAATCAATATTCGTATTTTTAAATCATTAAAGATATAAATGGGTAAGTCTTCATTCTTTTATTCCTGCAGGTAAGAGATATGATATTCTTATTTTTCCTACATATAAACAATAAAATAACAGTGCACATATTGAACTATTATGCTTTTTTGTACATCAAGGGATTGTTCCTTCATTTGTTGTGCTATAACACAAAGTAATTGCACTAAAAAATGCATATAATATATTTTAAGAAAGCTAAAAACTAAATTCTATATATGCTCTATTATATAAATTTGTATAAGCCATGAATGCAGGAAACAAACCATAGGATAAAAAAATGCATTTAGTATTCTTCTACACACAGAAAACCAATCTTTTCAACTATCGAATTAAGTAGTTATATTCTAGTTTTAACAGTATATTTAAGGAAAATAAATTTTTCAGCTAATAGTGATATAAGAAATACATAAAATTTTGGTTTAGTTTAGCTTAGTTTGGGGTACTGTGATTAATTTTTTTCTGCATGAAAGCTAATTGAACTAGAACCTATGGTTAAATTTGATTTTGAAAAGATAGAAACATCCATGCTAACATTAAGATTTAATAAACAAATAATCCAAAGGCACTGCTTCAAAAGCTTCATTATATTAATACACTAATATAATAAACAGGTGAATCAAATACTGGTAGCCGAACAATGGCCAAATGGTTAGTGCACTGATCTTTGGTATCCAAGTTCATGGGTTCAAATCCATCTGTGGCATGGTTGTCGTAGCAGCTCGGAATCTGCTTTAAGCAGTAGGTCCCAGTCTCATTAGCTCTCAATTTGTAAAAAGAAGCTCATAGCACATCAAAGCTAATAAAATACTAGTAATATTATTAATTGCATTTGTTGTGTAAATAAAATTAGTAAGTTGTACCTTTATTTTTTCTTATTTCTCCTGATTAAATTTAGTTTAATTAAGTACTTTGTTTTAAATAAATATATATAACAAATCTCAATGATCAAGAACTGAATTTGTGTAAATAGTACAGACATAACTTAACTGTATTTCTAACTGCTTTATTTTAACTGTACTATGTAATTGTTGTTTTATTAGTTAGTGTGTTAATAAAACATACTCGTATGTCTACTTGTGTATATACAGATCTTTTTGCTAAGATTGCTTCCTACTTAGAACTCGGTACTAGGATTGCACCGAGTTTCCAGAAATGGGACAGCCAGCGAATGAGGATTCAGCTAAAAAAACTAACTGTAACGTTAGCTGGAGTTCTCAAATAACTGGGATCTTAACTGAAAAAAAAAAAAAAAAAAAAAAAATCAGTTGGTGGGACCTTAACTGACCCCCAGGTATAAAAAGCCCAGAATTTTGTGACTCGAGGCTTTTTGAGTTTAACCTAAAATTAGCAATTTGCTTATTTTGAAACATTATTTACAATTATGGTGAAATTTTTATGAAGTGAGGTTAAAAAGAAACTTACCTGTCTCTTAAGAGCAATGCAAAATACATAGTT
>CM063499.1:87030317-87107598 GCA_032207245.1 Pardosa pseudoannulata | reverse complement strand
AAAAACTGCTAGGGTTTCCTTGTCTCTTTCTGTCAATGCCCAGGTTTCAGCTGAGTAAGTCAAAACAGGTCTAATTAAGCATTTATACATTATTATTTTAGTCAATCTTTTAATGTACTTAGACTTTAAATATTTCTTTAATCCAAAAAAACATCGATTAACAGCAGTAGTTCTGCTATGAATTTCAACAGATATATTATTTTGTGTATTAATTTCCGAACCTAGGTATATAAACTGCTTTACAGTCTCAAATCTATAACTGCCTATTTCTAAGAAGGAGTGATTATATTCTGATTTTAAACAAGGCATATATTTTGTTTTAGTTTACTTAACGGTTAGATGCAAGATGAATTATTAGTTGCATAATTAACCTCTTTATAAGGCTTTTGCTTAAATTTAATTTATAAATTAGAAATAAGATACTTACCAATCACTGCTGCAGATAAGGCATTTTTAACAACAGATATAGTATTATCTAAAATTTCTTTGGCTTGAAAAACCTGAAAAAAAAAAAAGAATAAATAAATACCTTAATTACATAATGAATCACACAGATCAAGTGAGAGATATTCAAATAAAATATGATATTCTTACTGTTCGAGATGGCAGTTTATTTCGACGAAGAATTCGATGAAGCTCAGTTAGGGCATCCACCCATTTGTTTTTTTCACTTTCCCTGTCAACCAACATAAGAGTCTGATTTTTTAAACCTGGGGGATCCATCATTGATGTGGTAATCTAAAAAAAAAATGTCAAAATAAAAAATTGAATTATAATAAATTCTACTTTTGACATTAACCCTTTCGTAGGCCATTTATTTCTCATTCTCCGTTCCCAAACTTTCAAAACAGAGCTGCTAATTTTATTCAATCTATCAAATAATTGATGACAGCGCAAAACCAAAGCAGGAATCCTGTCATTTCAATAATAAGACCAATATATTATAATGGGTTTTGCACTTCCCACAGGTGTATTTTATAAGATAGTGTAGGTAGGAAGTAATCTTCCCATGGCCCACGAAAGGGTTAATTGACCTATCTATACTAAATAAACTCTTTATTTTTAAAGTGGTCCAAGAGTACTTAAACTTAGAAATTAGTGAGTTATATAATTTCAAGCCGAACGATGGCCGAATGGTTAGGGTGCTGGCCTTCAGAACCGGAGTTTGTGGGTTCGAGTCCCATTATTGCATGGATGTTCGTAGCCGTTCTGAATCGGCTTTAAGCAGTAGGTCCCGGTCTCATTAGCCCTCGTGTTCCAAAAAGTAGACCATAGCACTCCAAACCAAACCAAACCATTTAATTTCAGATTAAAATTTATCTTCAAAGCAGAAAATGAAGAGAGACTTTTCCTTGTAAGAGTTAAAAATGAACTTAGTGCATTTTTATAACTTATTAGGATGGCCCACATTTTCTAAATTAATATATTTAAAATTTTCAAAACAGTAATATACCCCTATCATATTCTATTTATTACCAATTTCAAATATCTGCCAATATGGCTAGTCATAAATATATACATGACTTGTTTGGTTCTACTCATAATATTCAAAATTTCAGAGCAAATAACATGATGAATATGATCTGTGGTATTTGCAAATCACAAATTGATTTTATATTATTAATTGACCAACAATGAATATAATAAGACACATAACATTTATTACCCCTAGCAACTGGTACATTTTTTTTTTTGTTTTGCTTACTAATGATTAAAGATATATATATAGGGATTACACAATAAACATTCAATTATTACACCTTTTCTCCAGTATTTAAGTGTAATTAACAACAACAACAACAACAACAAATATTTTAAAATACTACTGACTAATGATGATACTACTTACTAATGATTAAAGATATATATAGGGATTACACAATAAAAAACATTCAATTATTACACCTTTTCTCCAGTATTTAAGTGTAATTAACAATAACAACAGAAAATCTATTTTAAAATACTTTAATAAGATTTTTGAAGAAGTAAATATTGCATAAAAAGGCTCGATAATTAAAAATATCAGCCAAAATATAATACATAGTATTTTAAAGAAATTAAATTTATGTAACATACCCTAAATATACAAGGGATATCTTTTCTATTGGCATGTATAACATCAGATTCTAGCACCGAGTTGACAGAAAAATCCTCGTCCCTGAAATAAAATATTTTTAAATAAAAAAAAAACTAGGCAAATATTTCAATAGACTAACATATGGGTTCTTCTTACAGCTTTATATTTATTAATTTGATAATATTCTTGTACTTCACAATTAATGTTTTGTATTTTTTTATCCTTTTGTCAGTAGAAAAGTTTTTAATTTTTAAAAGAAGCAAACCTAAATTGTGTTACTTTCTTTAAAAGCTTCTCCCAGTCTACAGATAAAATTAAAACTGGATGAAAATTATATGTCCTTATATGATGACCAAAAATTAAACTTTGCTAAAGTGGACCCACATGAAAAAAATCCCACTTTTAGGCAAAGTGGGTTTTCAAGTTATATACCTCTATTTATTTTAAATATTTTAATTGAGTATTTAAAATTAGGTAGTTAAAAAAATATATTAACAGTTTCTAAAAAAAAATTTTTTTTAACTAGCCATTTTAACCCCATCTGGTACGATTTAATAATGAAGAACTGTGCGTGAAGTAACCATTTATTTTTTATTTTACAATTCTTACATATTCTTAGTTAAAATCCACTTTTTACATAGTGTTAAGTATCAGAAACGGTAAAATTAAGATAATACTCTTCAAGCTAGTGGTACTTTTCAAAACAAAGTGCAAAGGAATTCTGAATTGTTTACATCGTCAGGGAGTCTCACTTCTAATTTGATTCTTGTAACACACACGGCATTTCTTAGGTTTTCCTTTATTCTGACTCATCAATTTGGCAGTGACTTGTACCAAGAAACTTTAAATAAACAATATGTAATAGTGACCTGGGATTTCCACAAGTAACAAAAGTGTTAATAAATTCAGTATACTGGAAATTTTAAACTAAATTAATTATCATATTTATCAGTAACTTCAGTAACTTTAGTCGCATGACGAGTGTAGCTCGTCATTGTGCGGTATGGAATGAAAAACCAATGACGAGCTAGACTCGTCATTTTATCGGAAGGGGTTAATTAGGAAACAAAAAAAAATTATGGTACACTTAATGCTTTCAGCAACTTGACATCCTTTAACACAAAATATTAATGTTATCAGCTATTTCTACTTTCAATTAGTACAATTATTTCAAAATAATTACCTCATGTCTAAGACCTGAGAAACGCAGACATATGGTTGAGCACTTTTATCCTGAGCCAAATCGTAAAGAAATAGCTTAAAATCACAGACAACAACAAACTGCCTCATCCATCCTTTCTTTACACCTCCAGGTTTTGGTACCTTAAAAAAATGAAATTTAATTAGTTGCTTGAACATGTTTTTGTTAATATTTTAAAATACTACTTACTAACGATGATACTACTTACAAATGAACTTACTAATGATTAAAGATATATATATATATATATATATATATATATATAGGGATTACACAATAAAAAACATTCAATTATTGCACCTTTTCTCCAGTATTTAAGTGTAATTAACAACAACAAAAAAAATATTTTAAAATACTACTGACTAATGATGATACTACTTACTAATGAACTTACTAATGATTAAAGAATATATATATAGGGATTACACAATAAAAAACATTCAATTATTACACCTTTTCTCCAGTATTTAAGTGTAATTAACAACAACAACAAAAATATTTTAAAATACTACTTACTAACGATGATACTACTTACAAATGAACTTACTAATGATTAAAGATATATATATATATATATATATATATATATATAGGGCTTACACAATAAAAAACATTCAATTATTACACCTTTTCTCCAGTATTTAAGTGTAATTAACAACAACAAAAAAAAATATTTTAAAATACTACTTACAAATGAACTTACTAATGATTAAAGATATATATAGTTATTACACAATAAAAAAAACATTCAATTATTGCACCTTTTCTCCAGTATTTAAGTGTAATTAACAACAACAACAACAAATATTTAAAATACTACTGACTAATGATGATACTACTTACTAATGAACTTACTAATGACTAAAGATATATATAGGGATTACACAATAAAAAACATTCAATTATTACACCTTTTCTCCAGTATTTAAGTGTAATTAACAACAACAAAAAAAATATTTTAAAATACTACTTACTAACGATGATACTACTTGACAAATGAACTTACTAATGATTAAAGATATATATATAAAATATATAGGGATTACACAATAAAAAAACATTCAATTATTGCACCTTTTCTCCAGTATTTAAGTGTAATTAACAATAACAACAACGACAACAAATATTTTAAAATACTACTTACTAATGATTAAAGATATATATAGCGATTGCACAATAAAAAACATTCAATTATTACACCGTTTCTCCAGTATATAAGTGTAATTAACAACAACTAAAAAAAATATTTTAAAATACTACTTACTAATGATGATACTACTTACTAATGAACTTACTAATGATTAAAGATATATATAGGGATTACACAATAAAAAACATTTAATTATTACACCTTTTCTCCAGTATTTAAGTGTAATTAACAACAACAGCAAAAAAATACTTTAAAATACTTACTAATGATGATACTACTTACTAATGAACTTACTAATGATTAAAGATATATATAGGGATTACACAATAAAAAACATTCAATCATTACACCTTTTCTCCAGTATTTAAGTGTAATTAACAACAACAACAGAAAATCTATTTTAAAATACTTTAATAAGATTTTTGAAGAAGTAAATATTGCATAAAAAGGCTCAATTAAAAATATCAGCCAAAATATAATATATAGTATTTTAAAGAAATTATGACTATCTTAAAGAAATTAAATTTATGTAACATACCCTAAATATACAAGGGATATCTTTTCTATTGGCATGTATAACATCAGATTCTAGCACCGAGTTGACAGAAAAATCCTCGTCCCTGAAATAAAGTATTTTTAAATAAAAAATCTAAACAAATATTTCAATAGACTTACTTATAGATCCTTTTTATAGCTTTATATTTATTAATTTGATGGTATATTCATGTTTCACAATTATCATTTTATATTTTTTAATCCTAATGTCAGTAAAAAAAGTTTTTACTTTAGAAAGTAAGCAAATCTAAACTGTGTTACTTTCTTTAAAAGCTTCTCCCAGTCTACAGATAAAATTAAAACTGGATGAAAATTATATGTCCTTATATGATGACCAAAAATTAAACTTTGCTAAAGTGGACCCACATGAAAAAAATCCCACTTTAGGCAAAGTGGGTTTTCAAGTTATATACCTCGATTTATTTTAAATATTTTAATTGAGTATTTAAAATTAGGTAGTTAAAAAAATATATTAACAGTTTCTAAAAAAAAAATTTTTTTTAACTAGCCATTTTAACCCCTTCCGGTATGATTTAATAATGAAAAACTGTGCATGAAGTAAGCATTTATTTTTTATTTAAAAAACTTGTTTTATTTTACAATTCTTACATATTCTTAATTAAAATCCACTTTTTACATAGTGTTAAGTATCAGAAACGGTAAAATTAAGATAATACTCTTCACGCTAGTGGTACTTTTCAAAACAAAGTGCAAAGGAATTCTGAATTGTTTACATAGCCAGGGAGTCTCACTTTTAATTTGATTCTTGTAACACACACACGGCATTTCTTAGTAGGTTTTCTTCTATTCTGACTCATCAATTTGGCAGTGACTTGTACCAAGAAACTTTAAATAAATAATATGTAATAGTGACCTGGGATTTCCACAAGTAACAAAAGTGTTGCTAAATTCAGTACACTAGAAATTTTAAACTAAATTAATTATCATATTTATCAGTAACTTTAGTAACTTTAGTCGCATGACGAGTGTAGCTCGTCATTGTGCGGTATGGAATGAAAAACCAATGACGAGCTAGACTCATCATTTTATTGGAAGGGGTTGATTAGGAAACAAAAAAAAATTATGGTACACTTAATGCTTTCAGCAATTTGACATCCTTTAACACAAAATATTAATAATGTTATCAGCTATTTCTACTTTCAATTAGAACAATTGTTTCAAAATAATTACCTCATGTCTAAGACCTGAGAAACGCAGACATATGGTTGAGCACTTTTATCCTGAGCCAAATCGTAAAGAAATAGCTTAAAATCACAGACAACAACAAACTGCCTCATCCATCCTTTCTTTACACCTCCAGGTTTTGGTACCTTAAAAGAATGAAATTTAATTAGTTGCTTGAACATGTTTTTGTTAATACCTTTTAATTTGCAGCTAAAAAAAAAAAAATCTCATATGTATAGTTACCATAACAAAATTTCAATAAGAGAATTCCTAAATGACATCATTTTAAATCTGTCAGCATCATTTTGTTCTGTTTGTAAAGGATTGGTTAATAAAGTATTTTAAAATTTCCTCTGGCAATATGTAGTAATATAACAGTTAAACTAGAAATGGAAAACTATCAAATTTCAGAAATGCGATGTCTAACATACGTAATATTATGCAGCTTGTTGAATTATTATTTAGCTTGGAATTAATTTATTGTTTATTGCTGAAGTTATCCTAAACTATACTTTTATATTCTGTTACTAAAAATCAAGAATATTTTAATAAATCAATCTAAAACTTCTACATACATGTACTAGTAGATTTTCTAACGATTCATACTTGAGCGTGGGTTACTTACTAGTACGGGTTAGTGTAACAACATGGTTTGTTTGTGGGTACAAAAATAACGGTATAGACAGGAAAACAAAGCCGAATGTTCTTGTCTACTACATAGATTCTGGAAAAATTTAGATAAATAGAAACTAGTTTTTATATCAGTCGATGCAGAATCACAGAACAAGAAAAAATTAAAACTATATACTACTTTCAATTTGATTTTTCATATTTAAGATACTATTATAAATTTATCCACTAAAAATATATATTTTTTGTTTAAGGTTGTTATTTATATATTTCTGTTTATATGTTTGTTTATATATTTCAATATAAAAAAGTTGATTAAAAAATGAAATAATTTTTTATCTATTGAAATTTAACTGAATAACTAAATTGATGCGCAAAATGCCCACTCCTGGTACAATTCTGCTGAGAATGTACCCGCACTCGATGTGTTAATAAACTGGGTTGATAAAAACTATTAATTAAAATAAAACTAGTTTATTGTTCATAATAAATTAATGAAAAAATTCCTTCAGTATTATTCTGCAATACAACAAATAAATTGGAAATAAAGAATTCATATTTTTTAAAAAAATAGACATAGCAGCAAACATACTTAATATTCCAAATTCTATAAATGAGTTATTAATCAGTTTAAAACTAGTTATTGTACATAGTGGCAATCACACTTAACTTTCCCTAAGTTGATGAGAAACTAGTAATTAGAATCAAACTAGTTTACTGTTCATGATGGGAATTATCCAACATGTCATCATTTTTTTATATAACAAACACAAACTAGTTAATGGACTAAGTTAATGAGGAAGTAATAAATACAATAAAAACAAGATTTTGTTCAGGAGAACATTTATTAAATATGACAATTTTATTTTTGATACAATGAGGAAGAAAAAGTAAATTAAAAACTGCAATCAAATTAAAATTTCTTTCATTTCCATCTCTAATCATTCCAAAAATGAAGAGGTAATACTTACTTTGACATATCCTTCATATGCTGTACCAATACCTCTTGTTGGATCAATGCCCACAGGCCTTTTTGCTAAAAAGGTAAAATTAATTTAAAACCTCAACATAAAATATATTTTTATTAATAACTTTATTAAAAGTATACAAATGTTTTCAAAATATTTCCATTCATCTCATTAAATTAGAATATTATTAGCACTCACTTTGGTCTGGTGGTACAGGACACATTGCAGGCACTCTTTCTTGACATGTAACATGACAAGCAAAACCACACACTGCAATAAGAAACAATAAGAATATTATTAGAATATAATGTTTAATGCTCTGTAAAATATGCATTATCTCATATGATACCCCAATAATTGCCCATTTCATGACAAAAAATTGTATTTATCACTTTTATCTCTGACGAATTTGTTCATTAGACCATCTGTTTGCACTGAATACCACTGCCTTTCATTTATATTAGTTCTAAATGTCAGTTAGAGTCCCCGAGTTCAGCCATAATATCAGACATGTCAACATTCAGGCAATTGAAATTTTAACATGTTAATTACAGATTATACATAAGTACATATCTTATTGGTTTCTAAATTAAAATTAGATTTAAAATATTTACATGGTAGTAAACTATAAAAGGTAAATTAAAATTTATGCATTTCAAAATGTACGAGTAGCTTTTTTTAGCTTTAATAACTTTCAGAACAGTGTTTCTTATACCAACATTGACCTTGATTAAAATATTTCCATTTTTCTATCAGCAGGGGTTTTAGAGTTTGTCTACTCAAATTTGACCTAAATTCAGTTTGGTTCTCCCACACAGTACTGAAAACTATTTAGCATGCAGCATTACTGTGTAGAAGGAGTCATATTCATCATTATTTTTTTGCAAAACTTTGTATTTAATGGCTGAATTGTAATCTTTTGGCTATTCAAAAGTTTTGTTCTTTTCCGAAGCAATCTGAGAAGTTTCCGGAGTTATCCAATTTTCTCATTTCTCTGGAGCAACTCTGGAGAATCTGGAGTAGTTGGCATGTCTGTAATATGGCTTCCGGGTTTTGAAGCTGCATTGAGGTTTAACCAAGGTGCTAAAAAGAATGGACAAATGACAGCAGAGTGACATCATTTCATAGCTGAAACAGTCATTCACTAATCTGGGATGTAACATAGCTGTAAGGCCCAACAAATTGATTCCTACTAGTGTGTGTGTGTGTGTGAGTGTGGGGGTCAATCATATGTATGAGAATACTGTATACAGCAGGCTTCATTTAAAATGTCCAAGCAAGTCATGCTGTAGGTGCAGGTAGTGCATGTAGGTGACTGTAGAAGATTAGTGTCAGAGAAGAATTTGGAATACAAGAATGCACTTCATTGACAATGTGTTTTGATGGGATTATTGAAGATGCAGAAGTTAAATCTAAGCTTATATAGTTGACAACATGCCTACCACAGGTAGTACAAATATATCAATCAATGTCATACAAATATAAAATATGAAAAGTGGGTTAAAAAATGAAATAATTTTCGATCTATTGAGATTGAACTAAATAACTAAACTGACGCACAAAAAGCCCACCCCCGGTACAATTCTGCTGTGAAATGTGCCTGCACACAATGTGTTAAGATGCTGAATGGTTAGAGTTTTAAGTATCAATAAAGATTATTAAGTTTCATTATGCTTCCAGTAATTACTTTAGTGATCAACATCTTGCAGTAGAAACATAACTAAAATCAACTCATGTTTATTCGTGATTTTAAATAATAAAACATGACTATACTATATCACTCAACATGCCAAATTTGAAACCAATACAGTATATCTCATACTTCTTCCTACACTTAAATAGCAGAGTCTTTTTATATATGTCAAAAACATCATTAAAGAAGATGTTCTGTGTACAGGTTTTACAATAAATAGCTACTTGCCATGAAACAAACACATGATTCAAGCTACATCTGATTGAACAACATTTTTAATAATATACATAATACTTTCATGTTAGAGATGCAAAAGTAGGATTATAAATGAAGAAAATAATCAAGAAATTGATATACAAATAGCATATATTCAACTTGGTTGATTATGATATATGGTTAAGGAAAGTTTTTATCCATGACTAAGAGATATTCAATTAAGCAAAACTTGCAATGCTTTATTGAAAAAGGTAACGGTGGTATGAGAAAAATAAATCTTGAATGGGCGAAGAAAACATACTTTTATTCTACATAGAGAAGATAAAAATAAGCCATAATTACCTTCACATACAGCACCTTGCCTTATGAGACCAACCATGAGTGAAGTACAATGATTGCATTTTAATGGAGCTACAAAGGTGCGCACCAAAAACTGGTGAGCTTTTGGCTGAAAACAAAAAATATTGATAAGCAAATAAAATATAGTCAGTTAAGTCTATAAACATTTAACTATTCTTACGATATTTACCTTGGGTGGTAATACTACATTTGATCTAGTATCGATTAGAGGTGATACAGGAGCAGACATTTCCTGAAAGAGAAAAAAAGCATTATTGTCATTAAAAAAAGGACAAGATATCCAAGTACCTTCCCCATCAAGATAGAGTTTTATGACTATTTCAAAAGAGAAATTCAATAGAAAGTTTTTTTTTTAAATATTGACTTAAAAATTAAAAAAAAAAAAACTGATAAAATTCTCACATTTTTTATGCAAATAAAAATATGGAATCCATGATGAAAATATAATATTACTGCTCTATTTATAATAACTTTTAATAACCCCTTCCCTTACGATCAAATTTTCAAAAGTGCAGGCCAAAAGCAACACCAATGGCATTGATTCCCCTTGGGGGAAATAATACCATTGATCCAAAAAACTTTGAATTTTGCTGACCGGTGCAGCCCGGAACAAACTTCACCAGAGATGTGAATGATTCCCGCAAGTCACTTAACCAATGAGAGCTTTAACACAAATTAGATAATAAAAAGGGAACTTGAAGTTAATAATTTAATTAAAAAGTGTGAACAATTAATTTTATGAGTTACTAAACTCTGAGGAGGCTTATTCATGTTTGGTTTGATAACCTTGCTACATCTCTGAGGCATCCTATTCGTGTTTGGTCCGATAACCTTGCTATGTCTCTGAGGCATCCTATTCATGTTTGGTCCGATAACCTTGCTACGTCTCTGAGGCATCCTATTCGTGTTTGGTTGGATAACCTTGCTACGTCTCTGAGGCGTCTTATTCATGTTTGGTCCAATAACCTTGCTACGTCTCTGAGGCATCCTATTCGTGTTTGGTCCAATAAGTTGAATTTATTTTTATCTCTATTTAGATACAATAGCTTTTCTTTAAGGACCTAAGAATGAGTAAATAAATTTTCTTATGACACCTAGTTAGAAACAAAAACCTTAGTAACATATGATTGATAACCTAAGTTACTGAGGCATCCAAGTTTGTTGACCTTACTTGATGGGTTTGAGGATTATCTTTTATTATACATAACCTGAATGCCTCATTATAAGTGCAGAAACAATTTCATTCGAGTAATAGGTTTAACATTTTTTTTTTCATTTAGTTCTCTATGTTAACTATAAATAACAATTCATGAGTTTAAATTTACTTTCTGTTGAAGAAAACTGCAGCAAAAACTTACACAATACTTTAACAAGTTTATAAACAAGATACATTACGAAAGGCTTAGTTTTTCACTGATATAGCCCCTTTTTCTCAGGGTGAATTTAGTTTAAAAATCTAACTAAGTCATACAACAAGTTTAAAAAGAAAGCAAAAAAGTTTTCAAAAGTGAACATTACCATACATGAGAATTAATAAGTTTCAGAAGCAACAAGAGTAAGTTAGAGTGTGTGCTTATGTACTTTAAATGAAAATTGAGAATTGAGACACACTGCTGTGAAAAATAATCCTAGACATGCCAACATTCAAGCACTTGTGCCTGGAGCAACAGCGTGATTTGAAATTTTAACATGCTAATTGCAGATTATACAAAAGTATGTATCTTACTGATTTCTAAATTAAAATTAAACTTAAAATATTTACACAGTAGTAAATTGTAAAAGAAATTAAAATTTATGAATTTAAAAATGTATGAGTAACTTTCTTAACTTTAGCAACTTATTTTTCAGAACAGTGTTTCTTGTAGCAACATTGACCCTGATTAAAATATTTCTATTTTTCTATCATCAGGGATTTTAGTGTTTGTCTACTCAAATGTGACCTACATTCAGTTTGGTTTTTCCACACTCTACTGAACACTTTTAACATTACTGTTTGAAAAGATGAATATTCAGCATTATTATTTGAAAAACTTTTTATTTAATTGCTGAATTGTAATCTTTTAGCTGTTCAAAAGTTTTGTTATTTTCTGGAGAAATCTGAGAAGATTCCAGAGTTATCAAATTTCCTCATTTTTCCGGGGGTGCTCTGGAGAATCAGGAGTAGTTGCCATGTCTGCAATCCCATGATTGCTAATGGATAAGCAGATTCAGATAGTTACCTATGAGCACACCTAAAACCAGAATTTCAAAATTAACTATCTGTTTTAGGATTGTAATAGGTGATGAGAAATGGCAGAGGTTTGGTTTGGTTTGGAGTGCTACGGTCTACTTTTTGCAACACGGGGGCTAATGAGATCAGGACCTACAGCTTAACGCCGATTCCAAATGGCTATGAACATCCATGCCTCAGTGGGATTCGAACCCACGAACTGTGGTTCCGAAGGCCAGCACCCTAACCAATCGGCCATCGTTCTGCGAAATGGTAGAGGAAGTCAAGAACATGGCCTTGCTTCCAAATACTTTGTTATTTACCGGAGAAGTAAGAGGAATCTCAAAGCAAAATGAATTCAAGACATAAAAGAGATCAAAGAGATTTCACAAGTGGGACTTAAAGGGCATGTCATAAAAAGAGTTTATTTTCCCCGACTAAACAAAAAGAATAATTGCAATGTGGAGAATACCTTGAACAATGCTTCATTTTTGCCTTCATATTATTTTGCTAAGATTTAAAAATCTCATGCAAATTATTTTAGATATCTGACCTTTTTCTGCTTAAGAAATTTTTTTTCCTTAGACTGAATTATACTTAACCCTTTCGCGACGGGAAGTGCAAACACATGCTTTTCTCTGCGGCCGGTATTCACTTTCGCGAGTAAGTATCCTGGGCCAGAGGGATTTTGCTATTAAGCCTAAATTCATAAAATTAATGAAGTAGCAATGCATTATTCAATAATGCTGCGTAAAGTATTTAAATGAAATGTGATTTATATTATATGTTTATAGATACTTTATTTACTTAAGCTATTTCTTATTTAAATTATTTTACACCTTTTTTTTCATTCTTTTCACACCTTTTTTTCCTTCTTTCCTTACTATTTAATGATTTTTAATGTTACAAAACAGAATACTATGTTATTTAAAATTATTTTTTTGTATGAAAAATTTTAAAAACAGGGATCTACACACAATCCTACGGTACAGTCCTTGCACTCTTAGTAACTCATTTGCCGTTTTGGAGGATTTTTCCGGGAATGTGAAAAAACGAAGCATCATTATCATCTTTGTCAGAAATGTCCTGCTCATCATTAGAATCACTAGATCCAATATGAACAGAAAGAACAATCCGAATATATTATAGTGTCACTATTACTACTATCCTAATTTGTTTCAGAATCAAAATCTGAAATATTTTGAGTCATTTCAGCTATTTCAAGCTCAGTTAAACACTTTCGACACTTCGAAAGTCTAACAATAAAAAGAGAAAAAAAAAGATCAAGTCTGTCAGACCTAATTCTCCACTAAAAACTGAACGGCAAACCAAAATATATTATGCTTTAGCAAAAATAAAACTCCCTTGCTTACATAAACAAACACTGTGTGCGAATTTAAAGAGCTCAAAGTCATAAAACATGTCATTTGGAACATTCCTTTTCCCTGATGTTTATATAATCAAAAACCACGTGTATGTGTATCATACTACTCTCATATTGAGTGCAAGGTCAAATCTACATGTATCTAAAACCATATGGACATACAATGCCATCTTGTGTCAAAAGTTATAGTTTTTAAAAAGTTTCAGAACACTGGCACAAATATGTGACAGTCGGGGGTGAACGAGAAAACGCTCTGGCATGCCAGTGTGTCGGACGGGAAGTAAGCTGGCACGTATATGTGACAGTAGGCATGAAAGGGTTAACCCACAAATTTAACACATCAATGAATGATTTTAATGTAATATAAAATTTTAGGCAATGAAAAGAACTTTTAATTTCAATTCATGCATTCAATTATGGTATCAATACATACCCCACTGTTATCAGAGACATTTGATTTACTGCTGGTGACAGATGGAGGCTGATTATCTTCAACATCAGCTTCATCTCCAGCACCTGCAGAATCTCCACTTTCACTTGGGGCGAGTCGATGGGAAGTATTTTTCAAGAACTGATCTGAAAGTATTAAGAAAAAAAATCTTATATTTCCCAGTTGCATGGCTAGAAAATGAAGATTTTATTATAAATACTGAACTACAGCCAGTCCATGCTCATATACCAAAATAAATACATAATGCATTATTAGAATAAAGTATGAATTAGGAGTACTGTAGTTAACCTTTAACTGCTATTGTGATTTCTTGTAAATTCTATAATATACATCTCAAAGTGGTTCTACTCATTAACATTGTAAATGACCCTTGCAACTACTTCCTGCTATGCACTGTCTGGGTTACTTACAAAATTACATTTTTAAAGCAATCTTTAATACTTGTTATTTAAAGATTCATGGTCTAACAGATTGCATTACAACAGTTGGAAAATTATTTGAGAGTCTATGAGAATGTGCATTTCTAGAATTTCTCTGTAAAGGTAGTATTTTTTTTCTTATGTTTTATTTACCAGTCATTTCACAAGACTTCCAATAAATGAAATTTTTACTGCTATTTAGAAAAGCAGTTAAAATGCTTCTTCATTTCAAATGAGTTTTTATTAGGTGGTTGATTGATTGGTTTGGAGTGCTACGGTCTAATTTTTGCAACATGAAGGCTAATGAGACCGGGACCTACTGCTTAAAGCCGATTCTGAACAGCTATGAATATCCATGCTGCAATGGGATTCCAACCCATGAACTCCGGTACCGAAGGCCAGCACTCTAACCAATTGCCCATTGTTTAGCCTTTTATCAGGTAGAAACTGACATTTGAAAGAATTGTAAGACTGGATGTTAATGACAAAAAAAGAAAAAAATAAGAGAGAAAAAGAAACATTACTGGGAAAAAAATGTGTTTCTTGAAAATCTTGATCTTGCTAAAAATTAATAAATAGTAAACAGCACACAAATGAGTCAAAGGCCAAAGTCTCTGTGCCTTGAAAGTACACAAAAAATTATATAAAAATTATATTTATTGGTGCAAAGATGAATTTTGGCTTTTATATATTTAAATGTTAATTACTGTTTTAAATTTTAAGTGTTGCATTTTCTTTTTGTTCACCTTCTACTGTTTCAGTAGTTTTAAAAGTTTTTGACTGAGCAAAGGAAAATAATTCCTAATTTTATTTCTCCAGAATTCCATAATGGTTAAAGAAAATTTTCAGGAATACTGGGATTTTCCTGAAGGACAAGCACTCCTGTTGTATATAAATAACATTAAAAAAGATTTCTTACAGTTATCACCAGCAGATTCTAACTTCTGACGCAGCTCTGTTATAATCTGGTCCTTTTTAGATGATTCAACTTTGAGGCTCTCATCTCGTTGTTTTGTTTCTTTCAGTTCTCTGTAGGAAATAAATATTTTTTATAAACTAAAAGAAAAGGATACACAGATTTTAAAATCCCTTTTGCAATATTTATTAGCATTAAAAGAGTTACTATTAGTTCCTTTAAGTATTTAAATTTTAATAATCTGTTTAAACTTCTCAGTCACTTGAACATCACAAGACTTCTAATTTAAGCATTAAAAATCAGTGAAATGGCATTAGCAACACCATCACAAAATACAGGGTTCCCACTCTTTTTCCAGAACAAAAATTAAGGACTTTTTAAGGACTTTCTAAGGACCAAAGTAACTTTTTATATGGACCTACTTAAAATACATGACATAACAACATAAACCCTATCACCTGAGGAACATATTTTAATGATTATGAACCAGACAAGGCATGTTCAATAAATGGTCTACAATATTTCAGAATTAAGTTTTTAAAAATGCCTAAAAACTAATATAAGATAAATCTATTTGACAAAACCTAATTTTGAAAAATGTACATCTAAAGTTTTTGAGTGATCAAACTAAAAATAAATTGTGAATAAAAACAATATTATAAACAGTACTTCCTGAGGATTTAAAAAGACTGATATATATATATTTATATAAGAGCTGATTATACCCGGGGCTGCCTGGGAAAAAAGAAAGTTTTAGACTTTTCTATTACATTCAATGCAAATAAAATTAAACTCCCATAAGTAACTGAAATATCTACAAACCTCCATCCTCCATGCTTCATTTAATTAAAATCTGCATGACTGTTAGCTATTAGGAAAGGGCAGCTGACTTTATATTTTAAACCTTTTAAGTATACAAAAAGTTTATATATTTGTCATATAAGAAAACTGATAGGAAATCACATGACACTGTGGATCTCATTGGAGAAATTGATCGTATTCCAATTTAAAAAATTAAAGAGTTTTTAAGGATCTTTGACAAAATTTATGTAGTTTTAAGGGCCTTTAAAAATGAAAGCTAAAATTAAGGAGTTCTTAAGGACTTTTAAGGACCGTGGAAACCCTGAAATAGAGAAAAACTATGCATGAATATGCAAAAATATCAATTCAGAAACAAAAATGGACATAGTACTCTTTACTTTTGTTTTACAGATATTTAAAAATATTTCTCTTGATTTCAGTTGATGTTCTGTTGAAAAATTAATTTCATGTGTCTGGTTTGAAAAATCATAATATATCAGTCCAAATCAAAAAATTATAAATGACAGCAGACATTCCAAAATTTGAAGAATTGTTTATAGGATTACCAAGTACCCTCAGTAAAAAAGAAAAAATTGTTCATATTTGCCTCAACAGGGACATTGGGCATTAATGCAAGATGCAAAATTTCCACTTGTCAGTTCACCATTGACAGTCTAACATTTAAGGCTGGTAAGTTTTTTCATTTAAAATGCTGTATTTCAAATCAAACTATATATGTTTCAATTTTTCTATTTCTAAATTTTTTTTTTATGGTTTCAACCAGGGTTGGAAAAAAATCATGATTAAAAAAAAAATAAAAAAAAAATAAAATAAATCAGATTTATCTGATTTAAATCAGATTTATTTGATTTTTTTCTGAATTCTAATTTTAATTATTGTTGTGTTTTTATATTTTTTGCAATATACATGGAATAGTTTGTTATAAGTAACATCTTATCTATCTAGTATATTCTACACACCGATTAGCTAAAATTAAATACATAAATTTTAATCTAAATACATTTCATTATTTTGTAATTGGATGGTGCAAACTAAATAAGATGTCAATTTAAAGAACAAATTAAATATTCATTTAATATGAACTATTTATTAAAAAACAAAAAATTCACAATTATTCCAATATATTTTAAGCAACGAATTATGAATTTAACTGTTTCAATAAAAACATTAGTTTCGATGTCCACTCCTAATTGGTTACGAAGGTTATAATGAAAAATACCAAAAGAAGAAAACTGTCTTTCCATTCTAGCAGATAATGTGACGGCTGTTGTTATTTGGTAGACAAACTGGATTTCAAGTTCATTACTACTCTTTTTACCTCCAATTACATAAAATGAATTCCACTAGTCATAACTAGTCGTACCTACCCCTACTACATACTTTCTGATAACCCCTAAATTCTTAGAAAACATACTATCTATTTACACTTATTTACTTATTGTAATTTATTGGTATTTTTGTGCTGACTGATTCCCAATTCTCCTGTCTTTTGAATGTAGGTTTTAAGAGAAGTGAAAAAAAATTATTTAAATCAATGATATTTTTTAAAAAAATCAACTGATTTAAATCATGATTTGAATCAACTGATTTAAATAACGCCAACCCTGGTTTCAATCACCAAAAAGTTGTGCATTACATCTGTGAACATTTTAGAAATTGTTCATATTATTCATGAACGTAAATTAGTGACATGGAAAAGTTTTAGTTAGCTGTAGAGCAGAAATTTCATGATCTGCATTAATATGTAAAAGAAATATTTCTCTTTTATGTTAACACTGAGTTAAAAATATCTAATTTGTATGATATCCAGTCACTTTAAAGATAATTTGTAATAATACAGCAACATACTAAGAATGCTCATTTTGATGACTATAATGTGTGTATAAATATGCATGTAATATATCAAAATTATTTCACTTTAATATTTCCTTAAAAACCTCCTCTCTCCCATTCTAATTCCTTAAAATCTTTTCCCCAGCCTCTAAATGTCTTAATCAAAGGAGCGTCTTCGATTTAAAATTCCCAAAGCTATCTATCCTATAGATGTCAATTTTCTGTCTATTCAACACGTTCTCCAGCTGTTGCCAGCAAATGGTTCCATGTTTTTTCCTGATCTTAACATTTAATTCGTTAAGTTTCTTCTACCTTGGGAAAATTCTTTCTGTCTTTGCTCTTGGGTGCACTTCTCTTCAAGCAGAGTGATTTTTGTGTCTTTCCTTTGCCTGTCGTTGACTAGTAAAGATGTCCGTTTCAGCAGCTCTAAAATAAAGTTTTAATTAGACTTGTGCCATTCTCTTCAATAATGGCCCAACTGCATCCTTATTACTGTTAGCTAATTAAGCTTTCTCCTTGCCTAGTAGCCCGTGCAAGTAAAAATAATAGGGGCTACATCATTATTGTGCCCAGCAGGTATTATTTTCATGGATTACATGCATACATATACACACATATAAATAAAAGTGGGAAGTAATGGAAAAGTATGTAAAGTATGTAAATTGTGAAAAGTATGGAAAGTATTTTCATATTTAATCTCAAAATTACAAACTAAAATAAGCAACACATGATATGCACACATACTTTTGTACTGATACTAATTCGGCTCTGACTTTGCTAAGCTCATCAGCTATTGCCTGTTTAGCTTGGATTTCACTGTTTAGACTAGATTGAAGATTGAGTAACTCCATTTTTTCAAGTTTTTGAGAACGCCTGTTTCGCCAGTTCTTTTCCTGGAAGAGTTTATATGAGATTTACCATATTATTTTAAGTACATTTAATATAATAAATATAAAGAAAGTTACTTTAAACATTCTACTACATTATATGAACAATGCATATATTCTGTAACTACAGTCTCTATGAGATTGGGAATTAAAACTATAATAATTCCAGTTTTGGAGTACCATATATTTAAAGGAGAATTAATTAAATGTAAAAAAATATCCTTTAATAATTTTATAAATATACCATTTTCTTTAAAAGCACACACACACCTGACATGTATCCTGAAAATTCTCAATCTATTTTTTCTTTTTTCATGACCTTATTTAACACTAGATTTACAGATGTTGACCCTATACCTATTTTTTACTGAAGTGAGCCAACTTCACTCTACAAGAAAATCGAAGTTTTTTGCAAAGAAAATAGTTCCAAATTAATTTAAATGAAATGTTTATAATCAAAAAATTAATGGAAAACATTTTTTACGTATAAAATCTGTTTTTGAAACCTATTTCTATTCCATTTAGCACAATGATTTCTACATCTGTTTGTTTTGCATGATTGTCGAACTTAACAATTCTTCCATGCATCAGTAGCACGAATTTCTGTCATTGGAATGGAAGTGTTCTCAACTTCTTCTCTATGTTTACTTCTTAGCTCTTCAGCCAATTGGAAAATAAAATCTTTTTGTGAAATATTTACTTGAGTCATCTCTTTATACAGAATCCAAGCATTGATAGCTGCTAAATCTAATATGTTGTAGAAAACTTGTAGAGGCCATCTGCATGAATGAGAAGAGAAACAAATCATGTGCAACTTGACTGTTGCCCAGGCCTGATAGTACCCATAAATTTCATGTTATGCGATTAACTGTTAAATCATTCTACGAGTCCAATTGGCTCACAACCGTGAAAATAGGTATACCCCATTTGATAATGCAAAACGAAGAGGTCTGCGGGGAAGAGGAATGAAAATTTACATATATTTTATTACTTAACTAAATACCATTGTATGTTTTAGAAAAGTGATATTAAAGTTTTACATATATATAGTGATCAAATTTTAAATGAGTCAAATTGGCTCTGTCTGTAAATCTAGTGTTAATTTATTATTCTTAGTAACATAATTTTAAATATTTTTCTCAATAATTGTTTGTTTGTTTTACCACTATTAGCATGTGTTTCAGCAGGGTGTCACACGTGCCTTTGAGCAAATCATGGCATTTGTTGGAATTTTCCCCAGATAAGGTATGCAGTATCACTTTTCACCAGTTTGACAGATGAGCAGCCTAGTGGATTTCTAATTGAATCATGTGCTCAAAATAAATTGACACCCTGCTTTATTTACCCAAGTGTGGTTGCTTAGAATTAGGAGGAAAAATTAATCTGTGAATATTAGAAGCATGTTTTTCCCATACTCCATTGATATACATTAGTTTTGGATGGTATAGTGCTTACCTCTTTTTAATTTTTTAAATTTAGGATGTTGTGCAGTGTTTTGGCTGCATAATTTTGGTTTTGGACACTGAATTTCTTTTCTAGGAGGAAGTCTCAGTGTTTTCAACATGATAGTTTTTCTGCACTTAGAAAAGCCCTCAATTTTTCCTATGCAACATATTAGTATAAAAATAGTCTTAAAAGAGGCATTCATTAAAATTTGAATTTTTCAAGAAATATGTAAGTTTATTTTTTGAGACAAAAATATTCTGGTTGTAGCTCACAGCTCAACTTCTGATGATCACTTCTACAAGGGAACTCCACCTTTAAGACTATATAAGCAAATGTTTTTTCTCCAATTTCTATTGTCACACTTAAAAATGATTGTAATTTATTTCATAATAGATGTGGTGTATGGAAATCAATCATTGCAGATAATGAAGATTAATTAATCACAGTAACACTTTTACTATTTTCACTGCTGAACTCTGTTAGAATATATTTTCACATAGGAACTTGTAATAAAGTTGAGTTATTTATTAAGGCATAACAACTATTTATGTTCAGCTGCTTTCACAAAATGAAGCCCAGCAGCATTGGGGTAATGCTTTGCGTTCCCATGCCACAGGTCTGAGGTTCAATCCTGAGGATGGGCAAGATTGACTCAGCCTTTCATCCCTTCAGTGGGTAGAGAAACTGAGGACCAAGCATGCTTGGGAACTAAATACTGGGGGTTCTGCATAAGGCTGACCACCTAACCGGAACATATGCTTCACACTCCAGGGCCCTTGGTCTCGGAAACGGAGATTGGCACCATAGGCCCTGACCTCCTCTGGACTGTTGAACCAAGGAGTTTAGTTTAGTGCTTACACAAAATACATTTTAGCAGTCCAGAAGGAAAAAAAAAAAACCAGTCCTTTCTTGATTTTCCAGGCTTGGCAAATTAGTCTATTTTCAAGCCATTATTAAACTTATACAAAACTCAAGTAGTTTTAGCCAAATGTTCATAAAAAAGTTAAATTACTCCATTAATTACATATCTCAGATGACATTCTTTCTACATATTTACGCCAAATGATCTGTCAAGAAATTGCAGCCTGTTACCTCATCCAAGGCCAAGAACTATGCCTCTTCTCATGGAAAATTATCTTAGCTCAGCACTACTGTAGTGTTTCCTCTAGACCAAAAAAAGGGCAGGGTGATCATTTCTGGGTATAAAGGTACTCTATCAGAACATAACTAGCAATTTTTATGGAAAATATTTTTTTTTAAATTTTTTCAATTACTATAGGTTTAAAAAAAATTACACTAATTTTTGGCGTATAATACGTGGATTATACGTTAAAAAAGTTTAAATTTCCTTCTAATGCATATTATACACTGCTGCGTATTATCTTCTGATAAAAATTATTCTATAATAAAATTTACAAGTATCTTTCATGAAGAATAATAGATGGCAGCACCTACTCATATATACACAGAAATTTTTTTTTTTAATGAGGATTAAAAATTCTTTTTAGCCAAAGACACAGCAGTTTGAATAAAAATAATCGATTAAATTAATATATTCCATTTTATATATTTATTTCTATCAAGAAATAACACTTGTATAATCTAAAATAACGGCATTTTGCTGCATTCATTTTTTTTTCCCACTCATAATTGCAGAATAAAATTTTAATACAGATTGCTAATAACCATATTAAATTAAAATGAAAAGATGCATTTTAAGAATTCTAAATTTTAATATCTTTTTTTATTAAAATATGGGTTCGAATAATTTATTTGTAGCATTGTTTCTGTGCTAATTAATGTAAATATTTTGACTATATTTTTACTGTGGTTAAATATAAATTTTTTTTAAGTCTATCCAAATTTTCACTTTATTAGATTATTTTTTTTAATTTAAAGAAAATGTTATGATTAAGTAAAGAGTTTAAATTTAAGTTTTTTTAACACTAAAAGGTATAATGCTTTTTTCCACATACATTGAAAACTGATCACATGAGATTAAAATGGAAATTTAATCTGCGGATTATACACCGCTGCAGATTATACAATATTTTTCTCTGAAAATATCCCAAAATTTGTACCTGCGGGTTATACACCGGAAATTAGGGTAACTATTATTTTATGATTGTTTGAAGTTCATTTTATTTTATTAAATATGCATTAAATTTTTTACTTGACCATGTCAACGAGGATATCTGTATTTTTACACAGCAGAAAAAAGCATGGCTTTCCTTGATCTCGACAGATATCGTAGGTAAATTCATGCAAATCAGAAAGGGGTAAGGCACATTAAAGGAGGGCAGGGCACATTGACAGCTGAAAAAAAAAAGGCAGGGTGCGTTGAAGGCAGAAAAAAAATGGACAGGGTGCAGGGTCCTCCTGAAAATACCTAGGGGAAACACTATACTGTAGGCTAAAAAATACCAGCTGGTAGGAAAAAAGTGGCTTCGTGGTGTAAATTTCTAGAGTGAATCATTAAAATCTCATGAGAACCACACTGATATATGGTAAGAATGGCAAGATAAAGATTTTGTCCCTGTGAACAGAAAAATTGTGCTCCCTGAACTGGGGTTATTTTTTATCACGATGTGGAATTAGAATTAGGGAAAATAATTTAATTACATATTAGGATAATTTTTAATATATTACTATAGCGGGTACAATTATATCCCCTCTCCTTTTTTACGATAGGTGGCGCTAGAAAGCCATTGAGTGTGTTCTAATATAGTGTCAGTGGTCTATGAGAGTGTGTTTTTGTGCTCTGTGTTGTTTTGTGTTCTGTGTTGTGGAACTTTGAAAGGAAATAAAAATGGTTCCTAAAAAAATAGTCTAAATTAATTCTAAACATCTTATGAAATAAGAGTCTCGTCCTTCTACAGTGGCCCCTTTTGTGTTCTGTGTTGTGGAACTTCGAAAGGAAATAAAAATGGTTCCTAAAAAAATAGTCTAAATTAATTCTAAACGTCTTATGAAATAAGAGTCTCGTCCTTCTACATTACTTAATATACACATGAATTTTGAAAAAAAAAAAAATAATATACTTACAGCAGTGGAAGGAGTAAGGCCACTAGCTTTCATGTTCTCTAGTTCTTCTGTCATTTTAGAAGCAAGTGCTTGAAGATAACTTCTTGCATCTTTCTCATCGCTGACCCTGGAATAAAAAGGAAAACTGTCTAGAAAGAACATAGTGTCTGTGTATTAACAATATATATATAGAAAAGTTTATCATAAAATTAACAGAAACTTATCGTGCATCACAACTGAAAAATTTCACTTGCATTTTAAAATGGAATCTATGGAATTTTTCAAATTAATACAAATACATTCAAAGTGCAGCTGAAATGTATTGCATAAAAAATTTACCATTGAATGATTTCCGAAACTTGTGATTCCCACTGAGCAATAGAATCTTTTTTGTCTTTCATATGATTAATATCATCATCGATTCGGCGACGATCTTCTTGCTGTCTATTAACGACTTGTGAGAGCTGAAATTAAGATATTTTCAAATATTATTTTTTCCCTTATTTTTTAATCACATTATACCAAACAAGAAGTTTCTTAAAAAATGCCTATCCTCATTAAAAAAACCATAAATATTGCATTACATGATATATTTAATATCAGATTTAATGGCAATTTTAACACAATTTATTAGCAGGAAAATATTTACAATTTAATGATTATAATATATGAATGAAATACAGAAGTTTCCTAGGCCATCATAATACAATCATTTTCACTATTTGGGTAATTTTAAATGAAACAGCTGCCTATTGGTACAAAAACTTCAAGATACAGAATCAAAACTAATAAACATAATCTATTCACCAAGAAAAGAGATTGAAAATGAACAAAGTTCTATATTAACTAGCAACTTCGATAATTCTTAGTACCATCTACTGCTAAAGGACTTTCCTTTTCTCACAAATTGCTGATTGAATGCCATTTGTTCTGTTGTTTTTAACTTGCTATTCTATCAATTTATGTTTTGTAAAATAAAAATGGAGAGAAAAAGTATAATAGTAATCAATCCTTTCCCCAAAAAAGGTAAAAAAAAAAACAAATCAGCTTTATACAAAGTAGAGGGTTTTCAGTATTGAAAAAAAGAAATTAATCTGAATATTGATGCTGCAGAGATACATGTATTTCAATATGCAACATGTTCCACCAGTGTACAGAAAGCTCATGTTATCAAAATTATCAAGAAATATTTTTATGGGGGCATTACATTCAGAGAAGTAGACAAAACCCCACAAAAAGGTTTTTTATTTATGGCTTTGACAAAAATGCTATTGGAAAGGAAATTTACATTAATTTTTCTTTTGAAATGAAACACCAAGCAAACACAAAGTTCTTTAAGGTATCAGTCTACCTTGAAAATGTCACTTTTTGCCAAAAATCATAACATTTTTATTTCTCTATTGTAAAATTTCAACTTTTAGGCTTCTAAATCTGTTTTTATTTTGTCTCTACGGCATTTTAAAGAAAAGTTACAGCTGTTTAAACATCAGTGACGGCTGTCAAAACAAAATGAAAGTAGCAACTTTGGAACTAGAAGTTGTGAATTTAAAGCCTTTTAAAGAACATTTTTTGAACAAAACTTTTAAATTTTCATGAAAATTAGTTTAAACATTTTTCTAGTATTTTTAATAATTAGCAACTTGGCAATTAGAATGTTTTGAAGCAAGAAAGTGTGGGGAATTTTAAAAATGTATTTTAATTTTTTAGTAGTTTAAGTTGCTTTCATAAACTTCAAATGCATTTTTCTCAGAACGGCATTTTTAATAAAATGTTGAAACTTAAAATGTGATTTCTCAAAAAGTTCTTAAAATATTTTGTTGAAAATTATTATGAATGCTTTTGATAATATTTACTAGTAAACGACCTAAAAGCTTTAAATTTGGATAATTTTTAATGATGTTACACTCATAGTTAGATATAAAGGTAATGAAAATTTGTTAAAAATTCAATGTGTATGATTTTGAAGGACCAAAATTTTTTACCAAATGTAAATTAAGCAAAGATTTTAGGTGATTCACTAAACCAGTGTATAAGAAATGTGTTGCATCAAAAAATATTGAAATAATTCATTAAAAAATTAAACCTTTTGAAAACCCCCGATCTTTCTACTAAATTTTCTTTATTTATTAGAAATTTTATAAAAATTTCTCCGGGAATAAATTTAAGTGCAATTCTCTATGATAATATAAAAAATAAATCTAAAAATGTAAAAACATGAACAAGTTTTTACATTTAAAGATAAAAGTTCTCTGTACGTAGATGGATACCTTAAGTGTGAAGAACGATTCTGAATTTTAAAATTATTAAGATATACAAATATGTATGTGTATCGCAATCACCAAACAGAACAAAAAAGCCACAAAAAGATCCTTAAATATATTGATGACTTTGACAAAAATGCTATTAGGAGAAAAATAATTTCAATTGTTATTTTGAAATACGATATAAATCATAAATATAATTCTTAAAGTGAAAGATGATGCTAATTTGCTGAATTTTAAGTGAACAACTTTTTATTTCCCTCTAAAAGAACTAAATTCCAATAGTAAAGCAAATAAGTAATAGTTAATTTATTGAAAAAGACAAAATAGTTCTTGAAAATGAGAAAATATTTAGGAGTAATCAAACTGCTTCATATGAGACTGCTTTTCTTTTAAATCTATAAATTTGTTTGTGAAATTTCCAGTACACTGACATAAGCATATATACATAATTTGATGAGAATACAGCATTTACTTTGTTTACTTCTTGTCTCTAACCTAAATTAAGACTTTATACATAACTTAAATGTTTAACTCATTAATGTACAGTATTCCTTCTTTAGGGATAGTTAAAAAAAATTCCTTCCAATGAAGATAAATGACAATTCTTTTAAAAATTCCTTATTTCTTAAGAATTTTCTATCATTTATAATTTTGTTCCTTTGGTTCAAAAGTTTAGCCTTCTACGAGCCCAGAACATAAATTTTTCACCGTGCACACTAACCAAAATCATGAGATGTAGATATATCTATTATAAAATTTCATTTTACAGTACTATATTTATAGATGACACCAAATAAATTTTTGATCATGAAGTTTTGTTTTTATAAATGACATCTTATGTTTAATAAAATGACAGCTGATCACTAATGATGGTTTGGTTTGGTTTGGTTAGGAGTGCTACGGTCTACTTTTTGCAACATGAGGGCTAATGAGACCGGGACCTAAAGCTTAAAGCTGATTCTGAACAGCTACAAACATTCATGCCACTGAAGGATTCGAACCCACAAACTCCGATACCGAAGGCCAGCACCCTAACCAATCGGCCATCGTTTGGCGATGATCACTAATGAAGACAGGCTGTAATAACAAAAGTTTTTAAAATTTTATATCTATTTTACTTGCAAAAAGTCCACACGAAGTTAAATTTACAATAATCCTCAACAAATATTTGGCAGGAGTGATTCAAGCATTAATGAATTAATTGGGATATTCTGCTTTATTAGAACAGTAACAGACATAAGGTTCAAATATTAGGCATGTACAATAGACATGGAAGTATTAAAAACTTTTAAAGATGTTTCATTAAAGAAGATGAATTAATTATAAACAAATATTCATTGATGAAAATCTATTAACAACTGGAGATTAACAAGTATAGTAGCAGACATAAGTTCCAAATATGAGGTGTATGAATAAATATACCTTACTATTTATGTGAGATTATTCACAAAATAATCGCCCAAATTTGGCTATTTACTGCACCTTTATGGCAACCCTAACACTTGTGGACTTCTATATATGTGTTTTTTTTTTGTATTAATTGTTGTGTTGTTCCTGTGATTGAATAAAGATGTGTTAATGTAAAGTTGGTCTTCTCTTTCCATTTTCTTCGACTTCCACTGCGCCCCGGGCTCACAATTTATGAATATATGTTTTTAAAAATAAATCCTTTTGGTACACTTACCCTATCAACTTCCTGACCAAGCTTTCTGTTCTCTTCTTGTAAAATATCTCTTTCTTTCTCATGAACCCTTTTCAGTTCAGTCATCATTTCATTATTTTCAACAGCACTACAAAAGAAAATTTATGTCTCATATATTCTACCCACAACATCAGCAAAAAAAAAAAAAAAAAAAAAAAAAATCTGATAACTTCAAAAAATTCCCTAACATAACACAGTCAAGCTACATTGCTCAAAGATATCCTACATTTTGGTTACTTCCTGTAGGAGTGAGATTTATTATTTATAGGTACATTTGCATTTTAATCCTTTTGTGCAATATCTATCATAATAAGTTTCAAATTTATGTTATAGACTTTTATTCCTGTTTACAATAAATATATTCATATATGTACAGATATGGTAGGCATATAATACATTTTTTAAAACTTGAAGAAAAACAAAATTTACGACCAAGCTACAGTTTGTTCAAGTACACAAATACATATATATATGCATGTATGGATCTATATATTATTGGAATTATTCAAGTAATATGTATAGATCCTCTATATAATAATAGCTTAAGTTATCTGTCAACCTGTCCTCGAATTTATGAAGCAGTTGGACCTGGAATGGATAGAGGCATCCATATTGGACTCTTGATGAGTTAGGGTTCGCAAAATTCAAAGCGGTAAAGTTCTCCTAAACTATCATCCGATTCTAAAATAAACTGGTATAATTATGCTTCATATCACAGTGATAAATACTGTCATCTTTAAAAAGTTCAAAATCCATCCCTTCCCCCCTTTTCGAGCATTTAATGCTATCATTTCAAGCCTTATTATCACATAATAAAGTAAAAATAACATTTTTTTCTAGCATTATGACGTCATTCCTTTAACCATCTCATTTCATCATTCGTTATTTCAAATTATTTAAATATCGTCTGCATTATTTTCATATGTTTTATCGCTGAACTTAGATAGGACAACTAAAATTCTCTTTCATATTTGGCTTAAATACTAGATTAAGTACATATGGAAAAATTTTAAATTGAATCATCGATTATTTTCTGTTGCAATGAAAATTTTATCACCAGTATTAACAACAAATTCTATCAACCTGTAGTGGAAATGACAGTTTCATTCTTTTACTTCCATTAATTACTGTGGAAAAATTGGGAAGAACTTAAAGATAATTTCGACGTAGCTAAGAAAACTTTGAATTATCTTTTTAAATGAATTCAACGTGATTCTAAACAGCATTCACAGTATCGGGAGACTTTAGAAGAGTATGAAGATTAACAAATTATTGAGCGTATACCAGATAATTCTGCCGTAAAAGGTACTTTACTATTTTGGAAAATTAAAAAATTTACTGATCTCGTCATATGGCGGGCTGTATCCTGGTGTGTATATGTATATATATATATGTATATATATGTATGTATATGTATATGTATATATATATATATATATATATACACATTAATTTGCCATGATATAGTCAACATTTGATAACACAAGGGCTAATCGATGGAGATCTGTAGCTTAAAAGTCAATTCTGAAATAGCTCTAAAGATTCATAACGGCAGTGTGATATACTTACAAGTGTAACTGCATTTCTTAAAAATATATACATAAATATAAATGAAACTCTATATGAATGTGTGTATCTAAGACTAAAAGTATTAACACACAAAAGAACTGATTTACTGAGAAATATCAGAAGTAGTACCTTTCTGAACGAGCTGCTTCAATTTTCCCTTTCAAAGAGAGAATCTATAAGAAGAAATGCAATTATTAATTTTCTACTTGTGAAGTTTGTATATAAATATCTTTAATTTAAAACTTATATTATGAAAAGAAATTTACAAAGCAATATAGTTGGTTGATTTATATCATTCTGATATAAAATCATGATTTAAATTCCTCAACTGATTTAAAACAAGAAACCTTTTTTCATAGTTTTTTAACGATTTTTTTATTGCATTAATAGAGGATGTCACTGGCAAACTTAGAGAGTACAGTAATTCATATCATTTGCAGAAGCAAAATACAGTTTAAAACGTAATGTTTACTACCTCTAATGTTCAGTACCAAGGATATAGGGCTGATATCCTTGGTATTGAACATTAGCACTAGATCTTTCGTAGTCATGGCCAATACAATTTAAATATCTTTCCTTTATTAATGAAATTCCTGGCCATATCAGATTTCTTACAGGATTTTATGTTAATTTGACATCAAATAAATAGTACTTCCATCTATATTTGTTTTCATTTTTATTTAAATACTAGTGCTTTAAAAACTGATTTTATCATAAAATAAATAATGTTTACAATTAGGCATGAACCTATAAATATCCTTTATAACACAGAGATTTCCAACTGTTTTATAAATAGACTAAACCATTAATTAAATTATGCATATTAATTTATATTGGTACCTTCATCCTATTTGCTGAATATTACAACTGTAGTGTTTTGGGGGCCTTAATATATGATACAGATGTTCACAAAAACAAATCATTATTATTCACAAATCACGTTATATGTACATCTTAAGCCTATAATCATATCATTAATTCCTATTTACAGCTCCGATTGACAACATCCAGTCAATGGTTTCAAGATCGAAGGTTGAAGGTCAAAGGTCATTTTACCACAAGGATCACTCATACCAGAATGTTTTGTTTTCAAAGTTTTGATTTACGATAATATTGGTTATTCATTATGTCTTTAAAACATCGTCAGAGTTTTACTGCTGATTTCAAGCTGAAAGTAATTCAGAAAGTCGACATTGATGTCAAGGAGAAAGCAGTAAGAAATTGGTGAAAGCAAAGGGTAACATTAAAAATACGAAATGAAAGCGATGCAATCATTGTGGAAAAATACAATGGCCTGTATTCTAATGTTCTAAACCAAAACTGAATTCTTATTTTTTTTTCTATCTGGTATTGCCAGGTTTGGTTTGGTTTGGTTTGGTTTGGAGCACTACAGTCTACTTTTTGCAACACGAGGGCTAATGAGACCGGGACCTACTGCTTAAATCCGATTCCGAACGGCTACGAACATCCATGCCACTGTGGGATTCGAACCCACGAACTCCGGTTCCGAAGGCCAGCACCCTAACCAATCGGCCATCTGGTATTGCCAGATTCCCCTTAATTATGAGTTCTTCTATTCTGGCTGTTGCCAGATATATTACAACAACATTGGACTGTTATGAAAGTGCAATCTGCAATCAATCTTAGGTTTTCCAGTGTAGTCTTTGAACCCTTACAAGTTGTAAACCTCTTATTTAAATAAAAGATAGAACTTATAGCATTACTAAAAATATATTTACATGAATTAAAAAGTAAATGTATAATTAATACTGAGACTACCATAAATCAATTGAATAACAGTGTAACCTTAACAGTTAATTAAAAACTTTAAAAAACTTTAACCTCTCTTTCCATAGCTTCGATAGTCAAATCAGCTTCCTGAAGTTGCTCATGAAGTGCTGTGATATCAACATGGTGCCTTGCTTGTTGCTCAGTTAAGGCTTCATTTCTACGCAACTCCATTCTTTCTAGTTCAATTTTTAACCTTAATAAGAATACTGATAGTTAGAATTTTAAACATTAAAAACACTTAATTATTGAAATTATTTTAAATTCAAATAATATTTTTAAATAAGACCATTTATTGTGGTAAATTATGAAAACAATTGTAAATAAATAATCTTATAAAAGAATAAAAAGTAAATGAAGAATTTCCTGAACCAAAAAAAAATTGATTTTAAAAAATCAAATTTTAGCATTTTTATGCAGACTTTATAACATTGAAATATCAAAATACAATGATTAACCCTTAATTTGGCTAAGTCTAGTCACTACACCAGACATGTATAACTACTATATAACATAATTGTCAGTGTTCACCACAGCAGACAATAATTATCTCAAAAATGGAAAATGATATAAATTTTTTTGCTTATTTTACAGAGATCCTAATGTCTATACAGACATGGGAAAATAACAGAAATTAAAAAATATTTGAAAAAACATCTTGTCAAATTAAGGGTTAAAATTTATTGCAAATAAAAATTCTGTTACACTTTTAATTAAAATATTCCAAGATTAGCATAACGTTAATAAACAGGATTCCTGAATCAAAACAAAAATAGGAATTTGCATTTGTAATAGATAAGAATAGATAACAAATAGTTTAAAGTTACACAGCAAAAAATCAGTAATATGTCATTTGAAAAAGAAATATACTCAAGTACGAGTATATTTCTTTTAATATATAGTCAATACTTATACAGATATAGTATAGTCTTAATATATAGAGTATATTCAATAGCATTAAATATTTCAATATTAGTGAATCAGAAAGTAACTTTAAAAAATTTAATAATTAACAAAGAAATATTTCTGGTAATCTTCATTTCAGATAAATTATTTCCCCCGATATTTTTCAAAAATTGTAAAAAAATTATAGCAAAGTTTAAATATACTTATTCCTTTTCTTAGAATCCTCCAGATAAATAAATTCATTTGAATGTCTTATCAATAGCGATACTATTAAAATAAACTTTATTTATTATAGTAAAAATTTAATTTGAAAACCATTTTCACCTTAATTTTCTCTAAAACTCTCTCATAATCCCAGTCAAAAATAATTGGACTTATGTATTATTATGACACTAAATGTTGCAGTAAATTATAAAATCAAGTATGCACATAGATATGTTTCTTCATGTTAATACACTATGACTTTTATAGTTTTAAAAATATATATGAAAAATTTCATCCATTTACTTCTGTTGAGTTATTGACACATAACATTGTAATTCTAAAAATATTTTTCTTTTAGCTTTGGGGAGTTCTAAAAAGTTTAATATTCATCAAAATCTCAAGGACAAATTATTTAACAATAACAATAATTTAAGTAAACTTCATACAGGTGATGGTATTTAACAATTTTATAAATCTAAAACATGAAGGCCATGCCAGAAATTGTGAACAGGGGGACTATGCCAAAAACAGTGTTTGATTATGCAGTAATGTACTAATGTATGAATTTGTAGTATATTTTGTACAAGAGTTGGAACATAAGTCATGGCAATTTTTTTTCTTGTAGATATGTGAATGGATCACAAACGTATATGGGTTGTGTGGCAGATCTGCAAGCATAATGTGTATGCAGAACAACATATGCTATGTGATAGCTAGTAGTGCAGCAATTGCTATGAAATCAGTCATTTGGTGAGTATTGTGCGAGATGAAAGTAACCTGCGTTGAGCAGTGACCTTACATCAAAATAGCTGTTCATTGAGGGAGAAATGCGATGTGTTAAAATCTGAGGTAATTATCTGTTCTCCTCCCTTTTTACTGAACTTAATTTGGTAATCTTGTGTGATGACTAACCGTGTTTTGTACAATGTAACCAGGCTTCTTAAATTCCTTTCAGTTTATTTTCCCTGGTTAAATTGTGACGTCACTGTTTAAGTTATTCTTCCTCAGAACCTTTATTTTGGCACCAATTAATATTCACATTTTTTCAACCAAGGAAGTATATAACCCAGCACATGTTTACCGGTGTGTGGGAGTTGTGAGGTTGCAACATAACCATCAGGTCACCTTCCAACGTAAACTGTGTGAACTTGAGTTTTTCTAGTTCGATGTTCTTATATTTTTTTAAATAAAATCAAGTTGTCTTTTTTTAATCCCTTCATCAAGTTTGTGTTTTTTTTTTCTCTGCTGGAAGCTATCAACTCTGCTGAACTTTGTTATAAGCCTCGTGATCATAACACGATGGATTTGGTTTGGTTTTGGAGTGCTGCGGTCTACTTTTTGCAACACAAGGGCTAATGAGACTGGGATCTACTGCTTAAAGCCGATTCTGAACGGCTATGAACATCCATGCTGTAGTGGGATTCAAACCCACGAACTCCAGTTCCGAAGGCCAGCACCTTAACAATTCGGCCATAACACGATGGAATGCCACAGTGAATTAGTGAAAGCCCTTAGGAATAATGCCCTAACATACAGTAGTAGGGGACTACTTTGAGGGTCTTTAGGCCCAGGTTTGTCATGTAAACTTTAATGTGTACTGTGTTGTCATTCTTTTGCACTTTGAAAGCCATATTGCCCTGTATATACCATAATAAATTAGTGCTATGATATTTCGGTGTTATTCATTGTCAACACATATAGTTAACACCTTGTCATTTCGCCTGTGTATGTTACATTTTCCAATTGGATTGGTATCTTCAAGAAAAAAAAAAATTGTTGCCATGACTTTTGCTCCAAACCTTGTATTTATAGTATAGAATTCCTATTGCTTTTTCAGTTTTAGAAAATTCAGTGATATTACTTTCTGGACATCTCATTCCATGCAGGGTATCTGCCAAAATAAAATTTTTCAAATCCATGACTTTTCAAGACTTTCCCTGATTTCGCAGATCCTTTTCCATGACTTTAAAAAGCTTTCGTTAAAAGTATATATGAATAAAACTTCTGACGTACATACAAATAAAATATATGCTTTTAGAGAAATTACAGGAATTTTATCATAAAAAAACTATAAACTTACTTTATAAGTGTTAATAAACTCACATACATAAAAATAAATTGTTGTATCTACATACCTAAGTTTAATCCTATAGCAATTTTTCAATCCAAATGTTTCCAATTTGAATTCAGGGTACTTTGGTATTATCCAGGTGACCACGAATAATAGCCAAATATAACCCTATAATGTTTATATACAATATCCCTAGAGATAAACTTATATTTTGTGCAAAAATCTTCACTAATTTTTATTAAAAAATAATCATTACAATATTAATAAAATTTTAATCTACAATTTAAAAAAAAAACAGAATAATATACATTTACCCACCCATTAAGCTTTCTAGTTTTTAGTTTCCTTGGTGAACACATTTTACTTGGCAATAGGGTCAATAGGATAATACATAAATACCAAACTCAGTAACTTCAGTCAAATGACAAGTAAAAATAGAATTAAACATTTAAATGCATTTTTTTTTAATCGGTAGTTTAGCGGATCCATGACTTTCCATGACTTTTACTCATTTTGCTTGAAAAATCAAGACTTTCCATGACAAAATTAATCCATTGTCTAAATCCATGATTTTCCATGACTTTCCAGTTGCACAGAAACCATGTCCATGAAAAGAAAGACAAATTTGAGAGAATCACCTATTGACTTCTTGTAGAGCTTCTAAATGAACTGGACTAGGGGCTCTCCCAATGTGCCTTTGTTTCATAGCTTCCATTTCATCTTCTAAATGATGGGCATATTCTTCAGTTCTCTCTCTTAAGCGTCTTTCTTTGGTAGCTTCAGACTGTGCTTCTTCCACTCTAGCTTCAAACTAAAAACAAAGCCAAAGATTTTTTTTTTAAATAAAGGAGTGAATTATACAAATAGTTTTATATTCTGAATAAAAAGGAGAAAAAGAGACTTGTTGAAATAGATAACATACATTAAATAAAAATACTTTTTGAGAAAAAGCCTGTACATATATGCATATAAAAAATACAGTGTGTATACACATACACATGTATGTATGCATGTGTGTATATATATATAATAAAAAATTAACCTAAACCCAATTAAATTAACCCTCTCACGGTGGGTGGTTGAAATATCTACCAGAAGGTGAAGTTTACAAAAAGATGGCTCTGGTTGAAATATCAACCAGGCACTTCCCATACCAACTGTCCAGTGTTTGTTCAGTTGTCATCAGAAACATAGTTATCTATCACTGGTTTTATTTTCTAGTTTACGGAGGGGTGCATTTCTCCCCAATTGGGAAATTCCCTTGAGTCATTCCCTAAAAGAGTAACCACTTTTATTGTTATTAGTTTTTACAGTATTTCTTACATTTGCACCTGATAATTTTGTCAGGAATTCGGTGAAGGAAATTTTATTATTCATATGATTTCGGTTGTTATAGTAGACAAAATTTTCAAATTTGTAAAGAGATGCAGAATTAATTGATAGCATGTTTAAAAACATTTGACTATTTTAACATGATTTATTTGTCTGTGTTATATATATATATATATATATATATATATATATATATGAGAGTATGTATTAATTGTTCAATGCTAATTTAAATATTAGTAAGAAAGGGGAAAAATAATTGATCAATTTGAAAATTTTCTTGTATAATAAATGGTATGTTCAATATTAGTATGTAGGTATCTTTAACCCTTTAGCGGACAGTAGTTTCATAGCAAAACTACCTATTAAACATCTTTTTTTTTAACTTTACTTTTTGGAGTACTTTACTTTATCTTTTTATAATTACTTACGGCTCCAATCTCATACATCTGTGATGTATGGAAGCCAATGATGTAGAATCAAGAGTTTCTGCAATAAAAAAAAAACTTTTCGGTGACATGGATGAGTTTTTGATTTTTTATATACATATACATATATATATATATTTATATATACATATTATGTTTTTGACGTTTTAAATTTATAACAGATGATAGTTCTACATTTATCTTTTTTTTTTCTTTTGAAATATACGTATTTAAACTTTCTGTACTTGAGAAGTCAGTAATTCAATTTATCTTACTTATGACCCCAAATAAAAGTATCTATACAAACACTTATAAGCTGTTAAGCTATTTATTTATTATACCAGTTTAAGGATTATCATTTTTGTTCTTCCAATATAGTTAAACATTTAAAAAGGCATAATGTTCAAGCTCTAAAAGGGGAGGGGTTAGTCAGTTAAACCACTCCTCAAAACTTCCTTAGGTATCATCTAAGTCAAACCGTTCTAAGGAATGTAAAGAAAATTTATATATTTTACATTTACAAGGTTCATAGATAACATTTATAAACAAATTACATTAAATTTCTATGAATTTATTTTGGTGACCTTTAAAGGGTTAAAAAAAAAATAGCTAAGAAAGTTAGTAATTACATTAAAGGCCTGACTAAGTAGTAATATTCGTATCCAGGACACAATCCAGTTTGGAAGGTGAAAACGTTACAATTCAAATGTTACAGTTTATTTTTATACTATCAAATTCACATACTGTAGGTGGCCTTTTAAATAAATTATTAATAGAATTTTCCTAGTATTTATACTGCACAAATTTTCGTGCCTAGGACATGTGCCCAGAGTGCCTAATTCATAGTTTTACTTATTTTTTTTTTTACACATTCATCTACGCATTGCAGGAGAAAGGGTGATAGATGATAATTTTATCGATAATTTGCCTACCTTTGCCTTCAAATCAATGATTATGCTTTATCTATTTGTTTTTGTGCTTATTTAATTTCTAATTCAGTAATTAGTTTTACAACTGTGGGTAATAAGGAAATAAAAACAAAATACTATTAAAATCTGTTTTCTAATTTAAGGTTATAATTTTATATGAATGTGATTATGCTCTAAGATACTTACAAATTTGGGAGGGAGGGGATAGAAAAATTGGGTTGGGACCTGGGGGTTAAGTATTTTACTTAGGATGTGCACCATAGATTCTAATATTAGTTGATACAATTTTATCTTTAATTAAATAGATAACTAAATTCTTCAAAAAGAGATACAAAATATCTACAAAATTAATTTTAAAATATCTTACCTTAATATTGGTTGATTTTATTCATTATATACTAAATCTTGTGCACTTATAAATTTTAATGTAACCTAATCTATATAATATACCTATTAATACCTATATATTTTAATGTAATGTATATTAATGATTTGTAAGCGTTGTCGATGTTGTGCAACTTAAAAAATATCTAAATATAATCAAATAAAATATCTTTATATATATTAAAATTTTATTTTTTATTCTGATAGCACTTATTTTTAGGTAAATTTTTTGTCATATTTTCGGTGTATCAAATTAGAAATTCTATCACATAAGATAAAATGTCTCAATGTCATTAACACTAGATTGCCCAATGAAGTCATTTAGACTGCTTTTTAATTTTAATTAGAAAAACATTTATACAATGACAATACCTTAAAAATGTGTGACATTTTGTACAATATATGAATGCAGTTATTAATGTTGTATGAAATTTTAAGAAACTGTGTCATTATATACATAATTGTTTTTCTGATTGAAATTAAAAACAGTCGGAATGACTTCCTTGGGCAATCTAGTGTTAATGAAACTATTACGTAAATTCGTAAATGAGCACATAAAAATAAATTTAAAAATTTCGTAATAGCTTTTATGCTTTAATAATTATAGTTTCATCTTTCTGTATATTATTACTACAATGTAAATATTCTTATATTTCTTCACATTCCTTTGAAAATTTCCATTAACATCTCTCCCAATACAAAGTACGAAATATTTGTATATGTAGGACAATTTCCTCTTTCATAATTTTAAAATTATGTCAGGCATTGTTTTTTGTCCAATTTCACTGAATATGGTATTCCAAATAAACATAGGATGGGGTATTGAAGATCGCTCTACGAGTTTTTCCCTCTGAATAGAGGGATAATTGTAGTAGGGAAAAATTTTTCCGGAGAAAAAAACCATCTGCTATGTGGGCAGTAAAAAGGTCAGTGTTTGCTTATTGTTGTGAAGAGTGGAAGTGTGGAACCCGTGCTCAAAGGGGGGAAAGCACTAGAGTTTACTCTCCCGTCTTTATCTGCATGAATGTCAACAAAATTCCCGCTGTGAAAAGGTTAATTTTCTTAATTTTAATTTATATTAAAATAAAGAAAAGAGCCTTAATCCAAGAGTCCAATTGCTTCTGTTTTTTCATGAAAAAGTCCATCTTGCATATCTCATGCCATACGCATGATTCAATTAAATTTTACAAAAAAAATATTTTATTAAAAGAAATATGCCTTACCTCTCTGCGAAATTTTTCAGCTTTCCTGAGATCTTGACGTAGAATGTCAATTTTCTGCATTGCATTTTCTAATTCTTCTTCTTTATCTCGGACCTGCCGAGATAATTTCTGTTTCTGGGCCCTCAGCTCAGATAACCTATTGAAAAAACTGTAGTTTCTTAATAAAGGATTAACATCTCCTGATATGAGACAATGAATATATTTCAGAAAGCTATTTACTATTCTATGAAACTATTCTAATTTGGATTAATGTATTTATACTTGAAGCAAAGCTGAACTATATTTATTAGAAGGACACAACAAGTTTTAAAAGGGTATTTTGCTTATTTTTTGGCTAATATACTACTGTTTGATTTAAAGAAGCAAATAAGCTGCAAACTAACCAGAAAATAGATTTATGGAAAGAAATATTGTCTAAAATATTGTTTTATTTATAGAGTGATATGAACTATTAAGAAACATTAAAAATGAGCATTGGAAAAACAGCATAAATGAGTTAGTAGTCATAAGAGTAGAAAATGTGTTTAAAAAGGTCAACTTCACTTAAATTTGCACTTTTTAGTTTCTACACTTTACAACCAGAAAGAAAAGAAGGCAAAACACTGTCCTTAGCAACAACAGGGAGCTCAAGAGTAACCAACACTTCCCATTCCTTAAAAAATATGTTCATTCAAGTCTCCGATAGGTTGACAAATTCTATAAAACACTAGAACCCTCATTCTTCCATGAAAAAAGAAGAGAGAGGCAGAGAGAGCCTCACCTTCAAGTCTTATTAAGATCATATTTGTATTAAACAGAAGAGAAACTAAGAAATTAATCATTTATTCAATCAATTTCCTCAGAAGTTAATCCTGCAACCAAATAAGATCTCTTTATTAAAAAAGCCTTTCGGCTATAGTTTTTCAATATTATAATAAATATCATGAGCTAAAAATGATTTATTCTCCATTTAATTGAAAATAATTTATTCTGGGATATTAAATTGATTTATAACCCCATGAAACATCATTCTGAAAATAATATGGAAAATTGAAAAAGCTTTGGTTATGACAATTTATAGTCAACTATTTTTTTACTACATAAATTCTATCAGAATCTATAGCCGGAAGCCAACACAAAAGAGACACATAAAATCCATACTATTGGTGGATGGGTTGGTTGGAGTGCTATGGTCTACTTTTTGGAACACCGTTTGGTTGTGGAGTGCTACGGTCTACTTTTTGCACACGAGGGCTAATGAGACCGGGACCTACTGCTTAAAGCCGATTCCGAACGGCTACGAACATCCATGCCATAGTGGGATTCGAACCCACGAACTCCGGTTCCGAAGGCCAGCACCCTAACCATTCGGCCATCGTTCGGCCTAATGAGACCGGAACCTACAGCTTAAAGCCGATTCCAAATGGCCATCCATGCCACAGTGGGATTCCAACCCACGAACTCCGGTTCTGAAGGTCAGCACCCTAACCGTTCGGCATACTATTGGTGGAATTTTAAATCTATACACACTATAAATCCAAAACACTTTTTATAAATATCGGAATCTCACACTAATTTTATAAATTTTATAACTGAGAAAAACAGTAATATGAAAAAGTTAACGCATTTACTAATTAAAGAAACAGTAAAAATAATTTAAAATAAAAGAAATTTATGACAATCAGTCAAATACCATCTCTAAGGGGAAACTGAAGTTATTTCTAAAAGGTAATCTAATACAAGACTTTTATACCATTTTCATTTTTTTTCACTTTAAGGTGATTGTAAGGAATTTAGACTGCACGACCAGTGTTCACATGTATATACCTTTCTTATTTTTGGCAAAATTGCCCTCATTGACCCCTTTCACTGGGCATTCCTTAAAACTGGAGATGGCCGCCTAAGGGTGGGTGGGCTGATAAGGTTCTTCGGATGCACTCGGTTGTGTTTTTGCAGGCCAGCAGTACATCCGGACAACTCAACTTCTCGCTTCAAGCTCTAAGACCATCGATATCATTTTGGCCATGTTTTCCGAATCAGAAATTCGATGTTATTTTAACATGTCTTCGCATTGGTCTTATATGACTCACTCCTAAACATTTACTTTTGGCTGAGCCTGCTCCACAATGTTCTTCCTGTCACACTCATCTCACCGTTCATCATATTTTAACTTCATGTGTGGCTTTTACACGATTTTACAACATATATTTTAAAACCTTTCATCCCAATCTGAGTGAACTTTTGAGCGTGCCCCCACCCACCCAAAACTTTTTGAATTCCTGATTCACATCGATATTTTTAACCTTGTTTAATTTTTAAAAAAAAGTGTTTTAATTTGACCCTTTACATTGTGTTTTACTAGTATTTGTATTTTAAGCACTTGATAGTGTCTTTTAAATTATATATATTTTTTTTGTGCTTTAGAATCTTACTCTTTCGTATGGTGCAGCATATCCTTGCCTGGATCTTGTGCCAAAAAACCTCAACCAACCAACCAACCAACTTCTCTTTTCAGCAGGGATCAAGTTGCAAGAAATGCAGACACCTCCGCCCCCGAGGAAAGGGGAGAAGATGAGAAGAAAAGAGTTGGATTTGGGCCTGTGACTTAAAGACATCTCTCTGTTCGATGTGAGAGAACATGACGATGGTTTTATGTTTGGACTTAAAGAAATGCTCGATTTATCCTTTATGACTCATGAAGGCTCTGAGGTTCTAAATATGATATTTTGATTTTACTCTAATGTTTCATAAATCTTGTAAATAAAATTTGTGTTGTCTGTCTAAAACTTTGGAGGATTTATTTAGACCATGCCTCCCAGCGGTGATATACGAACATAGTAAAAGTAGGTGGGCAGGTCCCACGCAAGCATAATGCACCAGAACAGGGTGGTATTACAACATGGCCCCTGGAGTGTGTGTGTGTGGGGGATGTTACAGTGATATTTCAGTATGAATTTAAAATTAAATCTGATGACAGTTAAAATGCAAGATTTACTTTGCTTTAAATGATTTACTTCCTTTATTAATTAAAATTTTGACTTATTTCTTTCTTATTATATATAATCCTACATCCAATTTATGTATCCCTAAAAACACAAATGCTGAAAATAGAAACAAGTCAAAACTTACTTGTCACTGACTTCAGCATATTCTGCCATCGCCAGTTTTCTTTGGCCTAATGCATCTTTAAGCTCTTTTGCTTGAAGTTTTAACTTCTCATGACAGTCCATTAAATCCTGATAAAGAAGAAAGCATTTTCATTAAATGTTTCCAAGAAAGAGTAACAATAAATGGAAAAGTAAAAAAAAAAATTTTTTTATAAAACCTTATTTTTATAAAATATAAATCCAAGGTTGTGAAACGAGATGCTAGCTAAACAAAAATTTCATGTCGGCAGCTACATTGTTTCATTTTGATGCATGACAGACAAGGATCTCTACATGTCAAACAAAGAGACGAGTTGACTTAGAGTACATACAACATGCTCTTGAGATGACAAAGTCTGCAACTGGGGAAGACAATGAAGAGGAAGACAAAGAACAAACTGAAAAGTGTGGCCTTACCCTGGAGAATCTGAAACAATTGTGCAACATGGCAAGAATTTGCACAAGACATTGACGACAATATGGATTGAGCTGCCAAGTTCAGCAATCGTATTGATGGGGCTATGTCCTTATACAGGGGAATTTAGAAGGAAAAGGAAAACAAAGACAACAACTACCCATCACCATGTTTCTCTTAAAGGTAAAGCCCCCTGGCTCTACCGTCAGCACCTCCAGCAGAACAGTCTCCAAGTGAGCCTAAAACTTCTACGAGTCAGAGCCTCTCCACCACCACCAACACAAGACTCTTCGCCTCTCTCAGAAAGCAAAGTTGATTAATGTTTATTACTCTACAATGTTTTGTAATTTACCTTATTAATTAGCAGATATGTTTAAGTAAATACTATATTGTTGTAATTTTTATCTTAAATGTGTAAAATATAAATACTGTTTACATATTTAAAACATTCTTCTTGTACCTGCATACATAAAAATTCCTAGGGGCAAATCCTACTTCACAATTTCTCAGCTTTTGTGGAAGGTTCTAGTCCCTATTAACCGCGAAAATTGAGGGATCACTGTATGCTGTTTCATACAAATTTCTTTGTCAAGATTTGTGAATAGATATGTAATTCTACATCAATCTGGATATGATATTATTTGTGCAAACAATAACAACATTAATCATGTTTCCTGTATAATTAAATGTGAAAAAGTAAAATCAAGAGGAACTTTTTATGTGATTATCTATGGATTCAGACAACTTAGATTAATTGTACAAATAAGGAAAGAAGAAACTTCAAGCTATTAAGAAGATATTTAGAAAAAAACCATTACCCTGTGAAGTTCATCATTTTCAGCTTTGGAAAATCGAAGAGCTTTATCAAGTTCTCTCAAATGAAGAAGTTTCTCGTCTTGCAAAGAGTCCAGCTCTTGCTTCCCACATAAAATATCTCGTTCTTTTCGGAGTTTACTTGTTTCAATTTCAAGCTCTGAAGGGAAAAAAAAGTCTCATAAGAATATTAAATTTATTTATTTAGACAATATTTGTAGGAAAAAATATATCAAACATAACATTTTTTCAACATTTCTTTATTTTTTGGCTTATTTTATTTTTATTTTTTCTATTTCCAATATTTTGGGTATCGTATCATTCTGCTACTTTGCTCACGTTTATTTTTTGTTTACTTAATGTTTTGTCTTGTTTTATGTTTATAAAAATTTAAAAAAAAAAACTGAAAAATGCTTAGTAAAAATTTTATAAAAACCCAAAATATATCTTTTTGTTAGTGCTGTCACTTTTGTTTATTTTTATTTGCCATGCCAAGTTGCAACTTTTTTATGTCCCTATTTTTTATTATTGTTCTACTTATTTTATATTTTATGAGCATCATGTTGTTGAATCTGTGTATTGCTGATAACATACCAAATGGTCATTGTCAAGGTTACAGTCTAATTATCCCCTAATTAAACAACGCGCTGGTCACTCATTATTTATGAGAACGTTCTCACCTCTTCGCTCTCTTGTGAGCTGGAGTGTATTAAATTTTTGTTTGGATTACTTTTTGCCTAGAGGCCTAAATTTATGTTTTGATCTGCTTACGTTCAGAGGTTAAAGTGAAGACCTTCCACTTCGCTAGGTACTCCGTTAAACCCAATTACCTTGACCTTGAGATATGTCTATTAAAATTACATGTTTGAAAAAAAAATTAAGTTTATTAAAAAAAAGCTGTTACAATTGAGTTTTTCATTTAATAATTGGATTAAGTAATTTTATTTTTTACTAAGATTTCTTTGTGGAATCAAACTATGCTATATTTATATATTTACAAGGCAGGCTCAGAATTATTTTCATTTATAATATTTAATTTTAACACATAAGTAACATATTAATAATATCTTAAAAACAAACGTATTTCACTGAATATCCTATTAAAAACTAGGATGCTATTTTGGCCTTATTTGAGCATTATGGATGTCTACCAAATGTTCAGTGGAACATGACTTGTTAGGTTAGTTATTGTTCTTAAAACTGATAGTTTACTTAAAAGAGATACTGACTTATAACATATACTTTGCACAGTAATCTATCACAATATACATTAATACACTGAAGAAATTTGAAGATAAAACGCTAAAAATGCTTTAAATGTATCACGGTAGCAAAATATGTATTCCTTTTGGACTAATTGCCATAAAATAGTATTATTTTATTGATTATTTTTGTCTTATTTATGTATGCATAATCACAAATATTTAACTGCTCTATTAATTATTAATATAATAATAATAATACAATAACTAGAGTTATAAATATATGTCAGGTGTAAAAAAGGGGTAGTTAGAAATTATGTAAGTTAAAAACGATTTATAATAAAATAAATGAAAAAGACCCACGCTCACGTAAGCTTTCAGAATAATCCAGTCAGGAAGCATTTTTGAGCTATTTGATGAGCTTGCAAACAGATAAATTTGATTTTGGTGTGAGGACATGGAGCAGTCAACACCTTTATGCATAGCTCCACCACGAACAATGAAAATTCCGCATGTTATTTTCCTTAAGAATGATGAGTTAATAAAACTTATTATGATCAAGAAGACTGTTTTCCATTCGCCTTAACTCTGGATCATGACTTGTCATATATATATATACACTGCACATACTGCCTGAATAAAATTCATGTCCAATGTAAATTACAAAGCCTTTTGGTTTGGAAAGGCCAAATTTGGATAATTCAATGATTTATAAAATACATACTTATGCATAAGTACAATTTCTGGTTGATATTTTTGATTTATAATTGAGTTAAAAAAAAAAAAAAAACTACAGGACAAATTTTGACTCACTTATCTTGCAGAAATATTTGCTTGGCATGCTCACATAACACACATAACCAATTCATACATTCATCAATTCATCATGCTAACGTATGTACACACTTGAGACATTAGTCACACATGTTCACATCAATTAATAAAAGAATGTCTAAAGTGGTAATACTTATTAAAATTTTAAAGTTTATGTTCTTTACAATTACAATACTTTTTTATCCTTTATATACAAGTTAGTAAAAAGAAATTATACATATAAAAAAGTAAAGCAGGACTTTTGATAATACTTATATAATTCTATAAAATTTATCTTCTGTTATCAAATTCAAGATATTTTATATAGTAGCCATACAGTTTGATATGGTGTTTTGCAGTGCATAAAATAGATTTTTAAGCTGAATATAAATAACCAATAATAACCTCAAAGTATTAAGTCATCCAAAAAGTTTAACAATTTTTTAAAAACAAATATAAGCTGTACAAAAGAATAAGAAAAATTCATTGAATCATAATAGTAACATTTTGTTCTGACTTTTTGCCATCTTGCTGGCAGTTGGAACATTACAAAATAAATAATAAATAAAGTTTATATTCATATGAATATATGGGAATGCTGATTTGATAAACTCAAATTTCACAACGTATGACTACTTTTATTTTCCTTTTTGAAAATAAAGCATTGTAAAACAGATTTCATTTGGATTGTTACAGTCAATTTTTTGCAACATGAGGGCTACAGCTTAAAACTAATTCCAAACTACTATGAATATACATGACAACAGTGGGGAAAAACTCCATGGACTCTGGTACCAAAAGACAGCACTTGACCAGTTACCACTGTCCAACTCATAATATACCAAAATGAACTTTTTGATTTTCCATTCTTAGCATTGCACTGAAACAATCAAGCCACTCCTTGTGCTGGAACTAATCAATATGAACACAAAAATCACATTTACATGTCTCCTTCAATCAAGGTTGCTTGTTATTAAAAGTAACAAAATAATCAGGCCAAAAATATACAGTGATTTCAAAAATTGCAAAACTCTCCAGATGACTTAAAATGTTATTTGAAAAAACTAGGCAATAGAAGAGAAGAAACAGTTTTTTCATACAATTCAGTACAAAGTTTAAAAAAAATACAGTATAGAAACCCCCCTTCCCAGCTGTTTCTTTAAGTACAAAAATACCTGTTTTTTTCTTCTTAAGACCATTAATTTCATCTTGAAGCTTTCGACTTTCTATATCTGAACTTCTCCCTCTTCCATAATCTTCCCCATCAAGAATAAGTCCTTGTTGTTTAAAAAATTTTGACATTTCTGTGTTGGGAAATAGAAAAGGTAATAGAAATAATATTTCAAATATACTAAAATCAAAATAATAACACATTAAATTATAAAATATTTTAAAATTAACTTAAAATAATGATTCAGGGCCAAGATTATCTAGTGCACATGTACAATACAGGCATACCAGAAAATAGTTTGATAAGAACACTACAGTTAACATAAAGGAACTAGGAACAGTATACCAAAAAATTTCTTCGTTTTGAAAATATACTAACAAGGTCTTCACATTTGCAGTGTGATAAATTTACACTAATATCTGACATATGGGATACTTTTATAGACAACTGTAAGCTTTGCTACAAACCAAATGAAAATATTACGTTTGATGAACAGTTATTTCCTACAAAAACAAGATGCCGTTTTTTGCAGTATACGCCTAACAAGCTCGATAAATTAGGAATAAAATTTTGGCTAAAAGTAGAAGTGAGGACAAAATACTTATTAAACAAATTTCCATATTTAGGAAGAGATGAAATGAGACCAAGTGATCAAAGGAGAGAACGTAGTAAATCGTTTAATTGATCCTACATACCTTCAAAGTCTGTATATTTAAAAAAAAACTGTAGCTGTCATAATTTGCGTTATTTTAATTTATTTTTCACAAATATATATCATAGAGAAATATGCGGATATCTTTTCAAGAACTATATCTGTTCAGGAACTATAGCTGAAGATTGTAGGTACCAGTGATTTTGGATTGCTCTCCAAAAGTATGCCTTCACAAAAATATGACTATTTTAAAAACTTTTACACTTACTGTAGTATATTCTTGTTGAATATTAATCTAAACGTTGATAAATAAAATTATAAACAATATTTTGGTAGTTAATTTGAATAAATTTACTCAACAGTTCGAGAACTACTATACTATTGCATTAAATAACTGATAACTTCTACAGGATGGCTGTTCCAATAATGGAACAAGCATAACTGGGTTAATATCAGGTAATTATTTTACCCTTTCGCACCTACTGTCACACATACGTGACAGCAAGAAACGCATTCACTTCCCGGCCGACACACTGGTGTGCCAGAACGTTTTCTCGTACATCCCGACCGTCACATATTTGTGCCAGTGTTCTGGAACCTTTTAAAAACTAACTTTTGATACAAGATGGCATTGTACGTCCATATGGTTTTAGATACATGTAGATTTGACCTTGCACTCAATATGAGAGTAGTATGATACACATACACGTGGTTTTTGATTATATAAACATCAGGGGAAAGGAATGTTTCCGAATGACATGTTTTATGAAGGCTCTTTAAATTATCACCTAGTGTTTATGTAAGCAAGGGAGTTTTATTTTTGCTAAAGCGTTGTATATTTTGGTTTGCAGTCCAGGTTTTAGTAGAGAATTAGATCTGACAGACTTGGATCTTTTTTTCTCTTTTTATTGTTAGATTTCCGAAGTGTCGAAAGTGTTTAACTGAGCTTGAAATAGCTGAAATGACTCAAAATATTACAGATTTTGATTCTGAAACAGATTAGGATAGTAGTAATAGTTACACTATAATATATTCGGATTGTTCTCTTTGTTCATAATAGATCTAGTGATTCTAATGATGAGGAGGACATTTCTGACAAATATGATGATGCTTCGTTTTTTCAAATTCCTGGAAAAATCCTCCAAAATGGCAAATGAGTTACTAAGAGTACAAGGATTGTAACGTAGGATTGTGTGTAGATCCCTGTTTTTAAAATTTTTCATAAAAAAATAATTTTAAATAACATAGTATTCAGTTTTGTAACGTTAAAAGTCATTAAATAGTAAGTAAAGAATGAAAAAAAGGTGTAAAATATATATTTAAATCAGAAATAGCTTAACTATATAAAGTATCTATAAACATATAAGTCGCATTCTGTTTAAATATTTTATGCAGTATTATTGAATAACACGTTGCTACTTCGCTAATTTCACGAATTTAGGCTTAATAGCATAAAACCTTCTGGCCCACGATACTCACTTGCGAAAGTGACTGCCGACCTCAGAGAAAAACGCGTTTGCTCTTCCCATCGCGAAAGGGTTAAAAGAAATTACAATAAATTTGCACATATTGTTTAAAAAATTTAGTATGAATTCCTCTTAGTGAACTCATTGCAGGAATAAACGAAAAAGGGCAAAAAAATTTCAAGTTATATTCAAGTTAACCCAACCACCATTTTAACATACCTCTTAACCTCCTTTGCAAGTCCATTTTGTCATGCTCCAGTTTCTGTATCCTCTGTTCATACATGATCTGACTTTCTTCAATATGATAATCGATTCCGTTCTGCATTCCGAAACCAGACAACCTACTTTGGAAAATAGGAACAATGAATGAATTTTGAAATATAAATATTTTCTCAACTTATTATTACAGAACTAGTAAAATTACTTTATTTATAGAATCAAGTTCCATATAAAAGCTTTCACCCTTTTAGGATTGTACACTGGGAAATGTTTTCTTAACACTAGAATTACGGAAAGGGTCATTTTGACACCTAGCGAACTCTTATCTCTGACAGCTTTTCTATTTTTTTGCAAATATCTTAATCCTTTCTTGACTTTTCCTAAATCATTGTGATTTATGCAATAGTAAAGATTTCAAGAAAATCGTATTTTTATTTTTGCCCTAACAAATGAATATACCTAGAAATACGGCAGGCTATATACTGATGTTGAAGACAAGTATAAACTTCATAATGACTCTTTCACTATTTTATTATCAGAACTGGATGGTTTGGTTTGGAGAGCTACAGTCTACTGTTTTGCACACGAGGGCTAATGAGACTGGGACCTACTGCTTAAAGCCGATTCCGAACATCCATGCTGCAGTGGGATTCGAATCCACGAACTCCGGTACTGACAATCAGCTCCCTAACCAATCGGCCAGCATTCGGCTTAGCAGAACTGGAAGCATTCATAGCGCTGTCGTATTTAAGGGGGCATTAGCCACCAAGGGCTTACCAATTCTTAGTTTGTGGTCCAAGACTTGGGGACCAAAATCTTTTCATGAAACTATGAGTAGAGATAGGTTTCCGGAAGTTATGAAATTTCTTCGTTTTGAAAATAAACTAACAAGGTCTTCACGTTTGCAGTGTGATAAATTTACACTATCCAACGTATGGAATACTTTTATAGACAACTGTAAGCTTTGCTACAAACCAAATGAAAATATTACGTTTGATGAACAGTTATTTCCTACAAAAACAAGATGCCGATTTTTGCAGTATATGCCTAACAAGCTCGATAAATCAGGAATAAAATTTTGGCTAGAAGTAGAAGAGAGGACAAAATACTTATTAAACGGATTTCCTTATTTAGGAAAAGATGAAATGAGACCAAATGATCAAAGTTTAGGAGAGAACGTAGTAAATCGTTTAATTGATCCTACATACCTTCAAAGTCTGTATATTTTTAAAAACAAACTGTAGTTGTCATAATTTGCGTTATTTTAATTTATTTTTTACAAATATGTTATATCATATAGAGAAATATGCGGATATCTTTTCAAGGGGTCAAAATGACACCCGCCCTAATTCTAGGTATACAAAGACCACCGTAATTCTAGTGTTAATCCCTTCTTTCTCTCTCCTGCTAACCTCTCAGCAAGAGGACAATATGATGAGAGGTTGATATAGGTAGTCATGACGACTGTTCCCAAAAAAGTATGTGCCCAACAGTGGCGTATGCAGAACTTTTTCAAGAGGGGGTTCATAATTCTAACAAATAATAGCCTGCATAACTTCTAAATTTTTATTTTTGCCATTTTGTCTGAGCTCAAGGGGTGGGGGGGTTAAACCCCTAACCCTTCCCTTGCATACACCCCTGTTGCCTAATATGAACCATCCTCCTCTTCTTTTCAAGCACTACAGCCAGTTCCTGGCAAAGGTTGTCCCAGTCAGCTTCCTCTATCTTGATCTATATACAGCAATTGATATCCATCTGTTGACTTCTACTATTTCTTAACCACTGTTCCACATTATCAAGCCATCTCTAAACACAGCTTGCCTCTCCTTCTCTTTCCTCTGAGCTTTGTGAAAATTATTTTCTTGACTGGGTTTTCAACACTGGATTTGTAAATATATCCATGCCATTTTAACTCCCTTGCTTTAATCAATTTAACTATTTATATTAGGTTTATATACTTTTATATTAGGTTCTCTAAATTTTTGTTGTAGTTTAAAGTAGTATCTTATTCTCCAGATTCCATTCTCCTCAACAGCCCCAAAATTTTTTCTCCCAATTTTTTGCTCAAAGACCAGTAATTTTTCTTCATCCAGTTTTCTCCACATCAATCGCTTCCATGTGGGATCATAGGTCTTGTCAAAGATTTGTAAAGTTGTATCTTAGTTTTCAAGGTTATGTATTTGGGTCTACTTTTTGCAACATGAGGGCTAATGAGATTGGGACCTACAGCTTAAAGCCAATTCTGAATGGCTACAAACATCCATGCCATTATGGGATTAAAACCCACGAACTCTAATACCAAAGGCCAGCACCCTAACCACTCAGCCATTGTTCGCATTATGTATTTGGTCTGAAATTCGTTGTGAAGTCCAAATAACATCTGTTGGCCATTGAACCATCCTCAGAGGGTGAAAAATTTCCCCTGATTTTGTGTCCCTCTTCTATGATGATCTGCTTGCTACAAGAATTTATTATGTGAACCACATATTGGAGAATGGCTGCTTCAAATAAATCATTTATCCAATTTAGATCACCGGAGAAAGAGGAAATTTATTTGAAGCTTTGCCCTTTTCCCATGCTGGCCATCTAGCAACAGGATCTTATTATGAAGGCATTATATAGGTACTCAAGACTGTTCCCTAAAAAGAATCCACCCAATTTGGTCTTATAAGGGAGGAATTTCCTCCCAATTCTGTATTTTTTTAAAGCCAGATCCTAGCAAGAGAACTTTACAAGGGTATCATACAAATGTATAGCCCAGTGGCATTAAGGTAGTACCTTTTTGCTCCCATGACACAGGTTCGAAATTTGATCCTTGGGTTGGGTAAGGTTGACTCAGCCTTCAATCTCTTCAGAGGGCAGATAAACTGAGGAAAATGGATGCTTGGGAACTAAACACTGGGGGTTCGGCATAAGGTTGATGTAATGCATCTGGCAACAGCCAGAATAAAAGAACTCATAATTAATTGGAATCTGGAAACACCAGATAGATAGAAAAAAACAATCCTGTTTTGGTTCAGAACATTAGAACAATGATTTTAGGCTTATGATGTACATATAACACAATTTGTGATTTGTGAATAAATATGATGAATGAATTCTGCTTTCCTAGATTGTACACATACTTTTTTTAAAATGTCCTTTAGTATGACAAGTACGGCAAGTGGCTAATTCAGCTCTACATTTCTTACCTTTTAAATGTTTACTTTACCCCCATTGAATACAGACAGTTTATCTATTTGGAATTTATTACGTTCCATCTCACCGTGAACTTTTGGTTTGTTTTTGAAAGTGATTAGTTTGGTGCCGGCATTGAAATTATTTCAACACCGGCACTAAACAAATAGTTCACTAATTAAAAAATATAACAGGTGAGAAAAATACTACAATTTGGTTGCAAAAATAAAGTAAGTAAAGCTGATATATTTAAAATTTAAAAAGTAAAAGTATGAAACATGCTGACATCTGGTATCCAATATCCAGCTAAATTGACATCCGTTGCATCCCTGGTGATGACTAGTTTCCATAAAAAATTCTCCTAATTTTGCTCAATTACAAGAGAGGGAATTTTTCAATGATTGTGTACTCCTGTATTAATGTCTTTAAAATATAAAAACATGTAGGTCTAACCTTATGATTTAAGAACTGCTCTGGTGAATATTAAGGCATAAAGAAGAACTGTTTAAAATGTTAATACATTTAAAAGCAAAAACATATAAATTCATCAATTCCAAGCCTGGAACAATAAATATGAAAATAAATTCCAATTTAAATATGACCAAGAAATTGCAATTTTTTTGCAAGTGGAAAAATACCTTTTAGAAGTAAATGTGAAACCCACAAATGGCAGATGAAGTCCAGAGAAGACAGAATTTGAGCTGGGAGGAACAGAATCCTTGGAAACAGAAAATAACATTAAGTATAGAATTTTTTCTTAAAAGAAAGTAAAACTGTCAGGAAAGATAGCATACTAAAATTTTAAGTCATACTAAACCTACAGAGCCTTTTAAATCTGTCTCATCTACATCGAAATTAGATGTATCACTTGGACTGCTGACTTCAGGAATGTAAGGTGCTTCACCTAAGTACAGAAAAGAAATTTAGAATGTTTAAAATTTTTTCATTTATTTACATTTATATAAAATAACTGAGATGACTGAAATTGAAAATTTTATTATATAAATATATGTGTAAGTCAGTGTAGAGAAACTAAGTTTGCTTCGCTTAGTTCTCTTTCCTAAAAAGTTTACTGAAACACGTTTTGGTAAAAAAAACCCACAAATATATACACATACAATTAGTTTTATTAATTCAATAAAATTTAAGAGAGATAATTTATGAAAGAATAAAGCTGATGAGATATCAAATTTGACTTCAAATGTAACTTTAAACAACTAAAAGGCTTCACCAAAAAGGCCTGTATTAACCCTTTAGAAATCAGAAGGTTGTACCATGAAAACATTTCTATTACCTATACAGAAACAACTGTATGAATGAACATATTGTAATAATTAACTACTTATTTTTATCGGTATATATCATAATAATAAATCTAGCATTAAGTGTTGAAGAACAAAAAAGATCAACTTTGAAACTTAAAAATTGCATTATTTCATATATATTCCTATATTTAAATTAATATTAGAGATAATTAAACTAGTTTAAAATATAGCAATAACAGGTGGGCTGAGAAGTTCGTATGCTGACACATAGATGGAGCTACTAGTATTAAAATTCATATGATTTTCAGTTGGTCCTAACCATTGAAAAACGTGTGTATAAATTTGATAGCTGTGGGATTATTAGTTTGTGAAATATAGTATTTTGAGTGAAGCAATTTTTGTTAGTTTGAAAATAATGGGTAATAAGGAATTTTGCGTGTTAATAAAGCATTGGTTTTTAGCCAAAAAAAAAACATTGTTGAAGCCAAGACTTGACTTCATAAACATTATTCAAACTCTGCACCAGGAAAATCAACTGCTGAGAAATGGTTAGTTTAAATGAGGTGAAATGAGCTCTGGGGGCAACGGACACAGTGGACGCCTCAAAGAGGCTGTTACTGGGGAAAACATCAAAAAAGTCGACAAAATAATTTTGGAGGATCGTAAAGTGAATATGATTGAGGTATATGAGACTCTAAAGATATAAAAGGAACATGTTGGACTTATTGTGAATGAATATTTGGGTAGGCGAAAGTTCTGTGCAAAGTGGGTGCCACGCGAGTTTACAATCGACCAAAACCAACAACAAATTAATGATTCTGAGCTGTGTCTGAAGCTGTTTAATCATAATAAACCCAAATTTATGCATCAATATGTGACAATGGGTGAAACATGGCTCTATTATTCACACCAGAGTCCAATTGACAGTCAGCTGAGTGGACTGTACTTGATGAACCAACTCCAAAACATGGAAAGATGCAACATTTGGCTGGCAAGGTTTTGGCATCAGTATTTCAGGATGTGTATGATATATTATTCATAGACTATCTTGAAAAGGGAAAAACCATCAACAGTGACTATTACATAGTGTTATTGGAGTGTTTAAAGGATGTAATTGCGGAAAAATGGCCTCATTTGAAGAAGATGAAAGTGTTGTTTCATCAAGGCAATGTATTGTGTCACAAGCCAGTGAAAACGATTACAAAGTTATATGAATTGGGCTTCAAATTGCTTCAGCATGCACCGTATTCTCCAGCACTGGCCTTCAGTGACTTTTTCGTGTTCCCAGACATCAAGAGAATGCTCACTGGAAAAAATATTAGCACCCATGAAGAAGTAATCAACAAAACTGAAGCCTATTTTGAGGCTAAAGACAATTCGTACTATAAAAATTGTATCAAAAATTGTATGACAGCTATAATCATTGTATCACCCTTGAAGGCACATTGAATAATAAAATTAAATTAAATAATAAAATTAAATTCCATCAAAAATTTTTTTTTCTATGTTAGCCCACAAACTTTACAGCCCAACTGTTAAGAATAAAGATAAGTATATATTATTTCTATACAGAAACGTAAAGTATGACAGTACATATAAAATAATTCAACCCACTTTCTCTGATTGTTGCCCAGTTGACACCAATAAACCATGGATGGTTTTTGAAGTCTTCTAAACCATTTTGACCAAGGCGACACTCTGGGCTACATATAAGCCTCCTCATTAAGTCTTTGGCCTCCTCTGAGACCTGATATGTGGGATCATCAGGAAAGTCAAAGCAGTTCTTCAAAAGAAAATGAAAACAGAAAGTTAAATCCAAATAATTTATATTATTTTTATCATTTATCATATATATATATATATAATTTTGTTCCCATACAATTTAAATCATTTCATAACTTTAAATTATTAAATTTTAAATTTACAAGAAATTTAAGAAATTATTTACAATAATCATTTATGAGTATTAAAATATTAACTTACAATTAATTTTAAAAATGGATACACATTTTTAAAAATTCAACTTGGTAATAAGGTTTACTTAAACTAAATTCATATTTTTAACAGATCTTAAAAGCTATGAGTATTAAATTTAACATACTGTATTTATAGAGTATAGATATTAACACAGAATTAGAAATTTTCATTTTAAAATCAAAACCTTATACTCTTTCTATGTTTAAAATGGTAGAATGAATAACATTATGATACAATTATTACTAGTAAGTTTATTATTACTTTAACAAAAAAATTAATTAAAAAGGAAGTAATGAATATCTTTCTATGATCTTTAATTAGGCATTAACAGTAAATCTCATTAATTTAGGTTAGCAGTAAATCTCATATCATTTCCCCTTACTCTCATTTAGGTCTGATTTACTCTCAAAGTGGTCTGATGTGTAATTTCTTTAGGTTAACCATGTTATTTAAGTCATTCCTTTTCTGTCTCCCCACTCAGTCTGCTTTAACAAGAAACAATGTCATCCGTTATTTTCACAAGTCATTCAAAGCTGCAAAACAGCTGTTTGCATAATTTCTCTTTACTGTTTATTACATCTTATTTACATTGGCTATGCATTTAATGCTACATTTAAAGTTAGATTATAACTTTATAAATCCCACTATCATAGCATGTTTATGATTAATCATTAATGTGAGCTGGGCTGAGATATCTAAAATCATAACTTGTTTCCTTCAGATGCAAGCTAGTGCAGGTGTGGTATTGGTCTGTGGAGAGTGATCAATTAGGACAGAACATGCAGTTAAAATACGGACCTGATTTGGTATAAAATAGAAGAATGTCAAAGAGTATATTCTACCCTACAATGCTTACATATAGAACTAGTCCATTTTAGATTACACTTCAGAGATTCTTTAACAAAAATAGCCCATATTCACTTGAATGAATGAAGGAATAAATGGACTTTTAGGGAAGTTACTGGGGGGTTCCTTGGGCACAGCAACAAGAAGTCCTATTGTACCCAAACCCAGCAGCACTTAAGAAAAGAGCCCAGTGGCTGATAACAATCCTGACAGACAGCCAAGAGGAACATTTTGTAGCTCCCAAGGCAGAAAAAAAGGTGGTGACTAAGGTGCTCAAACCTAAGAGCTCAGAAAACTAACAATCATGCAAAATATGACATGTGGTCTCCTCCTCAAGATGGTAACCATGACACAAGGGATCAGAACTGATTTCCATCACATTGAGATGCCTTCTGAGGTCAGAGTGACCAGGAAGAAGACCAACTATGTGATCTCCTCCTCAAGATGGTAACCATGACACAAGGGATCAGAACTGATTTCCATTACATTGAGATGCCTTCTGAGGTCATAGTGACCGGGTAGAAGACCTAGATCTGTCACCTAGATTGATCATTACTCTAAATACCCATATAACCAAGCACCATCTTTACTTAGCTGCACATAAACAGTCATAGCCTCAGGAAAATAAATGGTCAAAGGCCACATTCCCTTTTGCATCTGTTTATTAAAGGATTCTATCAGCATACATCTCAACACATTTAGAGTTTATAGATGCGTAATAAGTTCATTCCTTGAAACCCTCAAATCACACAGGGAGAAAAACTAATCATAGAGAAAAAATGGGGCATTAAATATTGACAGGAAAACAAACTTGCATATGTGGTACAAAATTGAGGTCTGGCAACTATCTAATGTCAACTAAATTCTAATAAATTTTATAACAAAGTTTACACATCACTTATAGAAATTTAAGAGATGGAGGTTCAATAGTTTTATCATTATGGAAAAGTTGGGTTGCTACTGGCTTAAAAGAAATGTGAACATTAAGATTAATATATTATGCATAAATATTTCTAATGAGGAAGCCCAGTGGCATTGGGATAGCACTTCATGCTCCCACAACACAGGTCCGAGGTTCGATCCCCGGGCTGGGCAAGGTTGACTCAGCCTTTCATCCCTTCAGTGGGCACACAAACTAAGGATCAAGCATGCTTGAGAACTAAACACTAGGGTTTCCACGTAAGATTGACCCCCTAACTGGAACATATGCTTTGCACCCTAGGGTCCTTGGTCACATAAACGGAACTTGGCACTGTAGGCCCTGGCTCCCTAGAGGCTGTTGCACCGAGGAATTTAGTTTTTTAGTTTTTTTTACTTGTAATGAGGCTGACATACTTTTATTCTACAAGTATGTTGATTATATACATAAATATATACAAGTGATTATGAATAAATACTACACATGTAAATTTTCTTTGCAATAGGGAATTATTCAGTAAAAATATGAATGGTCAAAATAGAAGCCACAACTGTCTGCATCTAGTACTACAGATCTTGGGAAATCTATCTAACAATAGTGTAGTGAACAATAGCCAAATGGTAGAGTGCTGATCTTTGGTACCAGAGTTTGTGGTTTCAAATCCTATGGATTGCATGGATGTCAGTATCCATTCAGCATCAGCTTTAAGCAGTAGGTCCCAGTCTCATTAGCCCTTGTGAGCAAAACAGCAGACTGTAGAACTCCAAACCAAACCAGTAGCATGCATCAACATCCATTTAAATGGTGTTTGTGATTACTTATCAAATTTAGGGGTGAACATATTTAGTTGATGAAGTCAGATCTGTAGGATCAGTGTGTGTCTACAACCTGTAAAAATGTTTATATAACTGACAAATGTTCATCAGTGATCAGAACTTTGATTGTAATAACAATCTTTATCAAGGGCCATGTGATAATAGCTTTACTCTAAACAACAGAGTTCTATGAGACTGGAATTTTCATACTAATTGCCTCAACATGAAAGAAACATAAAAGTAATGTACCAATAATACATTTCTTTCCCTTTAATAATGTTATTGACTGCATTTTTATTCTTGTATTCAAAATTATGTGCATTATTTATTGATAGCCAGGGCCCAATTTACACCTCTGGGGGCCCCAGAACAAAGCCTCATATGGGAGCCCCCATACATCTTACCTTTCTCAAACTCGAGAGTGATTTTATTTTATAAGCTGCTATATCAGTTTAAATACTCCTGACAGGTATACATAACCTAAACATTTTGTGTATCCAATGAAATGAATAATTTTTTTTTTTTTTTTTAATTTAGAATTCCACTAAACTAACTTCAAACATGCTACACATGTCTGGGCAATTTAAGTACAGTATCTGATTTTAACGAGAAACTGTGATATTCTCGAGTCCAACTCAGAGTACCTGTAATATTTTTCAAAGGAAAAAGTACTGGTTTTAATTAATAAAAATGACCATTTTAAGTAAACTATCATGTGAGACTTTGTTTTACAAAATTCCAAAAATTAAATACTTTTATTCTTAAATTACCAATTTTAAAACTTTTTGTTCATTCTTAAATCTTAAAAAGAGAAAAAATAGATATCGGATGCTTTTGGATAAACATATTTTCTCTGACTTGCTAACTACTTCAAGAGTGAAAAAAGTAGTTAAGATTTTTTCCCTCTCTGAAGAGATGAATTTGTAAATCGGTGCCACTGATAGGGTTGGTATTTCTTCAATCTTTTGAATAATATACACATTTAAAATGTTAACATTGCTTCAAAGTATTTTTAAGCAAATAAAAGCTTACTTTTGGCTTAAAATTATGGAATAAATTTAATTTACTGACTTTTGAAGCCCACCAACAACATACACACTCCAGTTTGTCATTAACAAAAGAAAATTCATATTGAGCAAATTTTGAGAAGTACCAAAAAATTAATGTGTATTTTTTTAAATTTGGGGCCCTCCTAGAGTGGAGGCCTCAGGCCAGTGCCCCGAATGCCCCACCGTAAATCAGGCCCTGTTGATAGCCCCTTTTATATATATACATGAATAAGTCAATATTCACAAATATGTATATGTGTAAAACTATTTAAAAACCATTACATACAAATCTTATTACAGTCGAACCTCGATAACTCGACTTCCTATAAGTCTAATAATCCGCTAACTCGAACTTTTAATCAAGTCCCAAATCATTTCTATAGTTTTCTTTAAAAAACTGTCTCCATAACTAGAAGTGAACATCTTCTAAGTCGAAGTTTTTGGGATAGATTTCCGGGGTAAAAAACACAATTCTGTTCAAAACTTTGAATGCCAGTCCACTCGTGACCTTCGAGAAAACTCAGGACGCTCAGGACGCTATTGACATCTTACAACAATACCTGGAGACCACAGAAGGTATAGACAACACCCTATTTAACTGTGTTAAAAAATTAGATGACTTTGTAAATGCCAACAACCTTAAAAATAATTGCTTTTTTCAAATGAGATTTACATGGTATGTTTATTAATTAATATGTAATGAGGCCAAATTTCTTGAGTTTTAATAAAACTTTTAAACTTATTTTTCTCTTGTTGTTTACATAGGCTATTAAAAATTGAAATGCGTACGACTATAGTATTATAGCACATATCAAACCATTTCAACCATGTCGACCCATCTTAAGTGCGAGTTGAGAGGAATGGTAGGCAACTTCGATAATTCGAACTTCGTATAAGTCGAATATTTTTGGGGGTCCAATGGGACTTTGAGTTATCGAAGTTCGACTGTATTATAAATTAGTAAAAGCTTTCAAAATAATTACATTAAAAAATAAACAAAACAAAAAAACTTTAAACACACCTTGTGATTCATGATTTTACCATAAGTCTCAACTAACGATTCAGCATAAAAAGGAGTTTCACCATATAACATTTCATACATACAAACTCCCAAAGACCACCAGTCGCATTCTGCTCCATACCTTCCTTTACCATCTTCCATTGCCTGCAGGGAGTATTGATGAGCCTTGATATAAAAGATACCAGCAAACAAAAATTTTTATAAGTCAATCATGTACACAAGCATTAGAATTACGACCTCCTCTAAAGGGTTCTCTTGGAATCTCATCTTGTGGCCATTTTCAGATTGTTGTCAACTGCAAATGCTATTACGAACTAAAAGTTTTATCGGAACAGAGCCAATATATAATTTTACCAGTATTTTAAAATTGTTGCTAGATATATTCAGAAGATAAAGCTAAAAATACACATGGGTAACTAATAGGAGCAGAGAACTACTTCATGAACTACCTAAAAAAGTTTCTAAAAAATTTAAAAAGAAAAATGGCTTAAAAAAATGTGATTTTGAACTCGATAACTTTTAATCTTATATTCAGGGTATCTGCCAAAATAAAATTTTTCAAATCCATGACTTTTCCTGATTTAGCAGATCATTTTCCATGACTTTAAAAAGCTTTCGTTAAAGTATATATGAATAAAACTTCTGATGTACATACAAATAAAATATATGCTTTTAGAGAAATTACAGGAATTTTATCATAAAAAAAACTATAAACTTACTTTATAAGTGTTAATAAACTCACATACATAAAAATAAATTGTTGTATCTACATACTTAAGTTTAATCATATAGCAATTTTTCAATCAAAATGTTTCCAATTTGAATTCAGGGTACTTTGGTATTATCCAGGTGACCATGAATAATAGCCAAATATAACCCTATAATGTTTATATACAATATCCCTAGAGATAAACTTATATTTTGTGCAAAAATCTTAACTAATTTTTATTAAAAAATTATTATTATATTAATAAAATTTTAATCTACAATTTAAGAAAAAAACCAGAATAATATACATTTACCCACCCATTAAGCTTTCTTCCTTTGAGTTTTCTTAGTGAACAAATTTTACTTGGCAATAGGGTCAATAGGATAATACATAAATACCAAACTCAGTTACTTCAGTCAAATGACAGTAAAAATAGAATTAAACAATTCAATGCATTTTTTTTAATCGGTAGTTTAGCGGATCCATAACTTTCCATGACTTTTACTCATTTTTCTTGAAAAATCAGGACTTTCCATGACAAAATTAATCCAAATCCATGATTTTCCATGACTTTCCCCGACTTTCCAGGTGCGTGGAAACCATATATATTCAGAAATCTGTATTAACACAAATTTTAAAGTAATGTCTAACAAAATATTAAAAATAGATATAACGTGTGATTAACATAAAATTTAAAAAGAAAAATGTCTTTAAAAAAATGTGATTTTGAACTCAATAACTTTTAATCTTATATTCAGAGATCTGTATTAACACAAATTTAAAAGTAATGCCTAAACAAAATTTTAAACATAGATATAACGTGTGATTAACATAAAATTTAAAAAGAAAAATGGCTTAAAAAAATGTGATTTTGAACTCTGATAAGTTTTAATCTTATATTCAGAAATCTGTATTAACACAAATTTAAAAGTAATGCCTAACAAAATTTTAAAAATAGGTATCACATGTGATTAACATATTAATACCTAGCTAAAGATAGTCAATAAAAAAGTGTTTAGAATTTTTGTTTTTTTTGGAGCATAGTTTTCAGTTTAGTGAAACAAGATAACTTTATAAACAATTATGTAAATTTTTAAATATCTGCTGTTCTTTATAATTTTACAATATGGATCTAAATTTAATAATTTTTCAACAGATGGATTTACTTTAGGCACACGCACATCAACTAAAATCAGAAAAATAATGACATACATTAAAGTACTTCCCTTTGGAGAACTGTGTTTACATATAATAGTAAATCGATTGACTAGAAATTTTCCTTTTTATAAATGATATCTTTTACGATGGTTAAAATTATCAAAGCATGTCCAGAAATGAGGTTAACTACAATTTTAAAGCTAATGAGATAAATTGCCTGATTAATTTATTTTTCTCTTTAAATAGGCTTTCCAAGTCCATAATAAATTAGATTAAAAATTTTTATCACTATATGCTCATCAAAAATAATTTGAAAGTTAATAGGTTTATAAACAAGATCTCACTGGAGATTGGCTAACACATATTTTAAAGGAATTTTATCAGTAAGCTACAACCAATTAAATTTTTTAAAAAATCATAGATACAGTACATCCTCGTTCAAAACATGTCTTTCTTCTTTATCCACTGATAATGAAATCAAAACCAATTAAATTTTTTGAAAAAATGATAGATAAAGTACATCTTGTTCAAAACATGTCTTTCTTCTTCATCCACTGATAATGAAATCAATCCCCTTTTTAAAAATCAATAGTTGTATTTAAAAAAGAAATTTAAAAAATCTTGGTACTATAAACTGATGTGCATATAAATAAATATCAATCATAATATATGATAATAACAATGCATTAGTTAATTATAACTTAGTATATGGTAGAAGCATTAATTTTTTTAAGCTTAAGTCCAGGTCTCATTAGCCCTTATTTAGCAAAAAAGTAGACTAAAGTGCTGCTCTAAACTACAACTATCCAAAAAGTTTTTTAAAAACAGGCTTGATTTTCTTTTTTAAATATTTTAAATCACAAAATTCTTAAATACATAAAATTTTACATTTTCTTTTCCACAGAAGATGTATATTTACATTTATCTATCATTTATATTTAAGCTGGACACAATCATGGTAATTTTGGGATTTGGGTAAATAAAAGCCTTTATGTGCTTTTAGCTTTTACAAAATATGACTCACTATAAAACATTAAAACCTATCTGTATATAAAGTATACCCCAAGAGGAAATTACAAACTATATATTTACTGAAAATAAATTTAGATCTACAAATATTACCTTAAACCTGCATATTTAGTTAGGTTTCGACTTAGATATGTAATGTTTGTGTAATCAATACTTCCCCTAGTGAGTATTCGATGACAAAATATTGCTAGGTAAAATGTTAAACTGTACAACAAACAATGTAATATGAAGATATTAATTTGGGATTATAATTGGGTTTTTTTTTTATATACATAGTGTTAGTCTTGAATAAAACTTAGAATTTAAGGTGACCCAGCACAAGAGTGTAATTATATCAGTTTTGAATTTACTAAAGTTGCACAAAATCTGTATTTACAGCCCTATATTAATTTGTATTATAATAAAATTTGCCCTATTATTTTATATAGAAACAAGAGTCACTTTATAAAAGTAAATATATATTTTTGTGAAAACTTTTAGATTAAATATGTATATATATATATCAAGCTCTTGTTAAAGTAAAATTAATTTTTATGTATTTTGTAAAGAAAATTAATAATAATAATTTCAAATTTTCTGTTTTTATTTTAAGATCAAGTTAGAAATGCTTTTAAAATTACAAACTAAGAATCAAAATATTTTGGTCCTTGAAATTTGTGGACCTTGTGTGCCCTTCCAGTAACAGGCCCCTGTATTTAAGCACAAGAATATAATTATATCAGATTTAAATTTTTAAAGTTACACAAAATTTTTATTTACAGCCCCATATTAATTTTTCGCTTCCTTTTTTAATTAAAAAAGCAAAGTTATCTCCATTTTTTCTCTTGCTTCTTTTAAACACTCACTGTAAACAAAATACTCAGACATTTTCTAAGATGCCACTGATTCCAAGATAAAAGAATGCGAATTTTACAAATATCCTGAAGATAAATTTCATTAGTGACTTCTGTTGGTCGTTTGTAAAAATTTGAAAGGCGGCCTTCATAGAATGTTATGAATTAAAATTTTTATAGTATTTTATGGAAATTTAGTTCCTTATTTTATTCTGAATGTTAACCAGTAGTTTACTCCAATTAGTAGATCTTGACAGTGAATGAATAGGCCGGTTTTGAGCTCTACAGTCTACCTTTGAGCTAATAAGACTCCAAAAGATTTCTACTCCAGCGGTGAGATTAAAATCTACGAAAGGCCATCATAGGTTGTATGCCATGCTATTAACCTACCTTTTTTTTTTTCTTAGATCCTGATTAAAACCGTAGAAATCAAGGATTGTGTTCGATCTCTGGAACCGTGGTAAATCTGTTGCTGTTATACTGAGTAATACTTTGGAAATAAATTCTCAATTTCTGTGAAATGTTTAAAGTTTAATACATATGTATTCTTTCATGATTTCTGAAATGACCAACCCACCCTCCGTTCTACGTGTAGCTACTTTTATAGATTTTCAATATCACAAACCCTCTAGCAGTCATTAAAAACGGTTTCACAGCAAACAACCATCAGCCGCTAGAAAGTTACAAAATCTGAGTAAAAAAAAAAGAAAAAATACTTTTTGAAGATAACTGCTTCGCATAAGTAAATAGAATTTTTTTAATTAAATGTTCTCTTTACTGGAAAATTAAGTATTTCCTACCTTTGGAAGTAATTTGAACTTTATTTCAAAGAGTTTTATATTAAAAATTTACTAAACACAATATAAGAAGTAAAATTTCATATATGCAATATTTTACTTCCCTGCTATATTAATTATAATTAACTGAGGTATACTTCAGGATAATTTTGAATTGAAAGATTTAACCCCAAATGTCTACATTGGGATAAATAAATACCTAAATAAAACTTTTTTTATTATTCTAAAATGATCCTGTTTATAACATTGCACTTCTTAAATTTCCCACCAATTTTAAACTAGAAATAAAATAAACTTAAAACGGGGGGAGGGAATTCTATAGTTTTAATTTTAGTCACATGACAGTAAGAATTATATATTCATGTCTGATGTGAAATATTGTTAAAAAAAAAATTAAGCAGAAAATAGTTGTTACATTATATGTTAAAAATTTACGAAGGTGCAATTTCCATAAAAAAATAACACTGTTAATGTTTATGTGGTAGTAAGGCAGCAGTGAAACAATAGAAAAAGGGTACATAACAATACTAATATACAATGGAAAGGTTAATAAACCATCACAAAGGTAAAGTAGTGGATAAAACAGGAAGATATTTGGCTGAATAGCAGGAGAGTTTGCAGTAGTTTGTAAGCAACACTGAAGCAATTTTTGATGTAGGCCCACAGACAACCTTAACAACGTAAATTTTGAATACATCTTTTAAAAATTTACTTTTCAGTTCTATATCTAATTTAGCAAAGTTTTTGTAAGCTTTCTTCCCACAGAAATCAATGTAATAAAATGTAGTTCTAAACATATTATTGTGTTTTTGTAATAAATTTGTAAATAATGCATTCTTGATATTAATATGACTCAGAACATTTAGCATGTTATAAGCAACATATTAATATATTAACAACATAAAATGGAATATGTGAATGCTTTACAGCTAAGATGCACAACTAACAATTAACACCCATTTTAAAAAAATATTCAGCTGCGAGAACATACATGCAACATCAACTATACTTAGCAATTTACTGCAAGAAAAAAAAAATGTGTTAGCTACACAGTAACTTAGCAACCAGTAATTTATCTAAATAAAAAAATTTACATGTTCTGAAAATCTTTTGCAGTAAAATATAAATAAAAATAAGTTAAAGAAAAAACACCTATTTAAAAAAAAAGAGCAGTATAATGAAAATTATGCCAAACCAACTGCTTAAATGAAACATTAGTTTCCCAGCTAAGTTCTTTGTAATTATTGTTAAATTTTGTTATTCTCCTCTTTCATAACTTCTAGCAATTTAACACTGGCCTGGGTAGAACTTTTAATTTTGTTTTATGAAAAGCATCATGGGAACTGATTTTGATTTTAATACAAGAAACAGGTATATTTCCTTTAGCAAAGTACAAGAATAAATTGCTAAATATATCCCTTTCATAAGTCAATTTATCTGAAATTAAAGTTGTCCCAAAAAGTATTTTCAAAATATCATTTAACAACACCAATTATATATAATTAGACCAAAAGCTGGGTGTGAAATGGATAATTAATGTATATTTCCATATATAAACCTAGAAATGGGGCTTTTTAAAAATATAAAGGGGGATTCGGCTTATATACTGACCCATGGGACATATGTAATACATGTGTTTTTGGTGACGTTTTTTTTCGTTGGCGACAAAAAGACAAAAAGTCGCCAAAAATCGGCAAAATTAATAAAACGGTAAAAAAAATAAAAAACACCACAGTAAGGAATAAAAAAGAAAATGAATAACAGCAAAAAGTAAATAAAGCTTGTAAAAAAAACAGTACTATGATGGTAATAGATTGGCTAATCTTCTGATAAATACAATTCTACGTAACTCAGAAGCAATTAATAAATTAGCAAACATAGCATTTTTTTAAACCATTTTTTTCTAAGTTTATGCTGCTTAAATTTAAGAAAAATTTATCTTTATATAGAGTTGCTAGAATTGAAACTTGTCATTAGCGTCTCATTAAAAATACCATTGGTCGCATTGTCCAGCGCTGACTATCGAACCGTGCTCCGCAGCAATAATCTAGATAAGTTAGTGTAAAATGGGAAATTAATTAAGATACATGAATTTAATTAAAATTAAAATGTAAGTTGTTTTTCCCCGTCACTTTCGCAATGTGCTAAGATATTTCCTTGTATTTATCTAGAGGTCGACTGATCCCCTATCTCTGCAGCATTTCAATTGGATGATCCAAGAAGCATTGGTCTAGCATTTTAATTTAAAGCAACTTAACTGGGAAATATTCCTCCCACTTTAAATGTTTGGTGATATTTATGGCTTCTTGACGACATACTTGAACGTTCTAGAAATTATATTTTTCACTTTGGTGGGGGTTCATATAAAGTTCATCTAATATATATTAGAAATGATATTTTAAAAATAACTAACTGTACTGATCATTCTAATGTCTGTGTTGTTGCTGTGCTAGTGTCTTTCATCATGTGCTGCTGTTTAATAAATACTTAAATTTGAATATGACTCATTAGTTGGGATTATAATATAAATACTGAAGTCTCAAGAAAGAACAAAAGTTCTTTAATTTAATAATCAAGCCAGCTCACACAGTTCATATATGGGTTTTAAACTTCAGGTAAATTTTTAAAAGAAAATCGGACACTTGGCTTATATTCGTAAATAAACGATATATATTTCATACTATGCCATCAAAATTATATAGAACATATTATAAAACATTTTATTAATCCGATTTACACAGAAGTCAATGAAATAGAAAATGGGTTATGAACCTATGAAATTAAGCATGATTTTAAAAAAAAATCTTATAATAATTACAGATAAAAAAAATAGTTAAGTGCATAGTTTGCATTTTTGGTAAAATGTATGTTAAAATTTTCCAACAAAACTTTTTTTTCTACTTGTATAACAAGCATTAATGTTTGTTCTTACAGTCAGCCACCAATAAAATATTTTACAGTAACAATAAATAAATAAATCATAAAATAAAGAAAAAGATTTCTCTTCTGCGAAGAGAGGAGACAGATATACACACTCACTTCCAAAAGTTAAGCACAAAGATGAAAATGTTAATATCCGGAAACCAATCAGAACTGAAGAGGATGCCATTTGCTGCAGAGGTATATGGAAGTATGCAAATATGTTAGTTAACAGCCAATCGCGCTTTCATGTCAAGAAATATGCAAAAAGGTCAGTCTTATAAGATGCCAGCTTTATGAAGGGTAACAGAGTTAATTCGGACAGTTACTGATTGCCTGGCATCTTGTATGCTGTTCTCCTCTCTTCCATTCACTCTTTATTTTGTTTTAGTGTTATGTTTTCTGCCCAAACTCAAGCAACCATTGCCAAGTTTTTATGTTTCCCTTATCCCACTCATAGCCAATACAATTCTAATAGTTGTTTGCCCAAATTGTACGTATCACAGAACTAGAAGGCTAGGCCTAGGCAGTTCTGTGCCAAATCTATCCTGTGGGTAACAGAAGTTGATTGTAAGTACTGATAGAAGGTGTTTAAAACTTTCGTACAATTTGTTTTCACGACGTACGTGTTTCTATGACTTCCAGAAGACGAATGGAAGATTCTGAGCATTGGCGTGCTGGGGAGCGCATTGAAGAAGGCCCGTCGATCACAGATGTTGCTCTTTTCTTCGGCATTCATCATTCTGTGATTTCACGCTTACAGAAACAATTCCAAACCCCACAGACAGTTGTCTGGTGGTTGACCATCTAATTGAAAGCATGGTCACAAGGTCTAAACTTTGTATACAGATGAGGGGGTGGGGTCACATACCTTATTAATGTCCTCCTTTTAATTTTATACTGTTTATTTTCACTTTATACATAATTCTGTTTAAGTCTCCAATATGCCATTATCTGATAACTTACAAAAATTTAATATTATTTTCATTTCTGTATATAATTATTGATTTTGTTTTATTTATAAATATATATGCTACTTTCCTGCCAAATTTTGTGTTAATCAAAGCAGTATTTGTTAATTTTTTTGCATTTTACATCTTTGTGCTTAACTTTTGGAAATGAATGTATGTGTGTGTATATATATATATATATATATATATATATATATATATATATATATATATATCCCTAGCAGTACACAATTGGACTTCCAAATGATGTTGATAATATCCAGTCAAAATCCATATGAAATTCTGGATATCAAGAAAACATCCAATGGTGTCTGCGCCTGTTAGAAATAGCTAAGGGATCAACAAATTATGCATGATATCATGACAGAAAAACTTTAATGGAAAATTAATAAAGAATTCCATTAAAGTTTTAAAAATGCTACTACTTTTCTAACTGATAAAAATCAACCAGTAATAATTTATATATTCAGAAAATTCAGGATCATTATTTAAAATATAAAACTTAATCAAATTGGCGTGAAGATTAATATAAACATAGTTACTTAATACATAAAGTTGTATGCATATTAAACTTACACTTGAATAATAAAATTATCCTTATATCTCAAAATACAAAGTACAATTACAAAGAAATCTGACAAAAATTTCATGTAATACAGCTAAACTCATAGAATTTAATGCATTTGAAATATAACTGATTTTACTTGACTGAGGTCTTCATACTACATTTCAAAATATAGTTTACAAAACACTTTCTGTTCTATTCAGTTGAAAATTCAAAATATTTATTTTTGTTACTTAAAAGGGAAATAAAATATTATTTTAGTTTGAAATTTCATTTGTTAATTATGAAAATTTTTTAGAGTAAATTAAAACAAGGTACAGAAAATGCAAAGATTAAACATTAGGAGAATATAGTTCCATGAAAGAGGTAAATTTTAAAAAAATATTAAATTTGGTTGTCTGTAGACATCCACCAAGAGTATTGCAATTAAGTGTTAATTCATGCAGTTTATTTTCATGGCCATAGAGAATCCATAGAAGTACCCTTTAAAGCAGGTTATACAAAAAAGACAGGATAAATCAGCATGCAAGACAAATATATAACAATACAAGGATTTAGGAATAAATTTCAGAAAACCTTATTAGAAATTAGCTCGATTTAATTACAAATGATGAAGCAACAATAGGACAGATGTGGTTAAAGATTCAGGTGAGAAATTCAGAAACATTAAAAAAAAACTCACTCGTAAGATTTCAGGTGATATATAATCTGGAGTACCAACAGCAACGTTAGATTGTACCTAAAAGAAGAAAAATATTAAAAGCATTTAAAAAAATGGTATTGACTCTACTGAGCTAGCTCTCAGGTTTTTGTGAATAAAACTTTGATATTGGACCATATATAGTTAAGAAAAAAAAAAGAGTAAAAAAATTACACATGATGCTACCTACATGTTTTTCTAATTAAGAACTTTAAATTTAATGTCTCCCTTATAAGTTTTCTCCAAAATGACGTTTTCAGAAAAAAATAGCCGTACAAAAATAATTTTTAATAAAGTATTTTAATCAAATAAAAATAAAATTTTATTTAATATAAAGGCATCTATATTTTTAGAAATTTGAAAAATAATTCTAAATACTTCATGCAAGCCAAATCTAAGTGTGCCATATGTACTTCTTTTTCTTGTGAAATAGATATTTAAAGATGTTATATTACAGAATCATTGTGCACGTTAATACAAGTTTTGTAACCAGGCAAGCCATTTTGAAAAATAATTCTAAGTACTTCATCCAAACCAAATCTGTGTACTTCTACTTCTTGTGAAGTAGATATTTAAAGATGTTATATTACAAAATCATTGAGCACTTTAACACAAGTTTTGCAAGCTAGCAAGCCATCTTTACATTCCGAAGGCCTCAACAATTTGTCTTACTGAGAAGGGGCAAAGTTACACAACTAAAAACTTTTCAAACTTTCACCTATTCTAAGTTTTCTTTGTTTTGACTGACAAAATAATAAAGTTGTAAGAAATATTATTTTTAGACTACAGTTTGTCTAGTACAAAAATAGCTCCAAGAAGTCGGATTAATGTTGGTTACTATAGGAACAAGACATGTCCATTTTAAATGGGGGTTTTCCTTCACTTGATGAATTATCATTCAATTAGCCAAAGTAAATACCTTTCTTCTGGCTTCCCCTGTCAAAAATGGAGTAAGTCTAATTTCAATGTGATAGACATGCACTAACAAATTAGTAGGAGCTTCTTTTATGATCAATAGACAGTAGTCTAAATAATTCAACCCATTATCATTATATTCAAAATATAATTTTGTCAAAATGGGAAGACATGATCAAGTAACATTCTTTAAGAGGACACTATGTTTTCCTATTTTGATTTAAAAGTTTGACTACCTTGAATAGAGAGATATAATGAATAGGTTTTTCAATTTTTTTAGTAGCAATTTCACTAAAATTTAGTTTAAAATGCAAAAATTACTAAAACAGATTTATGATTGGTAATAAAATATTAAAATTGCTTTTTAAAAGTAAATTTTTATTTTATTTTATACATTTTGTGATTATATCTGTCAGATTTTCTCTTGTGTAATACTTTGCCTCTTAGAAATTCAAAGCTTGTTCCCAAGCAAGCTGTCATAATAAGATTACTTATCAACTATCACCAATTAATTGAGGTTTGGTTTGGTTTGGAGCACTACGGTCTACTTTTTGCAACACAGGGGGCTAACCAATTAATTGAGGAAAAAATATAATTATGTTTGTACATTAAGGTCTTAAAATATAATAATAGTATTCAAAAGTTATAAAAAAAAAAATCCACAAACTTAAAATATTAAAAAATTTTAGAAAAAATTAATGAAATGTTAAAAATTATTCATTTTTCTCAGAATTCTTTTAAATTGTCTGATGTGAAAAAAAAATAAAATTTTTAAATATTAATGATTTTTTATTGCATTTTTCCAATTAATTGAGGAAATATGCAATCAAAAAATCATTATTTAAAAATTTTATTTTTTTTCACAGCAGACAATTTGATAAAAAAATACTAAGAAAAATGAATAATTTTTAACATTCCATTAATTTTTTCTAAATTTTTTCATATTATAAGTATGCAGGTTTTCTTTTATAATTTTTGAATACTATTATTCTATAATAAGACCGTAATGTACAAACATAGTTAAATATATATATATATATATATATATATATTAAGAGATAAAATTAACTTATAACATTAAGACAAAGCACCTTTATGTTAACATCTTTATTACAAAACTTTATTCCATCATTAAAACTGTTGCTAGAACCAATAAAACAATTTATCTTAAACACATATTGCCATACAGTATTTAATCTTTATACATATTAGGCATTTGTTGTCTGTCTGTTCCCTTATAACTCAAGATCCAGACAACCAAATAACGTGAAATTTGGAACACATATACAAAATTACATGAGGAAGGTTCTTAAATAGGTTTCATTCTATCCAAACTTCACTCTGGGCTCCTCCAGCCAAAAGTAGTGCTTCATGTGCCTGTTCTGAGCTGTGTGATAACCAAAAGAAGAAAATCATGCAAGTTGGTTATTGAGAGTGATTTTGAATGATTTTGTGGTAATGATGAGATGATGAGGATGTAAGTAAAAGTGATGGTAATACATGTGTAGAGAGAGGGGGGGACGATGGTAGGATCCCCCTCTCCTCCCTCTAGACCCATGTTTGTAGGATGGACCTAACCTCCAGCAGTCATATCACATGGAGAAGGTCCTTAAACAGGTTTCGTTCCATCCCAACCTCACTCTGGCCTCCTCCAGCCAAAAGTAGTGCTCCATGTGCCTGTTCTGAGCCGTGGGTATATTTTTAGAGAAAACTTTACTAAACAAAAGCAGTAAGTAAACGCAATACTTCTTTGTTATATTTACTTTACTGCAAACAAATATCACATTCAGCAAAACCTCAAGCATCAGGACTGGCTTTGTCACAGAGCCATTCTGGTAAGCAGAAATGATGTGGTCAAGAAGCTCAATGTCACCATTCAGGAGCAGCTTCCAGGGCAAGAATATGCCTATAAGTCCATAGTTTACATCCTTAATGATGATAAAGCAATAGAATGTCCCTTTGAGTTCTTGAATTCCATCCAAATTCCTGATTTGCAAGCTCACAACTTGATTCTGAAAGTTCCTGCTCCAATAATGCTGATCCAAAATATTGATACACCCAGGTTGTGCAGTGGCAAAAGTTTAATTGCGAAAAAGCTGATGCAACATGTCATTCAAGCCACAATTCTCACAGAGTGTGGTAAGGGTGAGGACGTCTTCATTACAAGAATGCCTATTATTCCCTCAGACAACACCATACAATTCAAGAGAATACAGTTCCCTTTCAAACTGACAATCAACAAGTCACAGGGCCAGTCTCTTGGGATTGCTGGCATAGACTTGCAGACACCATGCTTTTCTCATGGGCAGTTGTATGTGGCCTGCTCCAGAGTGGGCAAAGAGGAAAATCTTTTTGTACACACTCCAAATGAAACTGCTGTTTATCACATTGCTTTAAGATAAATGTACCTTTTTATTGCATGCAAATAAACAGTTTTGTATGCTTCTACAGAAAACCTTATTTTAAACCTGGGCAAAGCTGAGTACTTGCAGCTAGTATTATATATACTACATGATAACTATCGCTGATTAAATGTTTTATTGAACTTCATAAAACAATTATCATAAAAAAATGTACTTACCATACCATCTTCTAACAATCTTAAACAGGAACCAAAATCTGCTAACTTGATGTGACCATTTGCATCTAACAACACATTATCAGGCTTAATGTCCCGATGAACATAATGTAATCTATGAATAGAGTCTATAGCTAGCACCATTTCACAAATGTAAAACCTTGCCATATCTTCTGGCAATCTGTCTTCAAATTTACTCAGTAGAGTCAATAGGTCTCCACCACAGTAATAGTCCATAACTAAATACTGGAGAAAAAAAATGAGAAAATAAATTAAAATATGTATATCAATAATGAGAAATATGAATTTAAATAACATAGCAATAGAAAATAGCTTGACAAATGTATAATATAGTACAATTAACATTTAAAGTCATTTTAAGTTGATCTAATCAGGGGAAAGATTAAAATTTAGAAAGGCAAAATGATTTCCTTCAGGACGATAGGTCAACTGGATTGCCTAGGCCGAGCCCTCTAATTGAGAGATTTCTAACAGTAAGCAGAAAATGACAATGAGCAGAAAATAAAACAACTAAAAGAGAAAAGAGGGGATAGGGAGGTGGATTCGTAAGCTCTTAACACAAAACTTAAGAGTAGAAAGTTTAGGGATAGAAACAAAACACATATTTTTGCGGCCAAGGACATCCATACAATATCCATGAATTTTAACATTTCTAGCACTTAAAAATCAGAAAATGAAGTAAAAAATAAAAAGTTATGTTTAAAAATATGAAAATAAGCTTTAAAATAATAAAATTAACAAAGTCTCACATAATAGTTTACTTAAAATGGTAATTTTCATTAATTTAAACCAGCACTTTTTTCTTTAAAAAATGTGACAGGTACTCCAAGTTTGACTCAAGAATATCACAGTTTTATCATTACAGTCAGATACTGTACTTAGATTGCACAGATATCTCTAATATGTTTGAAATTAGTTGAGTGGAAATCTAAAATTAAAAAAAAATAATTCATTTCATTAAATACACAAAATGTTTAAGTTATGTATACTTGTCAGGAGTATTTAGACTGATAGAGCAGCTTATAAAATAAAATCACTCTCAAGTTCAAGAAAGGTAAGATGTATAGGGCCCTCATATGAGGCTTTGGCTCGAAGACCCCAAGAGTATAAATCAGGCCTTGAACATTGTTATGCTTGAGTAAAAAAAACTTTTAATCATATTTATCAATTTTTAGTGTTTTAAACTGGCTACTACATCCAGTATATTCTGTAGATATATATTTATCACATTGGAAATATTTTAATGTATTAATATCAAACCAAATACATTCATACTTAGTGGTAATATAAAATACACATTCATACTTATATAATATAAAATACAATGAAAATAAAACTGGCATAAGTTAAAATACAGCACCTTAAAAAATATCATCATACAATTACCAAAATTTTTAAAAATATAAATTTTAATACTATAATAGACAATATTGGGTTTCAAAACTTTTGTCTAATTGTGCTTACCAATATCCCTGACTTCCATTATAATCTATATTATATTGTTATTTAATTATTAATATTATATTATTTTATAATCTTCCATTTTTTGAGGGAGGAAATTGATGATAGAAAACACAATTTTAGAAGCTGAAATTAAAAAGCTTGCTGCTGAATCTATTTCACTAATATTTCCCCAATTTCAAAAAGTAAAAGACTTTTTTTAAAAGAGACTTTTAAAAATTTACTGCGGACAACACTACGCCCTTTACTATGGACGTTGTGAATCGGTCCGAATGTTCGTTGGAGACGTCAGTTTGGCATCAGCTTGTGGACATTATGCGAGCAAACGATCAAGCTGACGTCACGACGAACTTTCGGACCGATTCGCAAGGCCCAGAGTAGCCCCTTAATATTTGAATTTATGCTAAAACAATTAAATTTCCGACCAGTAGTAGACATCTATCTTGTTACTTATTTGGTTTATCATCCGACTGAACCGAACAAGTCTCTAGACTTTGTGAATCGTTCCGAACATTCGTTGTGACGTCAGCTTGATCGTTTGCTCGCATAATGTTGGATCTTCAGTACCGGAGTTCGTGGTTTCGAATACCATTGTAGCATGGACATTCGTAGTCGTTCGGAATCGGCTTTAAGCAGTAGGTCTCGGTCTCTATAGCCCTTGTGTTACAAAATAGAATACCGTAGAGCTCCAAAGCAAACTGAACCCCACCCAAACAATTTGCCGAAGTCTGTTCTATTTAATTGGGTTGATTGGTTTGGAACGCTACGGTTTACTGTTTTGCTACACAAAGGTTAATGAGATTTGGACCTACTGTTTAAAAACAATTCTGAACGACTACAAATACCCATGCCAGGAATGGGATTAAAATCCACGAACTTGAGTACCGATGAGCAGCGACCTACCCCTTTAACCATAGTTCGGTACCGATCCTATTTGGTTCCTCTACCTTGATATTAACCTATGGTGGAAATGGTTTTACTTCTGGAAGGACTGCATTTAAGGATTTTTTACTGATTCATTTTACCACGTGATACAGAAGAAAATTTACCAGGGTAAGCCGTGACCATTTTCTACAATTTATGCCGACAAAACACCACTATTTACCTTTAAAGTAAGCTTAGATAAAAAAAAAATTCCTTTTTCTGAAATCTCCTTAATTAAAAAAAAATAGAAATAAATAAAATTTGGAAAGCTCCATCTATGCATCATACTTTGTAGAATTCCAAGTGGGTTTCTTCGAAATCAAGAATAAGGCCCTTACTCTGGACGTTGCGGTTCGTTTCGAACCTCCGTTATTACGTCATTTTGACGTCAGCCTGCGGACATTATGTGATCAAATGATCAAGCTGACGTCAAAGTGACGTCACAACGAGCGTTCGACCCGACTCGTAAATTCCAGAGTAAGGCCCTAAGAGTCCAAGAAAAGGGAGACATGGGGGGTGAATTAGGGGACATCATCACAAGTGTAGCAGAGGCAGGGAGGAACTGTCCCGGAACGCAACATAGAGGGGATGGCAAAATGATGGTACGAAATTTTAGAATGAGATTGCTTCCATTCTTAAGGGCCGGTCTCGCCAAAGTCGTTTAATGGCTAACCACGGTTAAACTCTGTTTAATCGGAGAATTACGTCCCACCTTTGGTTGGCGCCATGGGTTAATCGCGGTTAGCCATTAAACGACTATGGTGAGACCGGCTCTAAACCCCTATACAATAATAGCTTAAGTTATCTGTCCGTCTGTCCTTGAATTTATGAAGCGGTTGAACCTCGAATGGATAGAGTCATCCATATTGGATTGTCGATGAGTTAGGGTTAGCAACGTTCGAAATATACCCTTCACCCCTTTTCTAATATGCCCAAGCAATATGCTTGGGACAACAGTAAGTTTTCAGGCAGACAAACTTTAAAAATGAGTTACAATGTATCACAACAGATGGCGCTGCAGTCTTGAAAAATCTAAACTACGATATTATTCTGTGGAGACTTTTACAAGACCAGGTGTACCGCCACTATCCAGAAACAATTAAATAACTGGAGCAGTACATCTGTTCTGCACGTGAAGCCATCCCGATTGAGACGTTTACACGAGTTTCTGATAATTTCGTTCTGAGAATACGCCATATTATTGCTGAGCCTGGTGGATATCTGGAATATATCGTAGTTTAGATTTTATCTAAACTGCAGCGCCATCTGTTGTGGAATATTGTAACTAATTTTGAAAGTTTGTCTGCCTGAAAATTTACTATTGTCCCAAGCTTATTGCAATAAACTGTATATTTTTATTCGTTTAGTTTTTACAGATTTTTCAAATATACTGGTCAGTTTTGAAACACCCTGTATGTAAAGAAATAGTTAAAATACAAGCTGTGTATGAAAGAATAGCCCTAATGTAGCTCATGCATGTCGCAAGAGGGGGCTAAAATGGGTACCCAGCGGACGGTGGTATAGCCTGATATCCTGCCCTTGGGGATTATATCCGGGTCAGAGGATTTTTGGGTAAACAAGGGTATCGCAATCCTGAAGTATCGCTGGAATCTATTTTTCCTTCACGTTCTTCTCTTCTTTTGGGGGGTTTAGGTACAATAGACCTGTGGTTGGAATGCTCTGCTCTTAGGTAAAATTTCTGGAATTGCCCTAAAGGTCATTTTCATTTTCATTTTCAAAACCCATATGTTAACAGAGCTACAAGAATCCAACACAGCCAGAACGTAATTCCCTTAAGCGAACATTAAACAGTCATGGATAGTTCTGGAAATACATAATTAAAGCGGTGAAAAAAAGAAGCCATACTCACCAAATTTACATCATCTTGGAACGAGAAGTGGAGGTTCGTGATCCACCTCTTATCACCGTAAACAAGCACTTCCCTCTCCTCTTGGAAACAAGCCGTCTGGAGAAAAAGGAAAAACACTAGAATTTAACTACTAAATTTCCGAAAGGACAAATAAATACATATACAAGGGTTTGAACTTTAATAGTGGCAACACTGCTGTAAAAATGCTGCGCAACCAAACCAAAGAATATCGCGTATACCACATTTGAGCTACATACCTACCTTACCTCTCAGCAAAAAGAATCGTCCTTCCTACGTCATGCGCATGCGGAGTGACGCAAAGAACTGATCCTTGTATTAGCTTGCGGTCTAAAGTAAGTGTTGTCAGGATGTTATCAAAAGAAGAACAACGAAGTTAGATAAAAAAAATTCAACTAGCCAGAGGTCGTACAGCAGGACAGTGTCATCTAGGGCTTTACCATCCACCTTACTCTCCAAGTCTAAGCCCTTGAGACTTTGTCTTAATTCCTAAGAGGAAGGAACCACTTCGTGGCATTCGCTTCAGAACTGTTCCAGAAATTCTTGTATCAGTAGACCGGTCCGTTCGAACTATCAACAGAACAGAGCTGCTACAGGTGTTCTGCGACTTCCACATCGTTGGAAACGGGTTATACACAATGCTGA
>CM063499.1:87017817-87020317 GCA_032207245.1 Pardosa pseudoannulata | reverse complement strand
ATTTTATATTGAAATATATAAACAAATATATAAATAGACAAATAAATAAATAACAACCATAAGATTTTTGTAAACAAAAAATATATTTTTTAGTGGATAAATTTATAATAGTATCGTAAATATGAAAAATCAAATAGAAATAGTAGTATATAGTTTTAATTTTTTTTCCGTTCTGTGGTTCCGCATCGACTGATGTAAAAACTAGTTTTTGTCTAAATTTTTCCAGAATCTATGTAGTAGACAAGAACATTCGGCTTCGTTTTCCTGTATATACCGTTATTTTTGTACCCACAAATAAACCATGTTGTTACACTAACCCGTACTAGTACGTGATCCGCGCTCAAGTATCAATCGTCAGGAAACGTAAAAGTACGTGGCCCCCGCTGAATCATCAATCGTCAGAAAACGTATTAGTACGTGACTAGCGCTCAAGTATCAATCATCAGAAAACGTACTAGTACATGACCCGTGCTCAAATATCAATCGTCAGAAAACGTTGTCTCACACACAAGTAACAATCATCCGAAAACGTACTAGTAAGTGGCCCTCGCTCAAGTAAACAATCGTCAGAAAACGTACTAGTACTTGTCCCACGCTCAAGTATCAATCGTCAGAAAACGTACTAGTACGTGTCCCGCGCTCAAGTATCAATCGTCAGAAAACGTACTAGTACGTATCCCTCGCTCAAGTATCAATCGTCAGAAAACGTACTGGTACGTAACTAGCGCTCAAGTATCAATCGTCAGAAAACGTTGTCTCACACACAAGTAACAATCATCCGAAAACGTACTAGTAAGTGACCCTCGCTCAAGTATCAATCGTCAGAAACGTACCAGTACGTGTCCCACGCTGAATTATCAATCGTCAGAAAACGTACTAGTACATGTCCCTCGCTGAAGTATCAATCGTCTGAAAACTTACTAGTATGTATCCGGCGCTCAAGTATTAATCATCAGAAAACGTACTAGTACGTGTCCTGCGCTCAAATATCAATCGTCAGAAAACGTTGTCCTCACACACAAGTAACAATCATCCGAAAACGTACTAGTACGTGACCCTCTCTCAAGTATCAATCGTCAGAAAACGTACTAGTACGTGTCCAGCGCTGAAGTATCAATCGTCAGAAAACGTACTAGTACGTGTCCCTCGCTGAAGTATCAATCGTCAGAAAACGTACTAGTACGTGTCCCGCGCTCAAGTATCAATCATCAGAAAACGTACTAGTAAGTGACCCGCGCTCAAGTATTAATCGTCAGAAAACGTTGTCTCACACACAAGTAACAATCATCCGAAAACGTACTAGTAAGTGACCCTCGCTCAAGTATCAATCGTCAGAAACGTACCAGTACGTGTCCCACGCTGAATTATCAATCGTCAGAAAACGTACTAGTACATGTCCCTCGCTGAAGTATCAATCGTCTGAAAACTTACTAGTATGTATCCGGCGCTCAAGTATCAATCATCAGAAAACGTACTAGTACGTAACCTGCGCTCAAATATCAATCGTCAGAAAACGTTGTCTCACACACAAGTAACAATCATCCGAAAACGTACTAGTAAGTGACCCGCTCTCAAGTATCAATCGTCAGAAAACGTATTAGTACTTGTCCCTCGCTGAAGTATCAATCGTCAGAAAACGTATTAGTACTTGTCCCTCGCTGAAGTATCAATCGTCAGAAAACGTACTAGTACGTGTCCAGCGCTGAAGTATCAATCGTCAGAAAACGTACTAGTATGTGACCCGCGCTCAAGTATCAATCGTCAGAAAACGTACTAGTACGTGACCCACGCTCAAGAATCAATCGTCAGAAAACGTACTAGTACATGACCCTCGCTGAAGTATCAATCGTCTGAAAACTTACTAGTATGTATCCGGCGCTCAAGTATCAATCATCAGAAAACGTACTAGTACGTAACCTTGCGCTCAAATATCAATCGTCAGAAAACGTTTGTCTCACACACAAGTAAACAATCATCCGAAAAATGTACTAGTATGTGACCCGCGCTTTAGTATCATTCGTCCGAAAACGTACTGGTACGTGTCCCTCGCTGAAGTATCAATCGTCTGAAAACTTACTAGTATGTATCCGGCGCTCAAGTATCAATCATCAGAAAACGTACTAGTACGTCACCCGCCCTCAAATATCAATCGTCAGAAAACGTACTAGTACGTGTCCCTCGCTCAAGTATCAATCGTCAGAAAACGTACTAGTACGTGTCCCGCATACAATGTGTTAATAACATTTTCCAGCTTACAAATGTAAAATGAGCAATACATGCAATAAAATAATGTGGAAAAATTTTTTTGGATCGAATTCGTTGAAAAAAAAAAAAAACGAAACTCTTAAAGGGTTAACATAGACTAGTAAAATATATTTAGTTAGTATTTAATAAACTGAATGATGAATTTCAGTGATCAAAACTGGTCAAAATTTATATTCAAAACAGTTAAAACCACTGGTTTTAAACCCCATGATTAAAACCGACACAACTTGATTTG
>CM063499.1:87010317-87012817 GCA_032207245.1 Pardosa pseudoannulata | reverse complement strand
AATTTAAATGCCACCAAAAATTATAAGCTTAAATTTCATTTTCCGACACTTTTTTAAGTATAAATGTTTATTTCTATATTAATTTATCTATGCGTAAAAATATCAAACTAATTATAATTGGATATATTTGGGAAATGTTTATAGTTGAGAAATTTTATCTAAATGAAGCTTAAATCAACTGTTAAACATACATTTCATTTCTAAAGTTTTACTTACCTCTAACAAATGATAGAGAATTTCTTTATTATCAATTGTTACTTGTATTGTTTTCAAAACATTCATAACAAATTAAGTAGATTATGAGAAAATCAGTTGGGCTAACCATAAAAAACACTTGCAAGATCTCTTAGCAGTTGTTGTTCATGCCCGTACGCCGTCAGCGTAACTCCAAAACATTACGTTTTGGAGTTACTTTGGAGTTCATCCATCCGCGAATGTATCGTAATTATAACCTGTAGGTGCTTAGAAATTCAAAAAAAATATCAAAATAGGCAGTGGCGTGCGGTCCATATGTGCAGGGCCACTGCACACCCTGGCAAAATTATGAGGGACAATAATTTTCCGCACCTATATCTACCTATCTTTATATGATATATAATAAATATATTTATAATATATTCAAATATTATGTTGATTTACTTGCTTGTATTCCTGCAATGCGTGCTGTACTAGGTGCTGCACCACGTATCGCTCAAACGCACATAGGAAGTTCTGATGTGTACGCACTGCGCACTAAATTGAAAATCACGCTTTATATGTATGGGCTACTGGAGAAGAACAGCATACTATGGCACTGAGGCAAGTGCAGCTATTTTTCCTGCATTCAGAATCATCCGAAGACACGGTTTATTAAGCGTTGTATTAGAGCGGGGACTTAAGTTCTTTTGTTTTTTTTTAACTGATTAACTGGCCATACGATTTTTCAGACAGTTAATGTTTAAATTTATATATTGTAAGATTTTGTTTTCATGGAAATATAAAAGAAGTATTTCATCAATATAAAGTGAAATGTTTTAGTGTGGTGAAGTAATTTCAGTGATGTATTATATTTATTGACATAATTAGCTGAAAAACAATGCTGTTTTTTTTAAAGAAGCGAATTTTAACAGAACAGTCCAAATTTTACCATTCATTGTGTCTTACAGACAGTATATAAGTTATATCTGTAACACCATATCCCTGGTTTTGTTTTTAAAAATTGTCAAGATGTTTTTCGCAGAATATATGATTTTCAAATGTTAAAAACAATTAATAAATATAATTTAATCCACCGACCGAACAAGAAACAGTTCGCTCTATTGTGCCAGCGTGCAGCGAAATTCTTTGCACGTGGAATAGACTTTCGGTTTGTCACCAATGAGCATCCGGATGAGGCACCGCAGCGGCGGACGCCATTTGGTGTTACGTTTGTGGAACATATAAGTTTTTCGTGGAAGCCCGAAGCGTTGCTTTTTCGACGCCGACATGACACTATACAACTAAAGACATGATTTTTGCTTCAGTGCTAGTAAAATTCTCATAAGTTTAGCTGTTTTTATAGTTATAACTAGACTACTCGTAGGTAAATATTTTATTTATTGTATTCTTTAAATTTATATTCATAATAAATAACCAGTTTGAGAATGGAGAACTCAGATGTCTCAATAATTAAAGATTCATTGGAAAATCCATGTTCTCTGCACACCCTGCATAAAAACCTACTGCTCGCCACTGAAAATAGGCATAAAAGGATCAAAATAATCGAAATTTTCTCAGACCATAACACTTTGGGAAAGCCTGATCATTATTTCGAGATTTATTCTTTCTTAATCGCATTTAATAACGATTAAGAGAAAAATCTTAATCGTCTTCTATCGATTCAATCGCATCAAATTGAGAACATAACGAGAAACCATTATGACGCCGGAACAGACGATAACAAAGTCAATTATCTCTCAGATTTTCCTTCACAAAAGAAGTTGTTAAACCATCTTCAAGTCTAATAATAACAAAGCAATTCCAACCTAAACGTAGAAGTGATTGAATTTGTGTGAATTAAAAAAGAACACGTGAAGGATACAAGATAAATTTTCTACACTACACGAGTTTAGTTGCATTTTTGTATATGCATTTATTTTCATCGGCATGTAAAATTTTGGCTTTTTGCCAGCTGGCAGTTCGCTGTTCTGAGTCAGCAATTCTTCAAGCTGCTTCTTCTCTGAAGGAAGCTAGAAAATAATATCCATAGATGGCTAGAATCTGCAACTGATTTTAGAAATCGTCTGATACACGTTTTAGTTGCTGGAGCATGTATCTGGAATCACGAGTGCGTATTTCGAAATCAGAAGTATGCATGAATAAAAGTTTGCATCTGTAACGAAGTCTATATTTTTTAGGTTACAACGATTCTAGTTATGTTGTGATTTTTATTTTATGTTTTTGTCGTCTTTCGACTCAACTTTAGCTTCATTAGTTTAGAGACTACTTACAAGTCGTGGAATTATTTGCTTCAGGTTAGAGT
>CM063499.1:86987817-87005317 GCA_032207245.1 Pardosa pseudoannulata | reverse complement strand
ATTTCCAAATGTCAAAAACAATTAATAAATATAATTTAATCCACTGATCGAAAAAGAAACTGTTCGCTCTATTCTGCCAGCATGCAGTGAAATACTCTGCACTTGGTATAGACGTTCGATTTGTCGAGCATCCGGATGAGGCACAACAGCGCCGGGCGCCATGTGGTGCTACGTTTGCTAAACATATAAGTTTTTCGTGGAAGCACGAAGCGTTGCTTTTTCGACGCGGATATGACAACATACAACAAAAGACATGATTTTTGCTTCAGTGCTAGTAGAATTCTCATAAGTTAAGCTGTTTTTATAGTTATAACTCGACTACTCGTAGGTAAATATTTTATTTATTGTATTATTTAAATTTATATTCCTAATAAATAACCCGTTTCAGAATGGAGAACTCAGATGTCTCAGATTTATTGGAAAATTCATGTTCTCTGCACACCCTGCATGAAAAACTACCGCACGCCACTGGTAAATTCGTACAAGTTAGCAGCTATGGACTACTAACAACAAATCCTGGAATTTATTCGCATCAATTTTACACTGGTTGCTACAATTTTATATTGAAAAGAACAAAATATCTTTCGAGACTGTACAGTTTAACTGATACCGTGGGCAACTTAGAACATATTAATACCACGTTCATCAAGTAATCAGAGGAATGGATTAGAAAAATAATCAGTATGAAACGCAGTACAGTGCAAAATATGCGCAGACGAAAATAAAAATAAATACCTCTCCGAATGCTCCTCTTCCAATGACTTTCAGAACTTCAAAGTCATCCTTTGTCAGTCGCAAGCTTTTCACCTTCTGCGCCACTGGTGACACTGAAAAGGAAAAGCACACCGTAAGCGAGATATTTGTATCAACAATATTAAAGGTACATTTAAAATGAATTAAAAGTGTGGGACTTGTTTGAAAAATTAATTACTTGCTATCAGGGTTTGTAATTATAACCGGTCAAAAAACTGATTGACCAGGACACTGGATAAAAGTTTTAACAGTCCAAAAGTGGTCAGAAGTAGTATGAATTGTTAAAAATAGTTTTAAATGGTCTTAATTTTAATATATAATATATTTTGTAATTAGAAGTGACTTTTAACAAGCAATAAAAACAGTAGTGCAGTTAACCCCTTCCGGTATGATTTAATAACATTGAAAAAGAGAACTTGATAAATTGTACGCTTGACTGCTCTGGCAAGAATGATATAATTTTGCCTATTTGTCTTAATAGTGATAAAGTAGATTTTAATGAAAGTCATGCTGAAAACTTATGTACTAAGAAATCGGAAGATCCTCAGAATCGCTGGAAGCAGTATTCGGAACCAAAAAAACCAGAGAAAAATTTATATTGATACCATAACTGGAAATTCTACGTACAATGATCCAGAACAAGAAAACCAGAATGTAGAAACTCTTAATGGTAAGTTTTATATCAACTTCTACACATATTTTCTATTATAACTTTAGCTTTTTTAAACCCCTTCCGGTATGATTTAATAATGAAAAACAGTGCATGAAATAACCATTTAATTTTTATTTAAAAAACTTGTTTCATTTTACAATTCTTACATATTCTTAATTAAAATCCACTTTTTACATAGTGTTAAATAATATCAGAAACAGTAAAATTAAGAAAATATCAAAACAAAACATTAATAAGGTATACAGATAATAGTCTTCGAGCTAGTGGTACTTTTCAAAACAAAGTGCAAAGGAATTCTTAATTGTTTACACCGCCAAGTAGTCTCACTTTTAATTTGATTCTTGTAACACACACTGCATTTCTTAGTAGGTTTTCTTTTATTCTGACTCATTAATTTGGCAATGACTTGTACCAAGAAATTCTAAGTAAACAATATGCAATAGTGACTTGTGATTTTCACAAGTGATAAAAGTGTTGCCAAATTCAGTACACTAGAAATTTTAAACTAAATTAATTATCATATTTAACAGTAACTTTAATCGCATGACGAGTGTAGCTCGTCATTGTGCGGTATGGAATGAAAAACTAATGACGAGTTAGACTCGTCATTTTACCGGAAGGGGTTAAACAAAATATTACACTACCAAGTTCATGAGATTGAACATGCTTATGTAGTATAATAAGAATGTTTGATTTTTAAAAATGAACCATGCGCAGGCAATAGTAAAAATGTAATCCAGTTGCAGTAAAAAACATAAAATATGAGTTACAGTTAAAAAATAAAACATGAGTTACAGTTAAAAGCATAAAACAACGAGTTGAAGTTAAAAACATAAGTTGTAGTTTAAAAGAATAAATTTTAAAATTAAAACAAATAACATGATATATTACAATTAAAATTGTTATTAATTTAAAAATCATTTTCACTGCAATCACCATAATTGGTGGACAGCAATGAAGAATGCTAAAGGCATTAACATAAAATTGGTTGATTTTACAATCCATCTAATGAACTGTCGTGCCAGCTATAGAAAGATTATTTTCAAAGTTTGGAGTCATCCAAAATAAATTACGAAATCGTTTAAATTGTATATTATATATGTATATATATGTATGTATGTATATATATGTATGCATGTATATATATGTATGCATATATGTATATGTATTTAAATTCAGAGACAATTAGGAAACTTGTTAAACACTTTATTATCTATAATTATCAATGAATGGGCAGTCGTAATTTAAAGTGAAATGCTTAAAAGTTTAATGACTTACACCATGATCTGTTTCGCTTTGAAGGACTTTGTGGTTTTTAAAAAAATCATGAGTAAGCAAAAAAGCAATTCAATAACAGTCAACTTTCGTTAAAAAGAAAGGCTTAAATACGCTAAAATATTTCGTACTATCCAAAAATTGTATTATTCGATAAAACAACAAAAACGTAATTAGGATGACTTTAAAAATAAGCACTTACAGCATGATATCTACAAAATACATATTCCATGGCTTTTTAACGTTAATGAATTAAGTTATCTTTTTGAAAACAATGTACGTTTCTAACCAGGGTTGTAATTTTGACCAGGATACTGGTTAAAAGTGGTTTAACCGTCTAAAACTGGTCAAAAATGGTCAGAAGTGGTCAGAATTGTTAAAAATGGTTTTAAAGGGTCTTAATTTTAATCTATAATATCTTTTGTAATTAGAAGTGACTTTTAACAAGCAATAAAAATAGTAGTACAGTTAAACAAAATATTACACTAACAAGTTCACGAGATTTAACATGCTTATCCCCTATATAATAATAGCCTAAGGTGTCTGTCGGCAAATTTTTGAAGCGGTTGTACCTGGAATGGATTCCTCGGCTAAGGGCAGGCGATTAAATTTATCAATTTATCCACGTAATAAATAGGTAAAAATAACATTTTTTTTTCTAGCATTATGACGTCATTCCTTTAACCATCTCATATAATCATTTCTTGTTTTAAATTATTTAAATATCGCGTGCATTATTTTCATACGTTTTATCGCTGAACTTACATATTAAGCAAATAATTTTCTTTTATATTTGACTTAAATAATAGATTAAGTATATAAGTGATAATTTTAAATTCAATCATCGATTATTTTTTGTTGTAATGAAAATTTTATCATCGGTATTAACAATAAATTCTTTTCATATAAGTCGAGGACTACTAAATATCTAACTTTTAATTTATATATATTTGGAAATTAAGAAGTTTGTTTGTTTGTTATACATAACCACATGGTTTGACTAAATGAATTCCATGTGATTCTAAACTGCATTACAGGATCGGGAGACTCTAGAGGAGTATGACGATAAATAAACTATTGAGAGTGAACCAGATAATTCTCAGCCAAAAAACAAACCATTTTATTACCTGCCTCATTGGGTACTTAACAGTTCTGGAATATTAAAAATTTTACTGATCCCGTCATATGATGGGCTATATGCTAGTACAGTATAATAACAATGTCTGAATTTTAAAAATGAACCATGCACGTGCAATTGTAAAAATGTAATCCAGTTACAGTTAAAAACCTAAAATATGAGTTACAGTTAAAAAAAGAGTACAGTTAAAGATACACTTGGACCTGATTTCTGGTGGACAGCAATGAAGAATGCTAAAGGCATTAACATAAAATTGGTTGATTTTACAATCCATCTAATGAACTGTCGTGCCAGCTATAGAAAGATTATTTTCAAAGTTTGGAGTCATCCAAAATAAATTACGAAATCGTTTAATTTAGACTACTAAACTTGTTACTTGCAACTGTTTATTGAATTCATAAATTACTTATAAAACGGTTTGTATAAAAAAAATAAGTTAAACTTTTGTATCTTGGTGTTATGTTACATTTTTTTTCTGGTGTTATTTATATTATGACATTTTAAGAAATGTAACTTGCCTTTATCATATGCTAGTAAATTAAGTTCGATTAGTATTGATTAGTATTAAATATAATTATTAAATATATATTGTAATTAATAGATTAGTTGTAAGTATATGAAAAGTGATTTCAGTGGTCAAAATTAATATTGACCATTGGTTAAAAGATTAGGACCCCCATGGTTAACTATAATTTAAAAGACACAGAAATACAAAATATTTACGGTTGTAAAAACATTGCAAGAAATAATTTTTGTCGTAAACATTTGAACTTTCGCTGGAAGCAGAGTTGTAATTTTGACCGGTCAAAACTGATTTTGACCAGGACACTGGATAAAAGGTGTAACCGTCCAAAAATGGTTGAAGTGGTCAGAATTGTTAAAATAGTTTTAAATTGTCTTAATTTTAATATATTATATCTTTTGTAATTAGAAATGACTTGTAATATCAATAAAAATAGTAGTGCAGTTAAACAAAATTTGACACTAACAAGTTCACGAGATTTAACATGCTTATACAGTATAATAAGAATGTCTGAATTTTAAAAATGAACCATGCACGTGAAATTGTAAATATGTAATCCAGTTGCAGTTAAAAACATAAAATGAGTTATTGTTTAAAAAAAATAGTCCAGTTCAGGATACACTTGGACCTGACGTCTGGTGGGCAGCCATGAAGAAGGTTAAAGGCATTAACATAAAATGTGTTGATTTTACAATACATCTAATGAACTGTTGTGCCAGCTATAGAAAGATTATTTTCAAAGTTTGGAGTCATCCAAAATAAATTACGAAATCGTTTAAATTGAGAGACAACTACAAAACTTGTTACTTGTAACCGTTTTTTGAATTCAACATAAATTACATATAAAACAGCTTGTATAAAAAAAAATTAGTAAAACATTTTTTTTTTGTATCTTGGTGTTATGTTATATTTGTTTTTTGCTGGTGTTATTTATATTATGACATTTCTAACAAATGTAACTTGCCTTTATCATAGGCTAGTAAACTATGTTCCATTAGTATTAAATATATTGAAAAGGGAATTTCAGTGGTCAAAATGGATGCTGACCAGGACGGTTAAATCCACTGGTTTAAATCACCATTAAAGAAACACAGGATTAGTATACAGCAAGCAGGGTTGTATGGTTAAAAACGACACAACCCTGCTTGCTGTATACTAATCCTGTGTTTCTTTAATTCATAAGTTGTACACGAATGATAAATAAGTACACGATAGTGAGTACTCGTGTACTAGCTGATTCTCTCCCAATTTTCGACAGCCGAATGGTGACAGATTGAGTAGGATGCTCCTCAGTACTGTAGTTTATGGGTTCTAATTGTACTGCTGGCATGGATGATTATATCCGTTCGGATCGTCTATAAGCAGTAGGTCCCGGTCTCATTTGTCGTCATGTAGCGAAACAGTAGACCACTCTCGGTCTGAGTAATTAAGGTTAATTAATAAACAAAAGTTATATTTGTTTCAAATTTCAAATTAGTTTTTAGATTATATTACGCTAACAATAGAATTAAACAAGAATACTTTAGAGGAAGAGGTAATGTAATATTTATATCAATTAAAAAAAATTATTTTCTTGTCATCAAATCAATAAATAAATTTTGACTTTTTTTTAGATTAATGATTTAAACACTGATTTAATAAATACCCTTGAGAAAGTACTACATATTTCTACAGAAAAGAGCTCTATAGAAAACTATAAGAAAAGAGAATAACTATAGAAAAATGTGTGACGTTTTTTTGAGTTTTTATTTTTTAACATACACTAACATTTTAAATTAAATTTTTATTTATAAAAAAGTCAGAATTTTTATTTAAAAATTTATATCTTTTTATCTCGTCTGAATACATTAGACCCTCTTATATTGCTAATTGCTAGTTAAATAATATTAAATAAGCGTTTTTTTACAACATGATATACTTGAATTCGCTGAAAAATTTAGTCAATTACATCTAAAGAAATGTTTATCGATTTCTATCGAAATAATTTTCTATAAACTTATTCTTTAAAATTCTATAAATTTCTATAAAGCTCTATGAACAATTTTCGTAAGGGAAAACAATTTATGTTTGTTTTACATTTATAAATAAGAAAGTATAAATAACTTATATAATATAACAGAAAATATTACAGTTTTATATTTGTAAATAAGAGAGAGAAAAGCGAACATTCCATAAGAATTTGTTGAGAAAGGATAAAAAAAACATTTTATGCATTTAATAAAATAATTTGTCGATTATTATTAATCGTTATCTGAAACCTTGCCCTCACCCAGCTAGCACGGAAACGTTGGATTTTCGTTGGCTACAAGTTGGCTGTTGGTCTTTGGTTGGGTAAACGTTGAAAAAGGGGAAATGAAGTGATGGTAATTAGTTGGCAAAATGTTTGGTTGGCCATCGGTAATTCTGAAACGTTTGGCCAACGTTTGGGCCAACATAAGATATTTTCTGTTTACGCCTCTTGCACAAATATCGGCATACCATTGGCTAAGAAATATAAAAGTAACCGCCTATATACCATGTGCAGAAGCTCCGCCAAAAGAGAAAGTTGTGTATCAACAACCGCCATCTTTAGGGTTAACGCGCCATCGCTGCAGGATTTCAAAATTTGCAAGGTAAGTTCTCTTGATATTTTTGTGGTTTCTATCATATATATATATATATATAAATATATATATATATATATATATATATATATAGGATATATATATAGACTATATAATATATGATATGCCCTCATATTATTATTAATTTTATTCCTGAAAAAACGATGTTTGGCTATCTGTACTGTAGTTTCTCTTTTTGTGTTTTTAATAAGTAACGTACCATTTATAAAAGTATATACACGGTGTTTTGGTATACTTTTAGTCTTTAATACCTTTTAATACACTTCTTTAGTAATATTTAAGAAAATAGCAAATTTTAAGTCAATTTAAGATATGTGACATAATTTTTTTTAAAGCATGCTGATTTAAATTATCGTTAGGTTACTTTTGTTGTGTTTTTTCTTAATAATAATAATAAAGTTGTATAATGATATGTAGATATTATGGATTTCACTTTATCATAGTTATGAAACTTGTTTACTTTATAACTTAATTTTATTTATTAGATGTAATTATGTTTGCCTTTACATTTTTACATATTCAAATCATCTTTGAATCATTTTAAAAAGGTAAAATAATAAAAGGAAATGCTTGTGGTAACATTAAAACATTTTATAATATATACTTTTTGAGTTACTTATTTGTGTTTCAGATGCCATGAAATTGTGAATCCAGAGAAAATGTAGAGAACTTTGGTAGATAGATATGGTCGCCGAATTTAAATTTTAAAAAAAATTGTAAATAAAAGAAAAAAATAACTAAAATATGTATATTATTTTTTTTCTGTAAACCTCTGTTGTGTTGTGCTTTTCTTCAATTATCTATTTTTAGCTCTCAGAAGGGGAAATTTTCGTTTTTCTTATTTAAGAAACAGTTTGTATCATTAAAAAAATTAATATAAATTTCAAAGGAATAAATGAATTGCCACAGAGTAAGTATTATATGAAATGTGTGATGTGGACTAAAATCACTTCATTCTTTTTTTTATATCTATTTCCTATTTTTCAACTCTTGAAAATTTTAAAAATGACTTATGTTATAAAAACATTAGCTTATATCAAAGTAATAGCACATGCCCCATTCTATATTATACACTATAGCAAAATAATAAACAGAAATATAAACGTTGGTATTCCGTTGTCCCATCGTAGGTATTTACGTTTGGCCACCGTAGTATTGCGTTGGCAATATGTAAACAAACCACCATTAGCCAACCATTAACCAACCGTTGGCCAACGGTTGACCAACGTGTCATATCAACGTTGGCCCAACGTAATGGGGAGGGGGCAGTACAACGTTGGCCCAACGTAAACGTTTGCTAGCTGGGATATTACACACATCATAACAAAAAAAAGATAACTAGAATGAGGAATTTGCACATGTGGGGGATTCGAACAACTTAGTGTTTTTCTGGTAATTTCAGACTCGTAGATTCCCAAAATGTTCTCAAAAAATGTAAAAAACTGGTCCATCATTTAAAAAATTAATTTTAAAGTTAAGCGAAAATCACGTGACATCAAAAAGCTCCGTGATTGGTTGTGATGTCATCGTTCATGCAGACCAATATTTTTGTATTGCTTTTAAGCGCGCACTATTTTCCGATTTTGTTTTTGCAAGTTCCTGAAATTTTCTAGCTATCAAAATTTATTTTTATTTAAACCTGAAGGTTTATTTTATCGATCTAGATAGCTTAGTTATCTCAATTTGTCATAAATGTCTCTTCTACCTGGATTTACCAATCAGACAACCTCCCGAAAATTGACAGCATGTCAATGTTTTCTTTACTTGGCAAAAAACCCGGATTTTATGGGAGCAGAAATACGAGGAATTAAAACCCAAAGGTGTGTAAAATCATTTATATTTTTTTTTCCAATTTTACTTAACATGTATTAATACTTTATTCATGCTAAACACAGCTCTTTTGTTTGTAAACACAAACAAGTCAAATATCATATATATACACATTTGTAGTTGCATCGTTTTTATAAATAGAGACGGATGTAATATTAAAATAAAAATTAGAGGAGGTTTTTTTTGTGAGACCGGTCTCATTAGCCTTCGTGTTGCAAAAAGTAGACCGTAGACCAAAACCAAAACCAAAACCAAACCAAAATCAATTCTTAGATATTTTAAATATGATGAAAAGAAATTTAAAATCTTTAAATGGCTTTACTTAATTATTTATACATTTTTAAATAGCAATACAATTTTATTGCCTTTAATATTAATGTCAAATTAAAAAATGTATAAAATTTCTCAAATTAAATTTAATTTTTAAAGTAATATAATTATTAAGTATTTTAAAAATATTATACTTTTTTTTTTTTTCAAATTAGTCACCAATTTAATCGAAAAATATCACTGTTACATTTGATACATAAGAAAGTATGCATCTCTGAAGAAAATATTTATAATACCTTGAAAATACATAACTTTCCCCTCCCCCGAGTTATTTATTAGATAATTATATGCTTTAGATATTTATATGTTTTTCGATATTTATATGCTTTATAAAATATTTATTGTACTTGAACTCTGTGATAATACTCGAAAATTAGCAGTTTTAAAAGTTAAATAGCAGTGGTTAATCAACAATCCTTTTAAAGGTATAGATGTATTTTTATATACTTTAATTGTTCTAAAATAGTAATATTTAAACAAATGCAAGCATTTATTTACCAAAAAATGGTCTTCACAAACCCATAGAGATGATTTATATGATAATTTGAGGTTTAATTTCTCATCCCTTTTCATCTCAGTTGTTTTTTTATCCAGATTTTACGTGTATGTGGGTCTTTTTTTTTTTGGGGACGCTGAAAAAATAATCTTCTCATTGCAATTAGTTGTTGTATTTTTACAGAGTGGCACAATACAATATTTAGAGTATGATTTTTTAATGCCAGACATAACAAAAAAATGCTATTATATGCGATACTTTACACAAAAAACAAATTTAAAAGTCGCCTTTTAACATGTAAACAGCATAGGAGCTCGGTGTTTACATGAACGATTGACGTCACAAACACGGCGGCGGAGATAAAGTAGCGTTTTTGAGAGACGTTAAAGAGTCCGCTATAAAACCCATTAGAAATCACTCATTAGGCCCCCAAATGAAAGAAAAATAGCTACTGTCCTGCTTACTTTTTTGTCTTCTATCGTTTAAAATCAAAATTAGAAAACGTGAAAATTCCTCATTATGAAAACTTAATCATTAATCATTAAAAAATTAAACTATAGCTTAAATAATATCGTTTGCAATATTTAATTTGTGAAAAATTCTTAAAAAATCCAGATTCGAATAAAAAAAATCTGATTTAAAATTTAAAAAATCCGGATGGATATGATTAGAAAAAATTAAAAATAAATTCCTAACCCTAGTATCTAATATCTGCGAAATATCTGAATTTTATCAGCAAAATTTCTAATTTTCATCAGTGTTATACTGATGAAATATAGCATATTTTGAAAGGTTTTTAGAACTATTAATGTTCAGCTAAGAGCAATCTACCATTAGTCTTGCATCGTGATCAAACAGGCCAAATAAACTAGCCTTCTCCCTTTTTAATACACTAAACTGAAAAAAGCTAACTACAGCTACAATATTTACAACTACCATTTACACTTCCCTCCAAGAGATGGCGCTGCAGTCCGAGTAGATGTGGTTAGAGAAAAAGTTTAATTTTGAACCATAAGTAATTATACGGAAAGAAGGTGAATGTCCATGAGCGTAGAAAGCATTAGATTTTCTAAGTTTATATATCTATTTATATATAATATATATATATATTATTTATATATATATATATATATTATAATTATATTATATATATATATTATATATATATGTATATATTATGTAAATATTATATATATATATATATATATATATATATATATATGTGATATTATATATGTTTATATTATATATGTATATATATGTGTATATATATCTATGTAATTTATATATATATATATATATATATATATGTATATATATATAAGTATATATATGTATATTATATGTATATATTTATGATATATATATTGTATATTATTATGTATTTTATATTATTTAAATATATATATATGTATATATATATGTATATTATTATGTATATATATAGTGATATTATATGTATATTGTATATATATATATGTATATATATATAATATTTATATATGTATATATATATATATATGTGTGTATAAAATATTGTATATATGTATATGTATATATATATATATATATGTATATTATGTATATTTATATATGTATATATGTATATTTATATGTATTATATATGTATATTATATATATGTTATATATATAATATGTATATATATTATATATATATGTATATATATAAATGTATATTATATGTAATATATATGTATATATTATAATATATATGTATTTAATATATATATAATATATTTTAATATATATGTATATTTATATATGTATATATGTATATATATAATGTTATAAATTTATAATATATTGTATATATTAATATATAATATAATATATTATATATGTATATATATGTATAAATATGTATATATATATGTATATATGTATTATTTATATGTATATTATTGTATAATTATATATGTATATATAGTAATATATATATTTGTATATCTATATATGTGTATATATATTATAATATAATATGTTATATATGTATATATATATATATATATATCAATGTATATATATATGTATATATATTGTATATAAATATGTATATATATATATGTATATATATATATAAAATGTATATATTATATAATGTATATTATGTATATTAAATTTATATATAATATGTATATATATATATGATATATATATGTATATATATATGTAATATATGTAAATATATATATATATATATATATCTATGTGTGTGTGTATATATATATATATATGTATTTATATATGTATATATGTATATATAAATGTATATATAAGTATATATATGTATATATATGTATGTATACTGTATATATATGTTTTGTAATATATATATATATATATTTTTATATATATTATATAATATATATATATAATTATTAAAAAATTTTAATTATAATATTCTATATTATTATATTGTACTAATTCATGTAGATTATTCAATGGAAATACAGTGATGTTTAAGATGTTTAATCATGATTTTTGATACAATAACCCATTGATACAATAAACGATATTTAAAATTAGATAAATGTATATTTAATTCACACGTATAAATTTCAAAAAAAAATGAAAAACGCACTTTATATTTATGTACTGTATATTATCCTTTAAGACATAAGAATTGTTTTTCATAATAAAAATAACTGATCAATTATAGCCAACATATATTTTCTAAGAAGCTCACTGATAAATCTTCGTAATCATAATGTTTTTAACCCTCTAAGCGGTTTACACGTAGATGCCCAACCGATGATGTCTCCAAAACGTACAGTTTTCGACCTCAAAAAAACGCTCTGAAAAGTATGTTTAATGTAATGTAATGTACAAGTTGATTATTTAGGAACTGCACCCCTCTTTGACTGGCATTTATTGAGGAATGGGCCCCTAAGGCTCAAAGAGGCTGATAGCTTTTCATGGCTTTGTAAATCTCTATTTTAAAGTATTTGTCTGTGGTAACAGATGTATCTTTAAATGCACCCCTTAAATATCTTTTATGACTTTAGTATGGAAACTACAGTGGACTCAGCTTAATAAGTTTGGGACATCATGATTACGATAACAATAACCCATTGATAACAATAAACGATATGCAAAATTAGATAAATGTACTCCTCCCCTTTAATTCACACGTACTAAATTTCAAAACAAAATGAAAAAACACACCTTATATTTATGTACTGTATATTATCCTTTAAGACATAAGAATTGTTTTCATAATAAAAATAACTGATCAATTGTTGACTGCCAACAATTTTTTCTAAGAAGCTCACTGATAAATTGTTAGTAATCATAATGTTTTTTACAGTCATCGGAGCAGTGTTTTACTACCCGTTTCCACACTTTCAATGCAGTTCAGAGGCTGAGAAATTGAGGGATATCTTCATTTGATCGAACTACGAATTCAATATGATGCAGACGATATTAAAATAATATATAATAGCAAATGAATAAATTAAATATTTAAAAAAATGACGTCATATTGCTCAAGAAAATGTTATTATCCATTAAAATCATGCCATTATAAATTGACAAATTCATCGCCTGCGTTTAATCTGGAAAAAAAAGGCAGTTGTCAGTTTGAACAAATGGCATTAAACGCTTTTAACCCTTTGACAGTTTCATTTTTTTCCAGAATTCGGTCAAAAAATGTCACATTTTTTTATTGCATTTTTTTGCTCATTTTACATTTTTAAATAAAGATATGTTATTAAAATTAACATTTCTAATATTTTTAAGCATTTATTACTTTTTTTTTCTTTCTATGAAAGAATCATAGAACTGAAGTTTACCTTTGGTCTCATCGATATCCAAGTTCATTTTTGGAATTCCAGTGAAAGCAAATCTGGGAGGCGGATCCGAATGATTATCACAATTAATTTAAAAAAATTGTCTTGCTTGACTCATTCCATCTGTACTACTATCAGAGTCAGTACTATCCAGGTCATCTAGTAAACTTTCGCTGCTATCATTTACGGATAATTCAGTTTCTGATTCCGAGTCACAGTTCGAATCGCAAGAAATTAGCTCCATACGCTCTGAATTATCTATTATTTAATAGTAAAAATATATTATTCAACTCTTACATCAATAAAATTATCAGGAGGTTAGTAAAATATAACCTGAAAGCTATACACTGAAAGATAAAAATTCGTCTTCTGATACAAAACCCGCGCTTTTTAACCAATCAGAGTAGAAAATACAATAAACTGCAAACTATCATTTACTGGACATATATACGAATAATTTGTTACTAAAATTGGTAAAAATACAGCCGAAACAGTGCAAGCGAAATAGAAATCAGATTGCCCGTACGCCATACGGGCAAAACGGGGAAGGGGTTAAAGGGGGAAAGAGATGAGTTTCGAACGTTTTAATGTTCAAATTTTATGCCGACTTGTGTTAAAAAAACCATAATTTTGGATAGCTAATAACAATGTTTTCTAGAAAAGAATACCATTACTTAATTTTTGATCAAAATTGCTATAAACATAGTCGGTTACTTTAAAGATCTAATATTCGAGAAATCATAAACATAAATGATCTTCACCTTACTTTAACAGCATTACCGAATCAAAGAAATAACCATACAAACAAGAAATTCAATTAGAAATGCATTAACTACAGAAAGACAAATGAATCTCAATTCTAGATATCAAATCTCCTTAACAGTAACAGAGTTAATTAAGAGAAATGGAGAGAAAAAAACACCAGAGGAAAGCAAATTAATTTCATTCTTTAACCTCTGAGAATAAATTTGTGTAAAAAGGTTAATTAAATTGCATTAAGCGACCATTTTTTTATTACTTCATCCGAAGGATAAAGAACGATGAAAACTCAAGAAAAAGTGCCTTCTAATAGTTAAGCGTAAAGTTTCTGAAGTTAAAATGATTGATTTTCACGGGAAAAACTTTTATCAAATTTTATTCAGCTAGCTGTGAAAACCGCGTTCTTTTATGGCAAACTTTAGCATGGGAAAGGAATATACGAAAAAAGAAAGGTTATACAGACTAAAATGTATTTAAAAGACACGTATAGAAAATTTTTCTCAACACTTCTATTCAATAGAAAATGTTCGAACTTCTTTTTTTGAAATGAGTTAGGCCTAAGCGAAGATGCAAAGGGGAAAAAAATGTGGTTCCAAGTTTACTATAAGTTAAGAAATGATAATAAAAGAAAAGTTTCTAAAATTTCACGTTTCTTTAGCCAGATTAAAGTTAAACCATGTAGTTAAGTTTCAACTTAATTTCGAGATGTGTTTAAATTTAACGTACTCGTCCTTTGCACTTCAGGCGGTTTTTAATAGAACTAATTAACAACTCGAAATGTTTACACGCATAAATTAACGCATAAAACTTCTATATTTTAATATTTAATGTATCTTTACGTCTTCACAAAGATAATTTCTTAAATAATAGTCTTTGCAATTATTCTTTGTATGATTTTTCATGTAACAATTGCCAAGATTCATGCGCGGCTCGTTCTTTATATAATAATAGCCTAAGTTATCTGCCCGCCTGTCCTCAAATTTATGAAGCGGTTGTACCTGGAATGGATAGAGGCATCCATATTGGATTCTTGATGAGTTAGGGTTAGTAACGTTCGAAATTCACCCCTTTCCCCATTTTCTAGCATTTAATGCCATTATTTCAAGCCCTATTTTCACCTGTTAAGAGCAGGCGAATAAATTTATAAATTTGTCATATAATGTAAAAATGTAAAAATGACATTTTTTCTAGCATTATGACGTCATTTTTTTAACCATCTTATTTAATCATTTATTATTTTAAATTATTTAAATATCGTCTGCATTATATTCATACGTTTTATAGCTGATCTTAGATATGACGTCAATAATTTTCTTTCATTGGCTTAAATAATAGAGTAGGTACGTATGTGGTAATTTTAAATTGAATCATCGATTACTTTTTATTGCAATGAAAATTTTACTACAGGTATTAACAGCAAATTCTATCTACCTCCAGGGTGTAGTGGAAATAATCGTTTCATTCCTTTACTTCCATTGATTACTGAGGAAAAAAAAATTCTTAAGAACTCAACGATAATTTCGATGGAGCTAAGAAAACTTTGAATTATTTTTCTAAATGAATTCAACGTGATTCTAAACTGCATTCACAGTATCGGGACTTTAGAGGAGTATGAAGATAATTGAATTATTGAGCACGTGTCAGATAATTCTCAGCCAAAAAACAAATTTTTTTTTACCTCTCTCATATACTTATTACAATTCTGGAATAATAATATTTTATATATGCCGCATGACGGACTATAATAGTTAGTAAATAACAGTTTGAAAAATAAGTCAGGGCTTCCGAACATTATTTATTTTTCTTTATTCAATTAATATATATATATATATATATATATATATATATATTTATATATATATACATAATATATATATATTATATATATATATATATATATATATATATATATATATATATATATATATATATATATATATATATATATTTATATATATTATATATATTTTTATATATAGTTTAATTTATATAAAAAATATAGAAATTATTTATTATTTATATGAATGATTATATTATGCTTATATTGAGAAATTTTGATAAAATTATATAAGGTGTATAATATATATTATATTATATATAATATAATATATTAGGAAATATGTAAATAATATGTTGGAATTTATGAAAAATGAAGTTGCTAGAAGCATTTTAAAAATTAACAAAATTCTATAAAAATATAAAATGTTGATTTATTTTATAAAAATGCTATTTTAATGATTTATTATGCTTATGATTCGAAAGGCCGAAATTTTGATGAAAATTCTACGTTCAGGTGTAAAAATAAATCTTATAAATTGAATATAAATATTAAATATATATATGCAATATAAATATTCAATCAAATGAATATAAATATTCCACTTATATACAAAATGATACTCAAATATGCTTGAAAGATATTATTAACTAATAATGAAACAAAAGTAAAAGAAAAACTGAAAATTTAAAAATTTAAACAGTTTAAAAATCAATAAAAATTTTAAAAAAGTTATTTGATATTTATAATAGTTTAAAATGCTATTTTTATTTATTTTAATTTACTTATGATTTGAAAGGCCGAAATTTTGATGAAAATTCTACATTCCGGTGTAAAAAAAATCTTATAAATTGAATATAAATATTAAATATATATATTCAATATAAATATTCAATCAAATGAATATAAATATTCCACTTATATACAAAATAATACTCAAATATGCTTGAATGATATTATGAACTAATAATGAAACAAAAGTAAAAGAAAAACTGAAAAATTTAAAAATTTAAACAGTTTAAAAATCAATAAAAAATTTAAATAGTTTAAAAATCAATAAAAAATTTAAAAAGTTATTTGATATTTATAATATTTTAAAACGTTATTTTTATTTATTTTAATTGACTTATGATTTGAAAGGCCGAAATTTTGATGAAAATTCTACGTTCAGGTGTAAAAATAAATCTTAAAAATTTAATATAAATATTAAATATATATTCAATATAAATATTCAATCAAATAAATATAAATATTCCACCTATATACAAAATGATACTCAAATATGCTTGACCGATATTATTAACTAATAATGAAACAAAAGTAAAAGAAAAACTGAAAAATTAAAAAATTTAAACAGTTTAAAAATCAATAAAAAATTTAAACAGTTTAAAAATCAATAAAAATTTTAAAAAAGTTATTTGATAATTAAAATATTTTAAAATGTTATTTTTATTTATTTTTAATTATTATTACTTTATTACAACATACACAGAAACTTTGACACTTAAATAAA
>CM063499.1:86970317-86980317 GCA_032207245.1 Pardosa pseudoannulata | reverse complement strand
AAAAACAAACCATTTTTTTACCTGCCTCATAGGGCTCTTTTCAATTCTGGAAAATTAAAAATTTTACTGATCCCGTCATATGACGGGCAATATGCTAGTTACATAAATATTACGCAATAATCTGTAGTGTCACAAAACCCATAAATCATTATTTTTCTTGGATAACATCTCTCCCTCTTTCTCTCTCTCTCTGTATATATATATATATATATATATATATATATATATGTGTGTGTGTGTGTGTGTGTGTGTGTGTGTGTGTGTGTGTGTGTGTGTGTGTGTGTAGAAATTGACACAAAATGCAACATTGTCATTTGATGACACCTTTAAATGTTATATGCATTACAAAAAATAATAAACTTTTATTTTAAATTTAAAGATATTCACTTTTATATTATAAAAGTAGAGGAAAAGTTTAACAAAAAGCAATTTACATAATAAATAATGATAAAAAATAATACATATAATTATTATATTTGCAATTAAAATGGAAGCAACCAGTTATGTGTTTGATAAGTCTAACAGGGTAATTAATTACGTAAGTACTACTATAAAATCATTTAAATGCTCATTGTTACTATTTAAATATATATATATAGACAAAAGTAAAAAAAAAATCTCTTAGACATAATATGCTAGTTCTTAAATAGCCGCTGTTGAAAAAATAAATGTAAACATTGTTAAAATGATTTCTTCCCGAAGTTCCCAAAATACCGGGTTTATTCCCCAAAATTCCCGGGTTTATTCCGCCCTGTTCAAAATTCCGGGTTTTTTACATCTCTACTCCCTATACAGCAAAGCCCAGTATTTAACGCTAGAACTGCGGGAGTTTGGGCCTACCTAAAACCGCGCTTTGGGTCAAACTTACATCGATTAATATTTATCTGTGTAGTTATTCAAAAAGTATACTGTATATATACGCAGTCGCATTTAACCATTTTTAGAATTTAAGTGAGAATATCAATTTAGACCCTCAAAAAATCTATTGTTTTTATTTTTAATACAGTGCACAACGCTTAATGTTATCCGTTTGGATAATAATTTCGCATTCTGGCTTCCATATCGACAATCTGCACGTAAGCGAGCAAAACATAAAATGGGTATACGCTCCTTCTCAGTTCCGATAAGAATGTTAAGAGATTCATTCGATAAATATTCGATAATAATTTCGATTTACAGTGGGCTACGCTTAATGTAATCAGTTTGGGACACCGTGATTTTGAAAACAATAACCGATATGAAGAATTAGGTAAATTTACCCCCTTCCCTGTAATTTATACGTACTAAATTTCAAAACAAAATGAATAAAACACACCTTATATTTATGTACTCTATATTGTCCTTTAAGACATAAGAATTGTTTACATAATAAAAATAATTGATCACTTGTTGACTGTCTACCATTTTTTCTAAGAAGCTCATTGATAAATTCAGGGTATCTGCCAAAATAAAATTTTTCAAATCCATGACTTTCACTGATTTAGCAGATCATTTTCCATGACTTTATAAAGCTTTCGGTAAAGTATACGTGAATAAAACTTCCGACGTACATACAAATAAAATATATGCTTTTAGAGAAATTATAGGAATTTTATCATAAAAAAAGCTATTAACTTACTTTATAAGTGTTAATAAACTCACAAAAATAAATTGTTGTATCTACATACCTAAGTTTAATCATATAGCAATTTTTCAATCCAAATGTTTCCAATTTGAATTCGGGGTACTTTGGTATTATCCGGGTGACCACGAATAATAGCCAAATATAACCCTATAATGTTTATATACAGTATCCCTAGAGATAAACTTATATTTTGTGCAAAAATCTTAACTCATTTTTATTAAAAAATAATTATTATTATATTAATAAAATTCTAGTCTACATTTTAAGAAAAAACCAGAATAATATACATTTACCCACCCATTAAGTTTCCTTGCTTTGAGTTTCCTTGGTAAACCAATTTTACTTGGCAATAGGGTCAATAGGATAATACATAAATACCAAACTCGGTAACTTCAGCCAAATGACAAGTAAAAATAGAGTTAAACAATTCAATGCATTTTTTTTTAATCGGTAGTTTAGCGGATCCATGACTTTTACTCATTTTACTTGAAAAACCAAGACTTTCCATGACAAAATTATTCCATTGTCTAAATCCATGATTTTCCATGACTTTCCCTGAATTTCCAGGAGCGCGGAAACCAGGTAAATGGTTCGTAATCGTAACGTTTTTTAAAGTCATCGGAGCGGTGTTGTACTCCACGTTTCGACACTTTCAATGCATTTCACACTTCAGCACTTGTAGGAGGTGGCTCAATATCAAGAGATTCTTCAGTTCCATCATTCATCTGTTTTCCTATAACAATCTGACAGACTTCATGTTATTTTAATGTGGAAGTTCGATCTTTTGTTTTAACGTTAAATCATTTCGCTTTCTGGCTTCCACATCGACAAGCTGCACGTAAGCGAGTAAGGCATAAAACGTGAATACGCCCCTCCTCAGTTCCGATAAGAATGTGTTGCCTTCTGCTTAACTGACAACCATTCACCACCAGCAGGGTGTGCGTATTTCTGAAACATTCCAGAAACGTGTAATACCCCACTCCTTTGACCCCATCTCCCTGGGTGGAAGAGAGAAATTTCTCGAAAATTCAAGCAACAGCGAAGGGAAAGATAAGAATGGGTTTCTTCTGAATATATTGTGAATATTCTTTTTCCACTTAAAATGAGGTTCGAAAACGGATAACATTAACCGATGGAACGATCCCATAAAGCGATCATTTTAACATACAAATGAATAGAGAAAATCGGGACTAAGTTTTTGATAAGAATAAGCGACTGATAACATTAACCGTGAATACATTAAGCGTAGTTCACTGTATTTTATTTTGGTTACTGTATTACTATATTTATAATAAAATTTAAGTTAATGTTTTAGACTCTATTATGTATCAGCAATAAAACAATTTCGAAAGCCAAAATAACATTTTCATAAAACGAATAAAACATCTTATACAAATTTCATATTAATAAATTTAAGAACTTAATCCGTTTTTTTAAACTGACAAAAATATTTTTTCCAATGCTTCATAATTTTTAAAAATGTTATTGATTTGTTTGGATATATTTTCCATACACAAATGCAAATCTAGAGTAAGCAACGCACTAGTTTTGCAGAATATATCCAATATTCCGTCCTTAAGCAAACAGGCAGTTTTTTTTATTTCATCTCCTCCCATGTTAAACCAAGGGACAGATAAATGTCCCTCATAATCTCCACGAGGGAAAAATTGATTGATTCCTTGTGATGATGAAGCAGTTATCGTGTTTTTTCCCCCTTTTCCTTCGACGGCAGATATTTTATGAAGGGGCACTCCAAATAATAAAAGAGAACATTCAATCGATATTGCAGCCACCCACTTCCAGATGACATCGTGCACAAGCCTCTTCGGCCATCTCAGGGGTTTTACAGCTGCTACATTACTGTAAGAGAGCTCTAACCTCGATTAATGTTATTGCGATTCACAAGAATTATTTGCAACTCTTCAGAAAATATTTAAGATTCATATTTTTGCACAATAGTGTTAAAACTGTTTTGATGTTACAAACACACAAGTGATTTTTTAAAAATAAATTTTATTTTTACAAGATAACTCGTTAATTTACTCGTAGCTTCTAATGCAGTCTTGTTTCAAACTTGCACACTTTCATTCTGTACTTGCTGCAAGTTTACAGGTTTCCAAAGCAAGACTGCTGCAAGTTTTCTTCAAAATAAATGTGGTATCTGGGATAGAACCATCTAAGAGTTTGAAATCCCAGATAGCATGCATAGTTGCAGCAAGTTTGGTTTTTTTCTGTATAATATCTTGTCATAACAAATTGGACGCGACAAATTTGCAGCAAAACTCCTGCAAGTCAGACGGGACATACAGCGACCACTCGTTTGCACCGCAATTTTGCTGCAAAACTGTGGCAATCTTGATATGACAACCTTGGAGCAAGCGAAAATTCCCATCATTGCATGAGATTTAAGATAACGAGCGCATGCGCAAACGCTTTCCGGCCAAAGACAAGAATGACAACATGGCAGACATGCCATTCCGCAAGTTGCTATGGATTTTTTAAAAGGCATTTATTATTTTAATTATTCAAGTGTGGTTATTTTTAAAGTAGCATTTCTCTATAATTTGCAACTATCTAAAATTTCTAATAAATTAAATAGATGTGTTAATTCTATTAATTCACTAAGTAATGTTTTCGTTTTCATGCACGTGTTAAACCTATGTTGAAAATTTTAATTTCTAAGTCAATTTTTCTCAACTTTTTGGAGAGTTTCTAAAATTTCGTTTCAATTCCTCTTTTTTTCCTTTTAGGCCGTTTGAGTGTGGGATTTTTAATTTTTAAATTATCTTCAATGGTATTGTAGAATAATTATTGTAGAATTACTATTGCAGAATAATTATAGTTGTAGAATTATTGATGTTGTATTCCATTTTTCCCTTAGTCCGCAATAACCTTTCACCGGTTCTTTGGTGGAACTATATGGCGGCAGACACAACTCACTATCTTCATATGGAATGCTCCAGAACTTTATAACAGAGGAAAATGCAAATTGACGAAAATTAAATAGTCCTATTAATTGAATAGCTGAAAGGAGTTTTTATTATTGACTATTCCTTGCTGACTTTGTCAAAAAAATACACGTCCCTCGACATGACACAAAAATCAAAAAGGAGCAAAATGGCTAAAAAAATAATATTTTTTTTTCTTAAATGATGCGGGTGATCTCTCCCCCAATTTCGGCCAAAATGATGCCCATTCAACACCGCGAATGGCGAGGTCAGAGGAAAAATCCCGCCAGCGGGAACCCAAGACGATAGCCAAACGTAGAGTAAGTAGGAAGAACAGCCTAGGAATCTTAGGGCGCCAAGCAACGCTCAAGCTGGACAAAAGGTGAAAGACGGGGAGAGCAAAACGGCAACCCACGGATGGTCAGCGCGGGAAGATTCAAGGTGACTTGGACATGGACAAGCCCCATTCCATAAAATAAGGGGTCAGGAAGCCGGCAACTCCTGGCATTCCCTTTTACATAGAATGTGACTATACCACAGGTATTAACCCTTTTTTCTCTATATAAAGTTATATTTCAAAGTTTCTTAGATGACTCTATCCCAGACAGAAAATTTAGTTTGAAGAAAACTTGCAGCAGTCTTGCTTTGGAAACCTGTAAACTTGCAACAACTACAGCATGAGAAGTCTGTAAGTTTGAAACAAGACTGCAGCAAGTCTAAGCCCCTGGTTTGCAACCCTGGTGAATGAACTTGCTGCATGTTTGATATGAGAAGTTTGCCGCAAACTTGCACGACAAGTGCACTGTAACTTGCATGACAAGTATGCTGCAAGTTGAAGGTAGGGTGACTTCGAAGTTTGCGTAGACTTGCTGCAGTCTTGTTTCAAAACTTGCACACTTGTCATGCTGTACTTGCTTCATGTTTACAGGTTTCCAAAGCAAGACTGCTGCAAGTTTCTTTGAAATTAAATTTGTTATCTGAGATTCCAGTTACCTGAGAACTCCAGCTAAGATTACAGACCCAGTTCAGCTGATTAGGTCGTTAGTGTTCCGAACACAGGGGTCTTCACACAACGTTATTTTGCTGCAAAACTGTGGCAATCTTCTCATGACAACCTTGAAGCAAGCTAAAATTCTTACTTGCTGCAGGCTTGCAAACATTGTCATGCTGAACTTGATGCAAGTTTGCAGGCTTGCAAAGTAAGACTGCTGCAAGTTTCCTGCAAACTAATCTCGGGTTATCCTATTTTCTTACCAATCGCAAAGGAAAATACACCAAACCTACACAGGTAACTAGCCTTTTACACACCTTTTTATTCCAATAATATACCAGCATGGGTTCTAACAACTTTTAAAACTTGAGAAGACAATACATCAATTTTTCCCGAAAAAGAGCGACAGATATTTTCCCGACTTTTCCGGAGAAGCCTTCGAACTAAGTTAAACACCGAGACAACCTATGAATACATAATCTCCCCAACTCATGAATATGGAATATTTATAGCCGGCAGAGCGGAAAGGCGGGAGAAAAAAAAATCGAATAACCGCAAAGGAAACTTAAGCTGGGGTTGTTCGATTAACGAGTAACTGACGCGTTTATCCGAAGCGAGGAACATGTAAATGTCCCCATACTGTTAAAAAGCGTCCAGAATGAACGGAAATAAATACTGAAGACAGTGTTTCTTTTTAATTACAGCATTTCGAAGTTTTACTTGTACACTGTTCGTGATTTTGGAAAAGGAATTCGGGCTCTTATTCTGGTAGTTACGGTTCGGTTCGAACATTCGTTGTGACGTTATTTTGACGTCAGCTTGCAGCCATTGTGTGAGCAAACGATCAAGCTGACGTCAAAGTGACGTCACAATGAAGGTTCGAACCGAACCGTAACTACCAGAGTAAGGGCCTCGGTAGTCCAAAAACGTTTTGGAACCATTGGAGTCACTCAAACTGTGAGCTCTGCCAGAGTCTCTAGAAAATATTTTAATACTATACAACTTTTGTAATATTAACTTATTTAACTTATATACAATAATAACTTATTTTTACTGCTGCTCTTTTAATTGTTATTGGCTTATTGACGTCACAGCGCGGGAACTACAAAAGAAAAAACTACAAAGAACTACAAAGACTCGGTCGATCTCATGTTCGACGTCATTTGCCATAATAAAGTCTATCAATTTAACATAAAATTTAATCTAGAACATAATACAAAATGAACTTTAACATTGTGTACGCATTAGCCTACTAATTATCAAATTATTAGTTTTTGTTTTGGTTGTCCAAAATTTAGCGAACTGATGGCAAACCATGAGGTTTTGTATAAAAAACAAACACACAAACGAACAAACTTCTTAATTTTCAAAACTTAAATGCTAGAAATTGATGAGTCCGTGAAATAGACTTTTATGAAAAGAATTTGTTGTCAATACCGGCGATAAAATTTTCATTGCAACTAAAAATAACCGATGATTCATTTTAAAATGATCACATATGTACTTAATCTATTATATAAGCCAAATAAGGCGATTTCACGCACAATTCTGACTTTAGTTTCAAACGGAAGAACAGTTTATTGTTTCTCTATTGGCTGTTGTACACATGAAAATGAATGGGAAGGGCATTATAGTAGTACGTGACGTTGCGACAAATTGCCTTATATAAAAGAAAATTATTGACGTTATATCTAAGTTCAGTGATAAAACGAATGAAAATAATGCAGACGATATTTTAATCATTTAAAATAAGAAATTATACAGTTATAAAAATTTTCATAGTTTTTATTATATTTACATCGAAGACTTTATTCATATTTCAAAGATAATAAAGATATTTCTAATAAACACTATAAATCTAAGACTTTAACAAATTTGCCATGGGTGCTACCCTATTCAGGTCGAGGTATATCATCAATTTTGAAATTTATCAACATTGGAGGTGTTTTGGAGACTATACGAGTTTTAACCACCGGTTAGTGATGACTGGTTACATGCAAGTGATATTTTGATATATACCATCCGTACTTGGTAGAATAACAAATAAGGCAATCTGTTGCAACGTCACGAACTACTATAATGACCTTCACATTCATTTTCATGTTTACAACAGCCAATAGACAAACAATAAACTGCCTTTCAGTTTGAAACTAAACCCAGAATTGTCATAATTTGATAATTTGCCCTACCGCGTGAAATCGCCTTATATTATTTTATATTTTCATAAATATGATTAACATCTTCGTGAATGATTTATAGGGTGCTACCATATTGCGGTCGAGATATATCACAGGTAACTTCTGCGTCATAATGACGTCAGAAATCACCAGAGCTGGGAATTTAGTACCATAAAGTCCCCAATCTGACGTCATTATGACGGAGAAGTCGCCTGTGACATATCTCGACCGTAATACGGCAGCACCCATGATTTCAACCGAGAAAAACTGCTCAAAAGTTTAACTGTCGTCAAAAAGTGTAAAATATAAGGCGATTTCAGGCACTAGGGCATATTCTCAAATTATGACAATTCTGGCTTTAGTTTCAAACGGAAGGGCAGTTTATTTGTCTAGCAGCCAAAATAACAAATAAATAGCAGCCAAAGGGTGCTACCATATTACAGTTGGCATATGTCACTGGTGACTTCAACGTCATGATGACGTCAAGAATCACCAGAGATGAGAATTTAGTACCATAGATTTCCCTTTCTGACATCATTATGACGCAGAAGTCATCAGTGACATATATCGACTGTAATATAGTAGCACCCTTTGATTATAATATTTCCCCTTTACATTATATTTTGTGATTGGTTACTATAGTTACTAGTTGCTCTATAGTTGCTATAGTTACTAGTTGTGATTATTATATATATTTATGTTTTCTGAAATTTTGTTTTTTAAAATATGGCAACGTTATTATTTATTATTTTTTTGAGAGTTTAGAATTTATAATTTTTTACTTAAGTTGATGTTACAATAAAAATGGCGTTTATTTGACGGTAAAAGATAGTTTTTTTTATTTAGAGTAAAAAGAATGATTTTTTTAACAAAAAGCAAATGTTAATGAGTTTTTCTCTAGAAATGAAACAAGAAAGACGAATTTTAAGTAATTTTGGAGAGTTAAGAATTTTAAGTTCTGAAGCATGAATTTATGGATAACAAGAAGTAATTTTCGCATTTATTTATTTTTTAAAATTTAATCTAACACATTTATGATGTGTTTGTAAATTTCGAGAGTTGCAGATGCCTGCGGTTTAGAGATGCCACTGATTATCAGAAATATCTTTTTTTTTCTTCCATAATCAGCGAAGAAAATGTCTACCTCTAGGCAAGTATAATGAATCCAGGTAATTGGCTAGAGATTTCACTACGATGTATCATTAACGTAAATGCTTTTTAAGAATAGTCGTAATGAACCGTAATATCAGATATTTTTAAAAGGCTGCAAATTTTCGTAGAGGCGTAAATGACTCGTGTAATGTGGTAATACATTAAATTATGGAAGAGTCTCATGACCTAAGGCTGACGTGCCAGCTATCGAAATGGCACAACAGTCATTTTGTTACAAATCATCGATTAGTGAAGTTGGCTTTTTTCTTTCTTTTTTTTTTAATCTGATATATAAGTGCACCTGAAGGGACTTTTCGTTAAGGAGGTGATTTTGCAGAAATTTCATTTTAAGAACTTTAAAACTTAATATAAAAGAAAGATTGCATTTGTATTGTTATCGGATACAAATTTCAATTTAGGGTAATCACACGTAGTAAGCAACTAAGTTTGATTTAAAATTGTATCTTCAAATTCTAAAAAAGTGCAGAATATTCTGGAACACCCGAATTCTAATAAAACTGCACATAACCACAAATGTGTTCAACTTTCAGCTCTGTAGTATCATCATCATTAAGGATCATCATAATCACGATAATTAAGTCATAACCTCTTATTCAGGTCTACTTTCTTTCATAGTTCGATTTCTACTGACTCTGGTTAAAACATCAGTTCCCTCTTTCAGGTATATACCTTAATATATTTGACAATTATTTATATGAAAAAGAGATAAATAAGAATGTTTCTAATATCTTTGTTGTATTTCTAGCTTGTTATATTATGCTCTATTGTGGGATAAGTTAACACATTGTATGCGGGACACGTACTATAATCCATGTAAAATCTATTGGCGCTTCAAGGTCACACTTTCTCGTTTCCCCAGCCATCGGTTACTATGGTAGCGACCAAGAAGTATGTGCATTCACACTTATTTTCAGCACTTCAGTTGAGGATTTGATTCCAATACGTTCAGACGACTTGCTTTATTATTATAAGCAAAGTCAAAATTTTCAGTTGTGCATAAATGCTTTAACTATTTACATAAAGAAAAGTTTAACAATATGTATAAAATGGTTATAATAAATCACAATTGTTTTTGTAAAAATACAAA
>CM063499.1:86960317-86965317 GCA_032207245.1 Pardosa pseudoannulata | reverse complement strand
ATAATCTTTTTTTCTCTGTGAATATATAAAAAGAAAAAGAAAACTAAATCTGCAAACGAATGTAGAGATTTTGTATAGGTCTTTAAAGAATATTGTGTCAAATCGCATCCGGTAATCAGATACAAAACAAGTGCCGCAGAAAATTTAAAATAAAAAAAAACCTCATTATGGCTCCAGAAAATTTTCAGGGTTTTACAAATCTACAATCAAGGGCGGAAACCCCGTATGTTATAGCATTTCATCGTTATAACCCTTACTCTAAATTGACCACTTGGGAGTTACAATTCATGTTCACAGGCAAGGGTTCCAAAAAATAAAAAAGGGGGGGAGGGAAATAACCCGTACATATCCATTTAAAGGTGTGTGGGCCAGTCAGAGTTCTTAATGGTTAGTCACATGGAGGACATCTGCCACGTGGTTCAAGTGTCACCAACTTATGTAAGAAGAGCGGCAGTCATCAAGAATAAATTTTTGGTGTTTTCGTTCTCGCCAACGCTATAGAAATAACAAAAGATGTTGGCCAAGGTTTGTCATCAAAGGAAGCAATCGCCCGAAAGTTATTTCAAGATACATTTAGAATTATTTTGTTTAGTTTTAGGTTAAAAATATCATTATATGTGTGTGTGTGTTTTTTCTTGTTTTCCTACTTTTAAAATCTCAAATTGAACAGAAAAAGCCTAGAGAACATGTTTTACGATTTGACATCAAAATAAGGTGCCCCCGCCAACTTGGCGATAAAGGTCTAAACATGGCATCCTAACATTTTCCCTGATATCGCAGTGTCCAAACAATTTGTATCTATATTTTGTATCCATAAATATCAATGCCCGGTTTCTAAGTGATTTTGGTTAGTTAAGTAAGAGCATATCTATTAAAGTTATTCTCTTAAATTATTATTCTATTAATTATTCTATTATATAAATTATTCTATTAAATTATTATTCTATTATAAAAATTATTCTATTAAATTATTATTCTATTATAAAAATTATTCTATTAAATTATTATTCTATTAATTATTCTATTATATAAATTATTCTATTAAATTATCATTCTATTAATTATTCTATTATAAAAATTATTCTATTAAATTATTATTCTATTAAAAGGGCGTACTGTGCATCAGTTAAAGTCGTCAAAAAAGTATACAAAGTTCGGATGGAACGCCTTTGTGTTTTAGTAGACATCGCCAATAATTCCTCCACATTTGCCAAGGAGCATTTTATTCTGAAGTATTATCTACTTTACTTTGATTGATTATAACTTTTGACAATAGTCTGGCAAATAATTCGGATGCATCTCTTACAGAAATTGTTTCGGAAGTTTTAAGAGCTACTGATGTTGGAAATAGTGATAACGAAAACGAAAATGGCGACGAAAACGAACTCATCGTGCAAGCGGAAGGTCTCACAGCACTAAATGTAAGATTATTTCTTACGTACGTTGAAGCTACTGAGTAATATTTTAGTTAAGTCTAGAAAAAGAAGTGTTAATTTGTAAAATCCGAGAAAGACTTTCATAATGGCACTTCTTTAAATTATAATGTAGGCTTAGATTTATTTTAGATTTATTTCTAGAAAGTTTAAAATGATAAACTATAAGAAATTGCAAACTTTAATAATTTTTCATTAAGTTTTGGTTTAGTTAATTTAATTTTCTTGAAAATAATTCAGTTAGATTATATGAAAATAAAATTAGTTTCACAACTGAACTGCAATAAAATTTACAAATTAACAGCTGCAGAAATAAGTAAGTATTTGGGAAAATTGTGAAATTTTTCGAAAATAAAATTAGTTTCACAACTGAACTGCAATAAAATTTACTTAATCTACAAATTAACAGCTGCAGAAATAAGTAAGTATTTGGGAAAATTGTGAAATTTTTCGAAAATAAAATTAGTTTCACAACTGAACTGCAATAAAATTTACTTAATCTACAAATTAACAGCTGCAGAAATAAGTAAGTATTTGGGAAAATTGTGAAATTTTTCGAAAATAAAATTAGTTTCACAACTGAACTGCAATAAAATTTTCTTAATCAACAAATTAACAGTTGCATAACTAGTTAAGTATCTGCGGAAAAATTGTGAAATTTTTGGCGTTTAAAACAATTTACTGATCTAATGTAAAATAACACTATAATTAATTTTAAACCGGGATTAAGATTTCCACAAGTTTCCACAGAGGAAACGATTTTTCTAGTCTGCTAAATATTCATGCTAAATAAACATGGAGGAAAATATTTTTAAAAACTTTCTTTGAGAGATAAATTTATACGAAAAGTCGTCAGCTTTACGAGCTGCAAATAACGTAATTGGCTATACTACTTATTAAAATGATCAAGAACATAAAATAACGAAGCATGGATTGTTTCCGTCATATTTGCCAAGAAGCATTTTATTCTGAAGTATTATCTATTTTACTTTGATTGATTATAACTTTTGACACAATGGTCTGACAATTAATTCGGATGTATCTCTTACAGAAATTGTTTCGGAAGTTTTAAGAGCTATTGATGTTGGAAATGGTGATAACGAAAGTGAAAATGGCGATGAAAAAGAACTCATTGTGCAAGCAGAAGGTCTCACAGCCCTAAATGACGTAAGATTATTTCTTACGTACGTTGAAGCCACTGAGAAATATTTTAGTTAAGTCTAGAAAAAGAAGTGTTAGTTTGTAAAATCCGAGAAAAACAATCTTTCATAATGGTACTTCTTTAAATGATAATGTAAGCTTAGACTTATTTTAGATTTATTTCTAGAAAGTTTAAAATGATAGACTATAAGAAGTTGCAAACTTTAATAATTCTTCATTAAGTTTTGGTTTAGTTAATTTAATTTTCTTTAAAATATTTCAGTTAGATTATACGAAAATAAAATTAATTTCACAACCGAACTGCAATAAAATTTTCTTAATCTACAAATTAACAGTTGCAAAACTAGTCAAGTATTTGAGAAAATTGTGAAATTTTTGTCGTTTAAAACAATTTTCTGATCTAATGTAAAAGAACACATTAATCAATTTTATACCGGGATTAAGATTTCCACAAGTTTCCACAGAGCAAACGATTTTTCTCGTCTGCTAAATATTCATGCTAAATAAACATGGAGCAAAATATTTTTAAAAACTTTCTTTGCGGGATAAATTTATACGAAAAGTCGTTAGCTTTTCGAACTGCAAATCACGTAATTGGCTTTACTACTTATTCAAATGATCAAGAACATAAAATAACGAAGCATGAATTGCTGTTAAAATACACACATACACATACAATCACAGTTGTTTGAATATAATTAAGCAAACAGAAAATGGTGAATGATTTTTAATAATAAAAAGCAAAAGTGGCACTCAAAGCCATGCAGAAAAGAATAATTTTACGCACTAACCCTCAAGTTAATCCGAGTTTCAATTTTTTAAAACTCGGTTACATAATTTGAGAAACTAAAGCAACATAAACAAGAATTACCGGAATCCAACACCATAAATGCGTACTGCATTGTGCTCTTCTTATTTTTAATTAATACCAAAAGCATTTTCTAAAAAGGATGATTTCAATGCAAGCGTCTCTCGCCTGCATAAATGGCTCCCAAGAAAACAAAGAAAAGAAATTCAATGAGATACCGTTTAGGTTACAACGCAAAGATTACACTCGCATATTTTTGCAGAACATTTGGAACGGTTCATTTAATCTGCGTGTGTATTTTTAGTAAAAGCATCTAGAAATATTTGTGCGTTTTAGTAAAATTGTTTGGGGACTCATTTCAGTTACTTTTGCTTTCTATTTGCACAGTCATTGCGGGGTTAAATGCAGGCTTTTAAAAACATTCTTTAAATTCCTCTAGATGCTATATTTTTTTTAAAGTAAGAGTAAACGAATGTAAAACACTCCAGAAATGTGTAACTGAATTCTATCCTTAAAAATTCTCTCTTTTATTTTTTATTCCGATTTCGATGGTTTAAAGTAATCATACCGATTCTTCAATTGTGTAAAGTAATTAATCGGCAGTTAGATTTAATCAATTATAGAGAAAGTTCGTGTTTGTAAACAAATATGAGTGTTGACTACAACTCAACTTTTCGTTGGCAAAACATTGCTTGTTTTCATTGTATCTTATGAGTATGAGCTTCGATATGGATCACGTATAAAATAAAACTAAATTGGATTTAAGGGAAGGGGAAGAAAACATCAGACACTGGTTAAGTAATTAAAAATAGATTTTTTTAGTAATTACAAAAGTATATATATTTTTTTAAAATTAAACACTTTACACAGTACTATTAAGTATCATAGTCAAAGTATAACTACTTTGATTATGTTAACAGGCACAATAAACTATTACATAAATAAGAATCTAATAAAAATGTGCAAAACCTGATCATTTTAAGGACAAAAAATAATTACATTTATAGGTACAGTACTTCTCACAAAAGTATAGAAAATACATTAGAAATATGAAAAAAACTTAGTAATAATAAAAAAATTCTTAGAGCATAATAATTTTATATAATCTATTACATTACAGTAAGGTTAACGTTTTATTACCATTCTGAAAATGTTTGCCGCAAATTTTCGAAAAAGAACTTGGAGTCCAGTCTTGCCTTTTCAAAGCTTTTATCCAAAGCATTCGCAATGTAGGATCTTTAGGAAAGCAATAAAATCCAATATTTTCACCTTTTTTTGAAACATTTAGTACAGCCATACGTACAACATTTTCAGATAATTGACAGAATTAAAACCCCAATAACAAGCACAGGAACAGATGCATTATAGACGCCGGCCCCGTCTGCCATGTTTTTTTGGCGACCAACAGAAAAACGCGTGTTTTGAAAAATTGCCAATTAAAAAAAACATGGCGGCGGTCACATGGCATATTTGAAGCACAACAATTAACAAAACTAAACTTTTTCAAAAGAAAAAAAGAACACAGCAGATTCACAATTTATAGCATTATTAAAATAAAATGAGCATAATAATTATCATTTTTATGTTATTAAAAATAA
>CM063499.1:86942817-86950317 GCA_032207245.1 Pardosa pseudoannulata | reverse complement strand
AATTTCTTTATAAAGTAATCGGAGTCGCGAAATTCTCTCTAGAAAAGGATGTTGAATAAAGCATTGCCACAGATAGTAAGCTTTTCGGAATAGCTATGATAGATATCACAAAACTATGACTCTCGCATCGTTTTTAGATAACGGAATGAGAATACTTCTCTTCGGAAATAGCATAAATATAATCTTCGAACCACTGCTTCGTTAAAATCGCCATTTTGAATAAAAACAAACTTCTCAAGCCGCAGACGATAATTTTGACTTTTAAAAACATAGTAGAGTTGCAGTTATTTATTTTGCAACAAAAGATTTTTTAATACCGCTAACCAAAATTGTGTAAAAAATATGCTAACAGCTTCTGTAGATTAAATTATTAAAGATTTTCATATAAAAATAAAACTGGTTACAAAAAAAAAAGTGCATAGTGAGTGTTTTTTATTTTTAACTGTACTTATCTAAAAAGACAACCGTCATGATTGAGCCATTTTTTCCCCTCTCCTCGTTCTTTTACATCATTTATTACAAATGCTTAAAAAAAAGAGTTTATCCACTTTTTTATCGACTGCAAAGCAAACCAATGAGGGAGACATTTTTGATGATCCCAAAGCGCAGTGTCTTTTGTTTAGGACTTGCTGTCACAGAAATGATTAATGAAATTGGCAACACAGAGTCATTTCATTGACACACAAAATGGAAGAAAAGTCAAAACAGGAGCCGGTTCAAGCAGAGCGTTATGCATTGATTTCCTTTAATACGGTTTTAACTACTTGACTCCCTTCGAGCGATCCAAACATATCGAGGTAATGTTCCAGAAGGAAATTTCCTAACTGCATGTTACCGTCGGTGTTGCCGAAAACCTAATTTAGCGTACAAAACTACTACTGCAGTGTTTTCTCCTTCTAGAGCGTAATTAACAACAGAATTTGTTTTCATAATTATCTGCTATTTCTTCTATTAACTGCATTTTTAGTTACGTAGATCAGAGGTTGTCAAACTTAAGAACTTTACGGATTTGGGATGTAACGGATGCCAAATTGGCCGGATACCGAAAATCTGGTCAAAGTTTCAGCCGGATATCAGCATGTTTCGCACTTTTTCTTTTTGAAATAATTTTAAATAAATCAGTTTTATGTACTTTATTTTTGCAACCAAATTGTAGCATTTTTCTCACTTTTTATATTTTTTAATTAGACAACTATTTGTTCTACAATTTATTTTAATTTTTTTCTTTAAGTTTCAGTACTCAATATCTCCATTCGACATTATTTAATTAGAAAAATCAAATCTGGATAAAAGCATTTTTAATAGTCCTTTACCTTTCTTCTTTAAGAGTTCTTATGTTCGCGTATGAAGAATTTCAAAAACATATTCCCATTTTTTAGTAAATTGTCTTTATTCTTGTAACCTCTTGTATGTGTTTTGTCTTTTGTGTTTCTCAGATGCAAGAACACAATTTTGCAGTTGAGACTGAAAAAAGAATGATTTACGATTTTTTGTAATAAAATGTATGAATAAACCTAATTTTTTTTTTCATAAAGCTTTTTTTTTTTTTAAACATAATGCTCCAATACACTTATGCGCCTTGTTTCATAAAGTATATTGTTTAACATTTTGCATTTCTTTTTTGTTATATTTATCTCAACCCTCCGAGTGGAACAAATCGAGAAAAAAGTCTCCAAAATATACGCTAAAGGTTAACTGTGTCAGTAGCCAAAGCGTTCTCTGATTTTTCCTTCGCCCTTTGTCGACTAGAATGGAATACGGGAAACCTACCCTCGTTATTGTCCCTTTACAAATATTATAAATAGATATTATAGATTGCTAATTTTTAATACAAATAAAACTCGTCGAGTCTCTAAGATCATCCCATAAGGAATAATGGTTTCTAAAAGTACAACTAAAAATATTCTTTGAGAGACTTGTTTATATTTTTTACGAAAGTCATCCAAGATATTTAAGGGGTGCAATTAAATATACATCTATTACCGCAAACAAAATACTTCGAAATAGAGATTTACAAAGCCATGAAAAGCTATCAACGTCTTTGTGCCCCAGGAGGTAGGGGTGCATCCCTCAATAAATGCCAGTCAAAGAGGGGTGAGTTCCTAAACAATCGACTGACCCTCCTACCGCAAAACTCCATGGGGCAAAGAACTATAGCAAAAATGTACATTTCATTCATTTTTGGAGCATTTGTGGAGGTCGAAAATTGTTCGTTAAGACTTCATCGGTTTGGCGGAATTGTACGTGTGAACCGCTTAGAGGGTTAATTTTCGTTGTATAATTTTTGGCCAGATGTACTGCCGGATAACTGTAATATCCGGGTACTGACAATTATCTGGTATAGTGGCCGGATATGCCGGATGCAATATGTTGGGGGGACAACCGTTGCATGCCTAATATTTACTATGATTATACAAGTTGTTGTAAGCTTATACCACAATTAGTTCATTTTAACTTTCAAACTTTAATATCAATCAAGAATTTCCAATACGAATTGCAGAAATTTTCCACGTTATGTATTTATCGATACTGCAGCCGGTGCGAATACTTAAAAAAATGGCTTACAATTTAAAAAATAATTTAGTATATCAATATATTTCACTTCATTTTTGAACACTATAGTCCCGTTTACATGTGCCAAAAAGTACCTGTATTGCAAGGTAAATCCTTGAATCATATTCCCCTCTCAAGATTTACCCCAAGATAGGGAAAAAACTCAGGTGTAGAAAAACTAAAATGCAACTTTAATGGCACTTGTAAACGGGGCTTGTAATATTTAAGAGAACAAAGGAAAAATAATCAACAGTGGCCATTTTTTTCTCTTCCTATTCTTTCCATGTATTTATCACAAATGATCATGCATTTTTCCATGGACCGTAAAATAATTGAAATAAATCACACAAAAAAATTCCACAGAATCACAAGAGGCAAAATCGCATGTAATTTCTAAAAATTCTTTGAAGGCTACGTGTGGGTATGAATTTAGCGTAAAAAAATACTGTTTTTAGTTTCCAAGTGGCGAAATATCAAAAGCAATAATTTATAAAATCATTTCTAAGAACTAATTAATTCGAAACAAGTGGATTTCACAAAATACCTTCCCGATGCTGAAGGATTCTAAATTGGACTGTCACAATTTCACTTCCAAAGAAAACAATTACGTCCAAAGTTTACTTTTTTTCTTCTCGCCCGTTCGATTTGGAATGGGGACGATCCGATGAGGGTTCGAATCCGCTTTGAAACCCCCATTCTTTTACTTTAAGCTCTACGTGATGCTTCTTCACAGTTTAGAAAAAAAATGTATACTTTTTAATGTATCTAATGCAAATGAATAAAATAACAGACTATAATAACGAACAAAGCCTTAACTGGCCGACCAAAGTGATTAATGCCAAACGGCAGCCGACAAACTTGCATAATTAATAATATCTTCAACATACATTATACCATCAAAAGAAAAAAATGCTCCAACCAAATTAACCCTAAATTACGCATAAATCATTTTTAAACCATTAAAAGGGATGTTTTTTCCCATTAAAACGAGAGAAATCGACTGCTAGGGACAATGGGCGAAGTTAAATCGACAACTTTTGCGATCAGATAGAAGCGGCAATAATGAACCTGCTTCCAAGTTAAGAATAACAATGGCTCTTTTACAAAAGGAAGCCGCCATTAATTCCGATTCAAAATGGAGGAACAAAGGTCAAAGTTACACCTGAAACTGTTCTCGCTGACTTGCATTGATTTCCTTTACGCTGGCGGGTGGTGGGGGAGAGTGGGTGTTAGGTGCTTCCGATGATGAGACCCCAAAGAGTGAACTATTCATCACACAATGAATGCTTTACTTCCCAAGATCAGATGAGAGACTGCTACAAAAGGCGCGAAAGTTTCTAGGGGGATATTTGTTTGAGTGAGATTCATTCGTCAGATTCGTTCCCATTACTGAGATCGTCGAACACTCAATTTTGCAAACATCTGGCGATTTTGTTAAGTGAGACTCATTCCTTGGACTCATTTGAAATGGTGCGATCGTCTGAAGTCCCATTTGAAAATTTGACGATTTATTAGCAAGGGGGTGGATGATGCATTCTTTCGATTCGGAGTATTCAATTCTCCTGAAGCCCTATTTTGAAAGAATCTAGCGATTCATTTGTTTGAGTGTCATCCATTCTTTAGATTCGTTTCAACATACAAAGATAGTTGAATACCCAACTATGCAAATTGAGGCGATTAACTTATATGAATGAGATTCATCCCTTATAGATTCGTTCAATATATTTGGATCGTCTGAAGTCGAATTCTTAATGCCACTGCAAGTCATTACCCACCATCTGGTGGGATATGGCTTATCTCTTTCTATGATGGTAGAATATAAAATGGCCTTGGCGAAAGATGGCTTCGGAAGCGGTTTTTATCGAAACATCATAGGCAACCAGCATGCGCTAGTAAAGTGCGCAGTGGATTCTATGGATGCATACATGTGCTCTGGTCATTTAGTGGCCCAGTGAGTGGATGCTACCCGTGAACCAACGTTTGAGGTCGCCAACAAGACCAGTAATGGACAATTGGATCTAGTCTGGAGGCTATATAAAAAATTCGGCCACTGATTTGCTTCAAAATGATTCATTCTTCAGAGATTCGTTCCAAATATTCGGATTAGTTGATGTCTGATCCGTTCGGAGTATTCAGATCTCCTGAAGCTATATTCATTCCTTACATTCGTTCAGTATAAAATAGTCGAATGCCCAAAATGAGGCGATTAACTTATATGAGTGAGATTAGTTCCAAATATACGTTCGAAATATATATATATATATATATATATATATATATATATATATATATATATATATATATATATATATATATAATATATATGTATATGTATATATATATATTTATATATATATGTATATATATATATAGGAATACGTATATATATATATATACATATGTATATATATGCATATTATATATATATATGTATATATATATGTATATATACGTATATATATATACATATGTATATATATATGCATATATATATGTATGTATATATATATGTATATATATGCATATATATATATGCATATATAAAATTCTTCTGTCCGTATATATATGTATATATATATATGCATATATATGTATGTATGTATATACATATATATATATATACATATATATATACATATATACATACATATATATATATGTATATATATATGCATATATATATATATATATATATATATATATATATATATGTATATATATATGTATATATATATGTATATATATATATATATATATATATATATATATATACATATATATATATATGTATATATATATTATATGTATATATGTATACATATACATGTATAAGTATATATATGTGCGTGTGTGTAAATATATATATATATATATATATATATATATATATATATATATATATATAGAGAGAGAGAGAGAGAAAGAGAGAGAGAGAGAGAGAGAAAGAGAGAGACTGAAACTATAAAGAACTAAACATAGTTCAGGTTAATTAAGCACCAACTGCATTCGTTGATTGGAGAACCTTTGTGCATCTGAAGAACAAAACCCAGATAAAAAAGCAACATTCTCTAAACCAGATGGAACAGAAAAGAGGCGTCTACACCGACTAGGTGGTAAGGAAACATTTCTACCATACTTTCCATATATCTCAACACGATTGCTCACGAAACTCGAGAACGATTGATCTTGTTTTCGTTTTGGTCACCGATAAAAATTTTACAAAGAACAAAAAATCAGACAGGTAAGAAAAATCCTCTTTAGAACGAACAGATACGGCAACTGGTTAATGGGACGAAAATGGTGGGAATTTACACCCCGCGATTACGACGAGAGAATTACAGGACGAGGAAGGATCGAATTTCGCTTGTTCCGGAAGAACATCGATCGAAAGAGAGCATATCAACGCCATTTCCAGGGCAAGGAAGGCAGTGAAATAATGCTTTCCCCGCAAAAAAAAAGTCACACTCGTTGAAAACTGTGCTGGACTTCATTTAGTTTGTATTATACCTTTAACAACGTAGTCTCGACATCATGAAGTCGGAATTTACCAATATTCTAATTTGTATAAATTACAAGTCAGAGGAAGTTGAAATAGAAATATCCTGCACAGCAGAAGAAGCAGTTATAATAATAATATATAAAGTTTATTATATATAATGTAAATAAAATAAATTAAAAATTCCTTAATATATATGTGTGTGTGTAAATATATATAAACAAATATATATATATATATATATATGTATTAATGTATGTGTATATATGTATATAGATATACATATATAAATGTGTGTATGTATGTATGTATATATATATATATATACATATACATATATATATACATATATATATATATATATGCATATATACATATATATATGTATATATATACATATATATATATATATATATATATATATACATACATATACATATATATATATATATATATATATATATATACGTATAGATATATATTTATATACATATACATACATACATATATATATATGTGTGTGTGTATATATATATATATATATATATATATATATATATATATATATATATATATATATATATATATGTATTAATATATGTGTATATATATACATATATATATACACATACATATATATATATACATACATATACATATAGATATATATTTATATATACTTATACATACATAAGGGTATATATATAAGGGTGTATATATTTATATACGTTAATATATGTATACAGATACACATATATACATATATATATGTATATATATATATATATATATATATATATATATATATATATACATATAGATATATATTTATATACTTATACATACATAGATGTGTACATATATAAGTGTGTATATATTTATATACGTTAATATATATATATACAGATACACATATATATACACACATATATATATATATATATATATATATATATATATATATATATATATATATATATATATATATATATATATATATATATATATATTTACATCAATACACACACACACACATATATATATATATATATATATGTGTGTGTGTGTGTGTGTGTGTGTGTGTGTGTGTAAGGAAAAATAAACTAGATCGGGAAAATAATGTAGACATTTTGTGTAAAACTCCTATGACACCCGGAGAAAATTATCAGGGGTTATCAAATCTTCAGTCAAGGACAAAAATTCTCGCGTTCTTTTGCTTCCCCATTTTTAACCCCTAACCTAAATGGACCGCTGGGGCTACAGTTTACGACTTCAGAGAAGGGATCTAACCAATTATAACTCTACATTGCCCTAGCGGAGATTTTAGGAAATTTCCAAACAAAAAGGAGATGCAAGTTATCGGAGCCAGATTTTGACTGAGATGTTGACCCAGGTGTTGAGGGCCTTTTTACATCTATCTTCATGGTAGCTGACCCCTCAGTTTGTCCTGT
>CM063499.1:86921877-86942717 GCA_032207245.1 Pardosa pseudoannulata | reverse complement strand
TACTTCTATCTTCATTTTAGCTTACCCCTCAGTTTGTCCTGTCCCCATAATGATGTGGGAACCCATCCTTCAACGTTATCTTAACAAAGGTCTTAAACTGAAATGGTGTCATTTTTATAGGCCTTAACTGCAACCACCCATCGTGTGGTCTGTCAAATATATAATATATATAATATATATATATATATATATATATATATAAATATATATATATACAGGGAAACCTGTCTATGTCGAATATTTTCAATTTCCCTACATTTTCAATAAAAATTTAACATATTTTCCAAACCTATCTCAAATTATTTTTTTGCCAAACCTGTCTATATCGAATTTTCGTAAGCAACACAACATTCCAGTTTAGAACTTTATTGCGTTGGCAACCGCACAAGTTCCCATTTCCAGGAAATACACCTCTAGTTTTCTCTCTCGGGGGGTTGTTTGGTCAGGCACTGGTTGGGAATTGTACTAAAAATGTACAGTCGAAGAACAACATTTAACAGAAACCGAAGAGCAACCGGCCGAGGAAAGGGATGAAAACCCGAAGGAATGGATGATTATCAGAGAGAAACTGAATACTGACACTTCATTTACAGATATTATAGAAGTAGATAAATCAGTGTTAACTAGCGGAACATTATTAACTGATTCCGAAATTTTAGAAAATGTTCGGGGAACTTCTGATGATGAAGAGGATCATGACAATGAGGACAACATCGATGCAAAAAGAGTCGCTACGCCAAAAGAAGCAGAAAAAGCCATTGAAACACTAAGAATTTTTCTTGAATCCCAAGAAAATATCGACCAGGATCGCTTCGCCACTGTGTCAAAACTACAAAAAATTGTCCAGTCTAAAAAAGTTTTGCATTGAAAACTCCTAACGGATTACTTTCTGTAAGGTATGCAAATAAAACTAAAAGTACTTCAAATTTTCAATCTTTTCTATTGTGTAAAGAAATTTTCTTAGTCTATTTTCATAATACCTGTGTATCTCGAAACCTGTTCATCTCGAATTTTTTTTTTACTCCCAAGAGATTCGAAATAGACAAGTTTGAATGTATACATAGATATTTGTACACACACACACACACATATAGATACACACACAAATATATACGTACATATAATATTTTGCCAGGACCCTTGGCAAAAGATTTGCAAAAGTTACAGACCCATATATATATATATATATATATATATATATATATATATATATGTACATATATATAATATATATATATATATATACATATATAAATATTTATACACACACACATACATATATATACATATACACACATATACATAAATATAATATATATATATATATATATATATATATATATATTATATTTATGTATATGTGTATGTATATATGTATGTATATATATACATACATACACATATATTCATATACATACATATATATACAGATATATATATATATATATATATATATATATATATATATATATATATATATAGTATGTAATATTATATATATATATATATATATATATATATATATATATATATATATATATATATATTAATTGCCAGAACCCTGGGGCAAGAGATTTGTAAATGCTTTGAGAATATTACGGAACCATTCCACCCCACCCCCTCGGTTGACATGGAGATACAGGAATTTTATATGGCCACACAAACCGTAGACCAAAGTACGCAATTAGAATTCAACATAAATATTCTTTACGTTCCTAAGACATTCGTTTTCGTGTCGAACAGATGAAACAGTTTTAATTCGTACTGCCTCCACAAACAAATCTTGCTCTTAAAAGATTTTCTTTACTTTCCTTTTTTGATGTAATCTGTAAAATATATGTATAGTTTTAATTTGTTTTGGAAAAATAAATTTTCTTAACTGACAAGAAAAAAGTAACCTAAAAAAATAAAAACTTTTGGACATCGATTAGTTTTAGTTTACCCCTATTTATACTTGCAATTGTATAATAACTTTATTTACCAATAGAGGAAGCGCCATGTCCACCCTTGCTGTATCGTAACGACAGATATGGACGAGGCTTTCGTGGTCAGATGATCCTTGACCACACGCTATTATTCTGGTGCAAGTGGTGGGAGCATCGTGATTGGAATCACCATGGTAACGGGATGTCTTGGGAACACTTAACTCTCCATCCCCTTTTCATGCTCATTTGTACCGAAGGATTCTTAACGGGGCGAGAAAGAATTCTACTCTCCTATTACAATGTTACACAAAATACAGTAGAGTGCCTGTAATTCGAGTCTTAGCTGTTCGAATATTCCATAAATTCGAGTTAAATAAGACTTACAGAAAAAAAAAAATAAAATAAAACAGACGGACAGACACAAATTTATTTACATATACCGGGTGGCCATAATTAAACTGACAGTGATGAGTGTTCTGTAGCGCGATCTATTTGCGAGATTGACGCCACATTTTGTAGGAAGATTAAACAAGACGGGGGACGAAGGATTCTGCGAAAAAACAAATTAATTTCAAAAGACACCGATAGGGGTATATTTGGCGCTGTGTTATAGAAAATAGAGTGGTAACAAATGCAAATCAATACGGAAATTACCTTTTATGGATGTAACGTGAAATTTGAATAAAGAACATCTTCTGCTCAGCGTACGTGATATTGCAGAGCACGAGACTTTATCGGGGTTTATGTAGATTTTACACTTTTTTAAAAGTGTTGCCCTATTGCACTTGAACTAAATCAGAAAACGTGCATAATAAAAGGTAATTTTATTCCGTATTCATTTGCATTTGTCAACACTCTATTTTCTATAACACAGCGCCAAATATTCCCCTAGCGGTGACTTTTGGAACTAATTTGTTTTTTTGCGGTATCCTTCGTCCCCCGTCTTGTTTAATCTTCCTACAAAATGTGGCGCCATTCTCGTAAATAGATCGTGCTACAGAACACTGTGAGCACTGTCAGTTTAATTATGGCCACACGGTATATAGATAACGTATAATACGCTGGCATTATGAAATTCGGTGAAGTACAAGATTCTGGTTTCAAATTGTTACGTTAGAAGTACATAATAGTTTCAGTTCTTTCGAATTTATATAGTGGTTACGTTTAGAATATATTTTTTTATTCTGAAGTTATTCATGTTATATCAAATTTAAAATAACAAAATACACTTTTAAAAAGTGTTTTAATTATTACAGTATACATTAGGCCGTTTTGTATTTTAAAAATGAACATAGAGCTTTTAGAACAACTTATTGAATTTAAATAAGTTTTTAAAAAAATTTTAAAAACAGATTTACTTAGAGTTATTTAATTATTTTCAATCTTTAAGGATTCTTTAAAAATAATTTTTTAAGTCGCATTTATTATGTATTTAATTCAACCTTTATATAATCATACCCTAAGTTATCTGTTCATTTCTCCTCGAATTTATGAAGAGGTTGGACCTGGAATGGATAGAGGCATCCATATTGGATTCTTCATGAGTTAGGGTTAGCAAAATTCAAAGTTTATCTTCTCCTAAACTATCGATCCGATTCAAAAGAAATTGGTATAAATAGGCTTTATATCACAGCGAAAAATACTGTCACCTTTAAAACGTTCGAAATCTACCCCTTCCTCTCTTTTCGCGCGTTCAATGCCATTATTTCAAGCCCTATTTTCCCCGGTTAAGAGCAGACGATTAAATTTATCAATTTGTCCTTTAATAAATAGGTAAAAATAACATTTTTCTCCTAGCGTTAAGACGGCATACCTCTCGCGTAATCCTCTCTTATTTTAAAGCACTTAAATATCGTCCGCATTATTTTCATACGTTTTATCAAAGCCAAATATAAAAAAAAATTATTTACGTCGAATCTAAGTTCAATTATAAAACGTATGAAAACAATATAGACGATATTTAAAAATTTAAAAATAAGAAATGATTCAAGGAGAGGACTGACGTCATAATGCTAGAAAAAATGTTATTTTCATCTACTTGTAATGTGATAAATTGATAATTTGAATCGCCTGCTCTTAAGCGGGGAAAATAAGGCTTGAAATGATGGCATTAAACGCTCGAAAAGGGAAAATGGGTGGATTTTGAAAGTTTTAAAGACTTGTTTTGAATTTTGCTAACCCTTAAGTCATCAAGTATCCAATGTGGATACCTCTATCCATTCCAGGTCCAACCGCTTCATAAATTCGCGGACAGACAGGCAGATAACTTAGGCTATTATTATATAGGGGATGAGTATTATTTCTATTATTACTACAAGAAAAAAATCTTAAGAAAATACCAGATATTTTTTGGGTCAAAATGAGCACTCCGCCGGATCTAGTGTTAAGCTAAAATTGATTTCAAATTTAACGTTTTTTTTTTTTTTTTTTTTTTTTTTTTTTTTTTTTTTTTTTTTTTTTTTTTTTAGTAAAACAAACACACCATTTATAAACTGAATATTAAACTTGTATTTTAAAATAACTACAGAATCTTAACTACTTTATAATATAAAATTAAAACTGACGCTCAAACTAATAAATAATTCCAAGATAAATTAAATTTCTGTAATAAACTTAGCATAGAAAGCGTCCACAAAAGCTAATAACACGAACGAACACTAATTAAAATAATATCAAGAATAAAACATAATTAACAGAAGAATAAGAAGAAAAACTGTTTTGGAAAAGAAAAATAATTAAACAGTAGAAAATATTAAAAATAGATTTCGGATGATCGAAAAATAGCATTTCTTTCTGCTCTGTGTAACAGGAAATAAAAAGGTCGCAAAAAATAATATAAAAACGGGAGTAGCTAATTTTCGTTTTATTCGAATTCAAGTTCCAAGATGACTCAAAAAAAAGCTTATTTGTTCTCTAATTATGTAAAGATAGCACAGTCCACTGCTTTCATTCAATCAGAAATATCTTAATTTACTCTTCGCCCGTTAATATCAAAATTGTGAAAAAAAAAACTGAAAGTATCAATGAAAATTTGGAGCGAAATCTAGTGCAGGTTATATGTTGATGTAATTTTTATTTCATTTTTTGTAAGAAAATTAAAAAAAAAAAATCACACGTATAAATTTTTTTCAGGTAAAGAAAAAAAAAAGTATTTATATGGAGAAGGACGAAATTACAATCAGAAAATCTGAAATCAGAATGGGAAAACTAAAATCAGAAAACGAATTTTTTTTGTTTTTTAAATCTGCATTTTTAGAAAATTAAGTTAATATGACATTTAAAAACAAAAAAAAAAACAAAACAAAAATTTTTAAACATACAAAAAAACTTTAAACACATTGATGCGACACGTACTAGTACGTTTTCTGACGATTGATACTTGAGCGCAGGACTAGAACTAGTACGGGTTAGTGTAACAACATGGTTTGTTTGTGGGTACAAAAATAACGGTATATACAGGAAAAAGGAAGCCGAACGTTCTTGTCTACTACATAGATTCTGGGAAAATTGCGACCAATAAAAACTAGTTTTAAATTATTAGTTTTAAATTGCTCTTTTGATTTTTTTTACTATGTAAAAATGTTTATATATAACATAATTCGAAAAAATTAAAGCTATATACTACTATTTCTATTTGATTTTTTATATTTACTATACTATTATAAATTTATCCACTTAAAAATATATATTTTGTTTACAAAAATCTTATGGTTGTTATTTATATATTTGTTTATATAATTCAATATAAAATACGAAATGTTGGTTCAAAAATGAGATATTTTCGATCTATTGCTCATAACAGCCTTGTTTTTCATTTTCTAACAATTTATAAACTTTTGTTTTGTAAAAATGTAGTTTTAACACATTGTATGCAGGTCACGTACTAGTACGTTTTCTGACCATTGATACTGGAGCGCGGGACACGTACTAGTACGGGTTAGTGTAACAACATGGTTTGTTGGTGGGTACAAAAATAAGAGTATATACAGGAAAACGAAGCCGAATGTTCTATAGTCCATGTAAAATCTATTGGCGCTTCAAGGTCACACTTTCTCGTTTCCCCAGTCATCGGTTACTATGGTAGCGACCAAGAAGCCTGTGCATTCACACTTATTTTCAGCACTTCAGTTGAGGATTTGATTCCAATACGTTCACACGACTTGCTTTATTATCATAAGCAAAGTCAAAATTTTCAGTTGTGCATAAATGCGTTAACTATTTATATAAAGAAAAGTTTAACAATATGTATAAAATGGTTATAATAAATCACAGATGTTTTTGTAAAAATACAAAAATTCATTTTAATTTAGAATTCTTACTAAAACATTACGAATCTCTACCTTCTAAAGAAATTTTCACTTTCTAAAAATGTGTCAACAGACCATAAATCGTTAAATACATAATAAAATTTTACAAAATATTGTTATTGCATTAAGACCTCTTTCAATTCTTGTAAAATCATAAAATAATTAATACAGTACAATTTTGGAATAGAAACTTTACTATGGTCCACATAACTTCATAATATACTTATTAACATACAACTTAAATTTAAGGAATTTCAGAACTACATTCTCTTAAATAAATTAATTATTAAGAAATACTTTTGATATTTAGATTAAAAGAATCATACAAATATAAAGAAAAATAGTGAGAAATTATAACTAATTACTCATTAAAATTAGCGAAATATTCAATCATCTTAAAGATATTTTTTCTGTAAATAATGCAACTGTGTGTGAAAAAAAAAATAGATTTACTTTTTCAGTAGAATTTTTTAAATCTTACGGATTAGAATATAACATACAATTTTTGAATAGTAATTTTATGAAATGGGATTATATCTTAAATTTATGAACTTAGAAACAGGTCTGAAATTACTCATAAAATTTTGTGTAAAGTATTAAGTATTCTTCAAAGTGTAGTCTAAATAAACATACTTTCATCATGCACGGAGAGCCCACACGATGCATGACACCCCTTAACACAGTGGGAAAAAAGAGTAAAATCATTCCCCAACTGTCGTTACCATAGTTACAGTTGGTCATCGGGGGAAAATCAGTGACCTTGAAGTGCCTATTGAGTTTACACAGAGTATAGTCTACGACATAGATTATCGAAAAATGGAGACAAATAAAAAGTGTTTACATTATTAGTTTTTTAACTGCTTTTTTCACTTTTTTACTATGTAAAAATGTTTATATATAACATAATTCGAAAAAAATTAAAACAATATACTACTATCTCTATTTGATTTTTCATATTTACGATACTATTATACATTTATCTACTAAAATATGTATTTTGTCTCTACACAAATCTAATGGTTGTTATATATATATATATATATATATATATATATATATATATATATATATATATATATATATATATATATATATATACACTTCTATTTACATATTTGTTTATATATTTCATTATAAAATACGAAAAGTGGGTTCAAAAATGAAATAATTATCGATCTATCGAGATTTAACTGAATAACTAAATGGACGCGCAAAACGCCCGCTCCCGGTACAATTCCGGTGCAAAATGGACCCGCACACAATGTGTTGATATAATTATCAGTTCGAGAATGCATAAGAATTATAAAAAATAGAACAAAGAAGAGTAGAGTTGATTTCAAATCAATTTATTTCCAATATCTTTTCGATTAGAATATTATTTTCCGTCCTTACAATAGACAAATTTCAGTGCTTTCTGTTCAATTTCGATTAGAAGCCCTGATTTTTGTAACCTCGTTAACGGATGGTTAAATATAAATTATGATTCAAAGAGAAAGAATAAGCGGTAAGCCTTCCTCTTGGAACCAAAGAATGTATATAGCCTGCGCTTGTATATAATAATAGCTGCAAGTGCCCGACTTTGCCGGGGTTTAAAATAAGGTTGTCTGTAGAAGCGTGCAAAACTGTTTATTTGCATGCAATAAAAAGGGTACATTTATCGTAAAACAATGGGATAGACAACCTTTATGGCAGTTCCATTTGGAGTGTGTACAAAAAGATTTTCCTCTTTGCCCACTCTGGAGCAGGCCACATACAACTGCCCATGAGAAAAGCATGGTGTCTGCAAGTCTATACCAGCAATCCCAAGAGACTGGCCCTGTGACTTGTTGATTGTCATGGCAAAGCACAGTTTCAAAGGGAACTGTATGGAAATGATAGGTATTCTTTGAATGAAGACGTCCTCACCCTTACCACACTCTGTGAGTACTGTGGCTTGAATGACATGTTGCATCAGCTTTTTCACAATTAAACTTTTGCCACCGCAGAATCTGGGAGCATCAATATTTCGGATCAGCATTATTGGAGCACCAACTTTCAGAATCAAGTTGTGGGCTTGAAAATCAGGAGTGTGGATGGAATTCAAGTACTCAAAGGGATATTGGACTGTTTCATCATCATTAAGTATGCACTCTATGGACTTGTAGGCATATTCTTGCCCTGGAAGCTGCTTCTGAATGGTGACATGGAGCTTCTCAACCCCATCATTTCTGCTTGCCAGAATTGCTCTGTGAGAAAGCCAATCTTGATCCTTGAGGTTTTGCCGAATGTGATATTTGTTGCAGTAAAGTAAATGTAACAAAGAAGTATTGAGTTTACTTACCGCTTTTGTTTAGTAAGGTTTTCTCTAAAATGTACCCAAGGCTCAGAACAGGCACACGGAGCACTACTTTTAGCTGGAGGAAGCAAGTGTTAGGTTGGGATGGTTCGAAACCTGTTTAAGAACCTTCCCCATGTAAGATGACTGCTGGAGGTGAGGTCCATTCTACAAACATAGGTCTGGAGGGAGAAGGAGGGGGTTCTACCACCGTCCCCCCCTACACATGTATGACCATCACTTTTACTTACATCCTCATCATCTCATCATCACCACAAAATCATTCAAAATCACTCTCAATGACCAACTTGCATGATTTCCTTTTTTTTTCTTTTTTTTTTTTTTTTTTTGTTCATTATCACACGGGTCAGAACAAGGAGCACTATTTTGGGTTGGAGGAGGCCAGAGTGAGGTTTGGGAACGAAATCTGTTTAGAAAACCTTTACCCATGTTCATTTTGTGTACGAGTACCAAATTTCCGTTGTTTGGTTGTCTGCTGGATCTTGAGTTATTAAGGGAACAGACAAACAGACAACAAACGCGTCTTATATGTATAGAGATTAAAGCAAAGCGTAGACATGGATACCCCTAATGTCTAGCAAGAAACTTTGCGCCAACAGTAGAGAGCGCCACGATGACTTGTCAATGTTTTATTAAAATTAATTGTACTTTTTAATAATTTTGTTTATTTATATAAAAAAAAAATATTAAAAACTGGATGCTTGCATTAACAAAAATAATTTTTCGTTTTCTTAAGGAGTTTTAAGACAATCTCTTAAAATATATTTAATTTATATTTAAATATTTCTGCCGACATTTTGCCTGTTGATAATTTCAGTTAGACGTCCTTGGAAGATTTCTGAGCGGGTCATTGATAGCTGTACCAATGATTTACGTAACCCGTGCTCCAGTATCAATGGTCAGAAAACGTACTAGTACGATTGCCTTTTCCCACGTGTTCTCTTCGATATCGCCGACCTCTCTCCCAATCGATAGATTGATTACCCTGGCACGCAGACACCCCACGCACATCCTTACGGTGCCGTGAACTCAGTGTTCGAGTCCTCGACTCCCGCAGGTGGGTCGTCGGTACATCTTACAATTACCAATCCTACCACGGGAGGCAAATATCCTAGAACCCACACCATTTGAGGCTGTCGGATCCAGGTCCGCAGCCAGAAATTATTTTCGGAGGGGGACATTGTTTTTTGTGAAGGATACTTCAATAAAACTATAGGTTTTTTATGTATGTACTAGCATATAGCCCGTCATATGACGGGACAGGAAAATTTTTAATTTCCAGAATTCTAAAGCACCTTATGAGGCAGGTAAATAAAATGGTTTGTTGTTTGGCTGAGAATTATCTTGCAACAAAAAATAATCGATGATTCAATTTAAAATTATTTCATATGTACCTAATCTATAATTTAAGCGAAATATAAAAGAAAATTATTTACGTCATATCTAAGTTCAATGATAAAACGCATGAAAATAATGCAGACGATATTTAAATAATAAACTGCCCTTCCATTTGAAACTAAAACCAGAATTGTCATAATTTGTGAATTTGCCCTACTGCGTGAAATCGGCTTATTATTTAAGCCAATGAAAGAAAATTATTGATGGCATATCTAAGTTCAGTGATAAAACGTATGAATATAATGTAGACGATATTTAAATAATTTAAAATAAGAAATGATTCAATGAGATGGTTAAAGGAATGACGTCATAATGTTAGAAAAAATGTTATTTTTACCTATTTGTTATGCGATTAATTAATAAATTTAATCGCCTGCTCTTAACCGGGGAAAATAGGAGTTGAAATAATGGCGTGAAAAGTTGGAAAAGAGGAGAAGGGGTGGATTTCGAACGTTTTAAAGAAGGCAGTATTTTTCGCTGTGATATGAAGACTATTTATACCAATTTATTTTAGAATCGGAGTGATAGTTTAGGAGAAGATAAACATAACTCTCTTTGAATTTTTGCTAACTATGGATGCCTCTATCCATTCCAGGTCCAACCGCTTCATAAAATCGAGGACAGACGTACAGATAACTTAGGCTATTATTATATAGGAGATATTTTTAATGAGTATCATAATACAATGGGACTTTAAAATATCAAAATGATTAAAAAATGATATAATGTACAAATTCATAGCCTTGAATGAGTAATATAGTAACTACACAATGAATTAACAGTAAAATTAACATTGAAAATATGTAAACTATACATGGTAATAAATTCTAAATTTTAAAACAGAAGCATAACTAAAAAAAAAAGAAGAATTTTGAAAGAAAATGAAAATTTTCAAATTTTTACTTTATATTACAAAATATGCTTTTTTTTTTAAATTTTCGCCAAACAATTTTCACAATTTCTTCCAATTGTGAAACATTATTGTGATGAGTGGCCAAAAGTGCTAGTCAATCTGTTCTTACTTGTCGAATCCAATTTGGACCTACTCCTTAACTCAATATCACTGCCCACTTTTGTCTATGCACAACTAGGCAGATGAAACACACACATGGTCCATTTTCTTTCCACAAAACGGTATTTTAGAATTTCGGAGGGAGACCAGTCCCCTATATCCCTCCCCTTGCCTACGGTCCTGGTCGAATCCATTAATGCGTAGCATCCCACGTATTGACAGTTAAATTAAAAATTTGTAGAGTTTTTATGTTTTCTCGAAAGAGATTTTTATTCTTACTATAGGTAGGTGGCGATTCTATGAAAATTAAGCAGTTCTCAAGTAGGTGCTATTATCTATAGATTTTTCCATTAAATTAAATGATATTAATGGACGTCTATAAGTAGTTAAAATCGACGTTATAAAAATTCATAATCGGCGTCTTATAACTTGGAAAGATATCATAATAACGAAATTCTTATTTTAACATATGGCATGAAGTAAGAACTCTTCAATTATTTACGAATTTTCTACTATAACATATTTATCAATATATATATTCGACAGAAATATCTCATTAATGAGCTATAAGTTATTATAATACCCGAATTCTTATTTTGACATATAGCCTGCATTAAGAACTCTTCTATTTACGCATTTGCGTAATAACTTATACTTAAGGTATTTATTAATATATATTCGGCAGAAATGTCTCGGGCATTAATGACTCATAAAATATTATAATACCGAAATTCTTATTTTAACATATAGCGTACATTAAGAACTCTTCTATTTACGCATTTACCGTAATAGCGTATATTTCAGATATTTATCAATATATATTCAACACAAATATCTCGAGCTTTAACCAGTGAAAAGATAATATAATAGCTGAACTTCTATTTTAAAATACGACATGCATTAAGAACTCTTGTGTTTACGCATTTACCACAATAACTTGTACTTATGATATTTATCAATATAAATTCGGCAGAAATGTCTCGGGCATTAATGAGTCCAAAGATATTAGAATACCGGAATTCTGATTTTAACATATGAAATGCAGTAAAAACTCTTCTATTTACGCATTTGCGTAATAACTTATACTTAAGATATTTATCAATATATTTATTCGAAAGAAATGTCTCATTTTGTAATAAATCATAGGTATTATAATACCTAAATTCTTATTTTAACATATGACATGCTTAAAGAACTCTTCTATTTACGGATTTACCGTAATAATGTATATTTAAGATATTTATCAATACATTTTTCACAGAAATGTCTCGGTCATTATTGCGTTATAAAATATTATAATTCCGAAATTTTTATTTTAACATATATGCATTAAGAACTCTTCTATTTGCGCATTTACCGTAATAACGTATATTTAAGATATTTATCGATAATACATTCGGGTAACTACACAATGAATTAACAGTAAAATTAACATTGAAAATATGTAAACTATACATGGTAATAAATTTTAAATTTTAAACAGAAGCATCACTAAAAAAAAAAAAAAAAAGAATAATTTTGAAAGAAAATAAAAGTTTTCAAATTTTTACTTTATATTACAAAATATGCTTTTTTTTTTTAAATTTTCGCCAAACAATTTTCACAATTTCTTCCAATTGTGAAACATTATTGTGATGCGTTGCCAAAAGTGCTAGTCAATCTGTTCTTACTTGTCGAATCCAATTTGGACCTACTCAATCTCACTGCTCTAAGCCCACTTTTGTCTATGCACAACTAGGCAGATGAAACACACACATGGTCCATTTTCTTTCCACAAAACGGTATTTTAGAATTTCGGAGGGAGACCAGTCCCCTATATCCCTCCCCTTGGTCGAATCCATTAATGCGTAGCATCCCACGTATTGACAGTTAAATTAAAAATTTGTAGAGTTTTTATGTTTTCTCGAAAGAGATTTTTATTCTTACTATAGGTAGGTGGCGATTCTATGAAAATTAAGCAGTTCTCGAGTAGGTGCTATTATCTATAGATTTTTCCATTAAATTAAATTATATTAATGGACGTCTATAAGTAGTTAAAATCGACGTTATAAAAAGTCATAATCGAAGTCTTATAACTTGGAAAGATATCATAATAACGAAATTCTTATTTTAACATATGGCATGAAGTAAGAACTCTTCAATTATTTACGAATTTTCTACTATAACATATTTATCAATATATATATTCGACAGAAATATCTCATTAATGAGCTATAAGTTATTATAATACCCGAATTCTTATTTTGACATATAGCCTGCATTAAGAACTCTTCTATTTACGCATTTGCGTAATAACTTATACTTAAGGTATTTATTAATATATATTCGGCAGAAATGTCTCGGGCATTAATGACTCATAAAATATTATAATACCGAAATTCTTATTTTAACATATAGCGTACATTAAGAACTCTTCTATTTACGCATTTACCGTAATAGCGTATATTTCAGATATTTATCAATATATATTCAACACAAATATCTCGAGCTTTAACCAGTGAAAAGATAATATAATAGCTGAACTTCTATTTTAAAATACGACATGCATTAAGAACTCTTGTGTTTACGCATTTACCACAATAACTTGTACTTATGATATTTATCAATATAAATTCGGCAGAAATGTCTCGGGCATTAATGAGTCCAAAGATATTAGAATACCGGAATTCTGATTTTAACATATGAAATGCAGTAAAAACTCTTCTATTTACGCATTTGCGTAATAACTTATACTTAAGATATTTATCAATATATTTATTCGAAAGAAATGTCTCATTTTGTAATAAATCATAGGTATTATAATACCTAAATTCTTATTTTAACATATGACATGCTTAAAGAACTCTTCTATTTACGGATTTACCGTAATAATGTATATTTAAGATATTTATCAATACATTTTTCACAGAAATGTCTCGGTCATTATTGCGTTATAAAATATTATAATTCCGAAATTTTTATTTTAACATATATGCATTAAGAACTCTTCTATTTGCGCATTTACCGTAATAACGTATATTTAAGATATTTATCGATAATACATTCGGCAGAAATGTCTGGGGCATTATTGGGTTATAAAATATTATAATACCAAAATTCCTATTTTAACATAAGACATGCATTAAGAACTCTTCTATTTACGCATTTAACACAGCTTATACTTAAGATATTTATCAATTTATATTCGGCAGAAATGTCTCGGGCATTAATGAGTCATAAGATATTATAATACCGGAATTCTTATTTTAACATATGGACTGCAGTAAAACACTCTTCTCTTTAAGCATTTGCGTAGTAACTTATACTTAAGATATTTAACAATAAACATTCCACAGAAATAGCTCGGGCATTAATGACTTATAAAATATTATAATACCGAAATTCTTATTTTAACGTATCGCATACATTAAAAATTCTGCTATTTACGCATTTACCGTAATAATTTATATTTAAGATATTTATCAATACATTTTCAACACAAATATCTCGAGCATTGACGAATGAAAAGATATTATAATGCCTGATATCCTATTTTAACATATGACATGCATTAAGAACTCTTCTATTTACGCATTTACCACAATAACTTACACTTAAGATATTTATCAATTTATATTCGGCAGAAATGTCTCGGGTATTAATGAGTCATAAGATATTATAAAACCGGAATTCTTATTTTAACATATGAAATTCAGTAAAAACTCTTCTATTTACGCATTTAGTATAGTAACTTATATTTAATACATTTATCAATATATATTCCACAGAAATGTCTCGGTTAATATTGAGTCATAAAATATTATACCGAAATTCTTATTTTAACGTATGGCATACATTAAGAACTCTTCTATGTATGCAATTACCATAATAACGAATATTTAAGATATTTATCAATATATATTTGTCAGAAATATCTCGAGCATTAACGAGAGAAAAGATATTACAATGCCTGAATTCCTATTTTAACATACGACATGCATTAAGAACTCTTCTATTTACTCATTTACCACAACTTATACTTAAGGTATTTATCAATTTATATTCGGCAGAAATGTCTCGGGCATTAATGAGTTATAACATATTATAATACCGGAATTCTTATTTTAACATATGGAATGCAGGAAAAATTCTTCTATTTACGCATTTACGTAATAACGTATATTTCAGATATTTATCAATATATATTCCACAGAAATATCTCAGTCATTATTGCGTCATAAAATATTATAACACCGAAATTCTTCTTTTAACATAAAACATACATTAAGAACACTTCTATTTACGCATTTACCGTAATAACGTATATTTAAGATATTTATCGATATACATTCGGCAGAAATGTATCGGGCATTCATGAGTCAAAAGATATAATAATACCGGAATACCTATTTTAACTTACGACATGCATTAAGAACTATTCTATTTACGCATTCACCCTAATAACATGTATTTAAGATATTTATCAATACATATTCGATAGAAATATCTCGAGTATTAACAAGTGGAAAGATATAATGCCTGAATTCCTATTTTAACATACGATATGCATTAAAAACTCTTCGATTTAGGCATTTGCGTAATAACTTATACTTAAGATACTTATTAATATATATTCCACAGAAATATATCCGGCATTAATTACTCATAAAATATTATAATACCGAAATACTTATTTTAACATATAGCATACATTAAGAACTCTTCTATGTACGCATTTACCACAAGATTATTTATTAATACATATTCGGCAAAAAATGTCTCAGGCATTAATGAGTCATAAGATATTGTAATACTGCAATTCTTATTTTAACATCTGAAATGCAGCAAAATGTCTTCATTTACGCATTTGCGTAACAACTTTTTATTTAAAATATTTATCAATATATATTCGACAGAAATGTATCAGGAATTAATGAGTCATGAGATATCATAATACCTGAATTCTTATTTTAACCTATGAAATGCACAAAGAACTTTTCTTTTTACGCATTTGCCATTTAGACTGATGTATAAGAGTTCTCCCCGTGCGTCAGAGTTTAATTAATTTTGTCCATTAAATTGCAACGTTTTTATTTATATAGTTCATTTCGTCTTTTAAAAAAAGAAATTCTTAGTTTATAAACCCGAAATGCAGAGTGCATCCTATCGCATTTCTGTTTTTTAATTATAGAATAGTTTAAAAAAAGTTATTTATTGAAATGTGCCTTATCTTAGGAATTTTTTGCCTAGCAACTGTTGCCAGGCGGTCTTACAACGTCGATAATGAATTTCTTATCATTGCCATCTCACTTCATTAAAATCTCCTGATTAAAATAATTGTGGTTTCCCTGGTTACTTTTTTTACTTAACGGTTACGAAAGGGAAGTACGAATATGTATAGTATGTCTGATTTCCCGCTTATCGTCTGTGTTATTATCTGAGGAATGCGAGTTTGAAGGGAGGAAGATTGAAAGCGTTTTTGTTCTCCGTGGTGCGATCGGAATTTTAAAAAATGGTGCACAAATAGTGGAGTAAAACAAAAACCAAAAGATTTGTTGATTTATTTCATGCAGATACGTTGGTCAGACACTTCATGTAAGTAAACAATTAAGTAATGTTTTTGGCATCTTGCAAATATCTTGAATTATTAGGAGAAAAACATTAATCAAGCTAAAAGTGTATATGCATGTATGTATGTATGTATATATATATATATATATATATATATATATATATATATATATATATATATATATATATATATATATGTCTGTCTATTGTGTGTATGTAGATGTATTTGTATAAGTACATATATATATATATATGTATATGTATGCACAAATATGTGTGTATATATATGCACATATATATATGTATATGTGTGTACATATATATGTGTATATATATATACATATATATATGTATATATATATATATATGTATATATATATATATGTATATTTATGTGTATATGTATATATGTATATATATGTGCATATATATATGTATATATATGAGCATATATATATGTATATATATGTATATATAAATACATATATGTCCATATATACATGTATATGTATATATATGTACATATATAATGTGCATATATATATGTATGTATATATATATATATATATATATATATATATATATATATATATATATATATATATACACTCATGTCTATAAATTAAGGATAATTCAGAATCACACAGAAATTGAGCTCTAAAATAAAAATTTCACCTGTAGAATTATCACACACATCTTGAAGAAGAATATGCAAATTGCAGGAAACCACCAGATGGCGCGGATAGTACGTCACAATGACGAGAGTGTATGAAAGGGGTATATAAGGAATGGTAGCAAAGAAGTAAAACAGTTCACAAGCGCTTTAAAAGCCTTTCAGTGCAATAACCGCATAGTTATTGCACAAAGGAAGCATTTGGATGATTTTTTACGTGGTAGAATTATCGGACGACTGGAATGTGGACGTACCCAGCTGGAAGTATCCGAGGAACTTGGAATCGCCCAGAGTGTCATCTCCAGGCTTTGGCAACGATTCAAACATGATGGTAATGTGAGTTGATGTTACAGCACAGGTCGCCCCCGAGTTACTACGCCGAATGATGACCGGTATTTGGCAGTTACTGCCAAAAGAAACAAAAGGAGCACAGCATCAGACCTGTCTCGTCAGCTCTCTTCAGCTACCGGTACGACAGTTTCAAGGCAGACCGTGTACAGACGCTTAGGGAACATTGGTCTATATGCTCGTAGGCCTGTCAGATGTGTTCCCCTTACCGCAACTCACTGTTGCCTGCGATTATGCTGGGCTAGAGAGCATGCATTGTGGACACTGCGACAGTGGTCTTGTGTGATGTTTTCCGACGAGTCCAGGTTCAGTTTACATTCTGATTCTCGACGGACTTTGCAGGATGGCTCGTTTGGGGAGTTATTCTTGGTTCCAGAACTGACCTGCATGTTCAGAGTGTAACGATGACAGGCCACATCTATCGGGATGTCATTCTGGAACAACATGTACGTTTGTTTCGGGGCGCCATGGGTCCTGAATTTCTGTATAGGGATGACAACGCCCGACCTCACCGTGCAAACATTGTAGACGAATGCCTTCAATCGGAGGATATCACCCGTATGGATTGGCCAGCATACTCACCGGATTTGAATCCAATAGAGCATGTGTGGGACATGCTTGGCCGACGAATTGCAGCCCGTCAACCCCCTCCCAACTGTCTATCGGAACTTCGGAGGGCATTGCTTGATGAGTGGTGTAATTTTCCCCAAGATCAGATTGATAATCTGATACTCAGCATGCGTAGGCGTTGTAACTCTTGTATTGCATCGTCCCGGAGACATACTCCGTATTAACCATCATACTAACCATGTTATACTGTTTTCTGTAAATAGGTTCTTTTTTGAAATTTGCTCCAGGGAGTAAAAATCGTAATTTTTATTAATTATGTCAAACATATAGCATCTTTTTTGCTCTTTACCTTTTGTTTAATAAATAGACTTTACAAATAAGTCAAATTTGTTTTGCTTTTGTCTCTTTCACTGCCTGAACTTCATTATCCTTAATTTATGGACATGAGTGTATATGTATCTCGATATAATATGTATATGTACGTCGATATAATATGTATATGTGTATATATGTACATATGTATATGCGTATATATGTACATATGTGTATACGTATGTATGTGTATATATGTATTTTAAAAGTGTATTGTGTTACTTTTAATTTGATATAACATGAATAACTTCATAATAAAAAATATATTCTAAACGTAACCAGCATATAAATTCGAATGCACTGAAACTATCATGTGCTGCTACCGTAACAACTTGAAACCAGAATCTTGTATTTCACCGAATTTTATATCTATGTCAGAGTATTATGTATCAATAAAATCTTAAAAAAGAAAAAAAAATTCCAAAGATCTGAAGGTAAGTAGACCTCAGCACTTGGAAATTCTCCAAGCGTCCTCGAGTTAAGGTCGACGTATCGATAGAGCGCACGCGACGTCTCTCAATCGATATCGGCAGTCCCACTGTCGGGATTTCCTACCGTGAAAGGGTATTAAAACAGGGATTTTCCGAGAGATTATTATTTCACGGTGATCCGCAAAAGATCGCGCGGAGCTGAATTTATTGGAGATAAAATGTAATATTTTTCTCCAGAATTTTTTCCCGAGGAAATCAATCGTAAAATGAATCGAAAAGAATTAGAAATTTCGAATGAGGACAAATGTACAGTAGAACGTGGGTGATTCTAAGTAAGAAAATATTTTCGGAACATCCTACAAAATTATCTGAAAAAGTATGCGCTACTAATCCCCTATATAATAACAGCCTAAGTTATCTGTCGGCCTGTCTATGAATTTATGAAGCGGTTGGACCTGGAATGGATAGAGGCATCCATATTTGATACTTCATGAATTAGGATAAGCAAAAATCAAAGTGAGTTCGAAAACGTTCGAAATCCATCCCTTCTCCACTTTTTGATTTTTAACCCCTTAACGAGCATGCTCGAGCGTGCTAAACTGTCCAAACTGTGCACACTCGAGATAATTCGAGCGGAGTTGTACTTTATGTTGCTATAATTTTTCCTACTCGATTGCAATCTAGAATTGAATATAACAATGTAAAAGCAAATTGTGTAACATTACAATGTTCGACTATTTTCTGCAATGTTATCAAAATCCAAAATTGCAATAAAAATTTTGGTTATTTTTGAATTTTTTTTAAATTTTTTTTGGCAAGACAAAGCTCTAGAATGTGTTTTTTACATTAAAAAAATTATTTTTTTGGGACGGCCTTTTTAAAAAAACTGTGCATTAACGGGTTAATGCCAATATTTCAAGCCCTATTTTCCCCGATAAAGGCCAGTCGATTAAATTTATCAATTTATCACATTATAAGTAGATGAAAATAACAATTATTTCTAGTATTATGCCGTCATTTCTTTAAACATCTCACTGAATCATTTCTTATTTTGAATTATTATAATATCGTCTGCATTCTTCTTCCATTTTATCCCTGAACTTAGATATGACGTCAATAATTTTCTTTTACATTTGGCTTAAATAATAGATTAGGTACATATAGGATCATTTTAAATTGAAACGTCGATTTTTTTTTGGTATCAATGAAAATTTTATCCCCAGTATTAACAACATTTGTGTGGTTGTATTTAGAGAAAATTATATTAAAATTAATAGTAAAGTACCGAAAATATGGTAAAAATATATTTGAGGATGCCCCCTTGGCGAAATTGACGATTTTTGTTTGGCGCCAATCCAAAATTAACCTTACCAGCTGACACACAACTTAGAACTAACTGACCCCTGAAATTACATATACCGTTGAACATTCAAAAATAACGCTAAAATCTAAACCAATCATAATTACGATGGGACTACTTAGGAATTGGGTTCCCCTTGGCAAATTTGTCGAAAATATTGGCGATATTTACGAAAACACAAAAGTAATCCATCCAAATATTGTATTTCTCGCTTTTTCTGGTGACTTTAATTTATGCTCAGTGCGCCATCGTAATAGAATGATATACTCTTACTTAATTAAAGAAAACGACTTCAAAACCGGACATTTATCTTTATGGGCAATGAATCCATTAACAGTTTAAAACGCAACAGCTCCAAATTATTATAAATCAGCCATACTGAACCATTAATGGTTTGTTATATCTAATTTTTTTAAACATTGTGCACTTTCAATATATAAGAAAAAAGTGACACAAGGAGAGTTGGATGCAAATGTCATATAAATTATAATATAGATACAGATTGTTTGGACACGGCGAGATCAGGAGAAAATGTTAGGCGACCATACTTAAACCGTTA